>JALGBA010004191.1:1930000-2372559 GCA_023970755.1 Azemiops feae | reverse complement strand
GCATGGATGGAAACTAATCAAGGAGAGAAGCAACCTAGAACCAAGGAGAAATTTCATGACAGAAAGAACAATTAACCAGTGGAATGGCTTGCCTCCAGAAGTTATGGGGTGCTCCATCACTGGAAGTTTTTAAGAAGAGGTTGGACAGCCATCTGTCTGAAATTGGTATAGGGTCTCCTGCTTGAGGGGGTTGGACTAGAAGCCCTCCAAAGTCCTTTCCAACCCTGTTATTTTGTTAACTGCACTTTCCCCCACCCCCAAAGAATGTCTTGGGTTTATCTAAGCCTAGAAAGCTAGCTCCTGTTGATTAGAACTTTGACAGATGTAGCTGAATCTGTACACTCAGCTGGCTATAGCTTGTGTATCTAGGCCAATAGCAATTTAAGCCAGAATTAAAGCCCACGCTACAGATGGGCAACTTGCAAGAGAAGCAGCAATTAGTTCTCTCTAGTTAATTGTGGTATTTGGCAATTATAGAGGAAGCAATATTACTTGGGTCTTGCTGTGCAAGATTGCACAGGGCTGTATAACAGAGTACCAAAGCTGAATGGCTTTGCTAGTGGAATGCTACAGATCTCTCCCTTCTCCACTTGTTCAACTGACTGGGCTTACTTCGATAAGGAAACCTTTTAGATAAACCAGGGGTCTTCAAACTTGGCCCTTTTTATGACTTGTGCACTTCAACTCCCAGAATTCCTCAGCCAGGCACGCTGGCTGAGGAATTCTGGGAGTTGAAGTCCACAAGTCATAAAAGAGCCCAGTTTGAAGACCCCTGCGATACACATATGTTCTAGTTTCAAGGCAAAATAATGATGGAGGCAATACATTTGGGATTGATGGATAGTGACAGCAATTGGGAAAGTCCAACATCACATGGAACCCTGAATCACATGGAATGCTTATAGTGTCATGTAACACAGAGAGGCCTAATATTTTGAACACATTCAGATTAAGTTAAACATAAGTTTGGTGATGTTAAACTTAAATCAAAATGTGTTAGGGTTTTTTTGTTTTTTCCCCCCAAGAAGCATTCCGCAGAACAACGTTCATCTCTTGGTTTGGTTCTGCCTTGTTGTGTATGAGTGACTTTTAGGTCTCCACATAGCAGACATCAAAATGTTGATGCTTCCAAATCTTTAATTTCCTTCTTTGTTACACTTTAAAAGCAAACAATTAGCCTCATCACAAAAGGATGGAACCTTCTGCTTCCATAGATACAAAAGGCTGGTATTATGAACACTGATGTAATGAAGTATGAAAAGTAGCATCACAAACACTTCCAAGCTCCATGGATGAATTGAGCAGAGTTATAAATGACCGTGTTATTTAAATTTGCCACTTAAACAGGCGTAAAAATGATTCAATGCTTCTGCCTTTGTGGACGTAGTACTTATTTTATTAGGAAATTCAGTGGGAAAACAGCAATTTAGGAAAAATACCCAGGAAAAAAAAATGAGGAGAACTGAGTGTCAAAAGACATGTCCATTTTTGTAAAGCGTTGGAAAAGGGAGTGTTACGAATATTAATTTAAAGATGTTACCAGAAGGGACCTTGGAGGTCTTCTAGTCCAACTTTCCTGCTCAGGCAAGAAACCCTATACCATTTCAGACAAATGGTTGTCCAATAAATAATCTCTTCTTAAAAGCCTCCAGTGTTGGAGCACCCACAATTTCTGAAAGCAAGTTGATCCTCTGATTAATTGTTCTAACTGTCAATAAAGTTCTCCTTAGTTCTAGGTTGCTTCTCTCCTTGATTGGTTTCCATCCATTGATTCTTGTTCTGCTTGTTATTGTACTTCTGGAGGTTATCACTCTTGCTGAGCTTACTAACCTAGATTCATGGGCAAGAATAGGCAGTAATTGAAGTTGTTGTCATACCTTCTGGCAAATTCTTTGCCACTATTTCTTTTTCTTATCTTCAGTCAATTTAACTTAAATTAAGCTAGCCGAGTTAGTCTTACTTGGTTTTCTCCATAAGCTTATTTAGTTGTTGCAAAATGAAAAGGCAAGGAACTATCAGTGTTACATCGATGGAGAAAATCTAGAGAGACTACACTAATTCCTCTGCCTAATTTTATCATAATGACAGGGAATAAAAATAAAAATGTATCTCAGCTCCACAAAGAGAGAGTTGCCATCTCCATGACTCTCTATGCTTCATAGTTCCTAATTTCTCAATAGGCTGGAAAGTTGATGGTAAACAAATCCAAACTGAAATTAGTTCTAGAATTCCCAAAATTAAACTGCATAAATAAATATATGCTTTTAAAGGAGCCATAAAAATAAGGAACATTATTCCGTGGAGCTAATATTGTCCACTGGTTTATTTCCAGCAGTTATACAGAGCTGCCTAATTGTGGTGTGAATTGAAGAGAAATGATAGCTCGTATTAGCCAAAAAGTGGTTGTCAGTATAAATTGCTTTGCAGTAATTTTGAAGACAAGTTAATAGCATGAAAAAGTCTAATTCTGAGTCATGTTGAAATAGATGAATATGACAGAATGACAAGTATACACGAACGGTGTCCAAACAGAATGAAATTTCTAATATCAAAGAGATGTTAATCATCCTTTGACTTTAACATTGGCTATTTGTGGTTTTTGTGTGTGTGTGTGTCTATAAGACAATTGTCCAGTGCATAAAACTTACGGAAGGAAGGAAGGAAGGAAGGAAGGAAGGAAGGAAGGAAGGAAGGAAGGAAGGAAGGACATACACACACACATATACACAGAGAGAGTGTATATGTGTGGGTGCAAAGTGTACATATAAAAAAGTCTCTCTCCCTCTCTCTCTCTCTCTCTCTCTCTGTGTGTGTGTGTGTGTGAGAGAGAAACCTACTCCAAATCTTTCTGTTGGATTTTTACCCTACCTTTGATAAGAACACTGATGGACTGATGAATTACTGATGTAATTGATACATTAAAAGAGATTTGTTTTACATTTGTTTTCAAGACAAAAGGGATGACTTGTGAAAACAGGACTAATTGCATCAGAGACACAGCCCATGGAATCCTTTCTCATCTGTGCTGAAAATGAATCCCAACTCAAAGGATTGTGTACAAATTTGCATCTATGGGAGATAACTGCATGAAAAAAACACATTTGGGAAGGTTGTGTGCAAAAGAAGGCAAACAAAAATGGCTGGGTGCTTATGCTGGTGTTTATCACTATCTAGATTACTTTTTGGTTTTGATTAGCATAGCAAACCCCAAAATGACGTTTTCCACCTTAGGCTGGAATTGAAAGACAACAATTTGGGTGTTATGAAAGTGTGCACTGTGCCAAATTAATTCAGGAGCAGTTTGATTTCAAAGCATGCTCAATGCGGAAGGGAAAACAATAGCTCAATCAGATTTCTCCACCAATTTGATGAGGGCCATTACAGTACCTCATTGCTTGTTTCTGTGTTTTCTTTCAAAAACTACTATCGGTAGTCCTCGACTTACGATGACACATGAGCTCAAAATTGCTGTTGCTAAGTGAGACAGTTGTTAAGTGAATTTTGCCCCAGTTTACGATCTCTCTTGCCGTAGTTGTTATGTTGAGTGCAGTGGATAAGTTAGTAATGTAGTTGTTAAGTGAAACTGGCTTCCCCTTTGACTTTGCTTGTCAGAAGGTCATAAAAGGACACTGGACATTGCAACGGTCATAAATACAAGCCAGTTGCCAAC
This sequence comes from Azemiops feae, assembly GCA_023970755.1. Classification (NCBI taxonomy): domain Eukaryota; kingdom Metazoa; phylum Chordata; class Lepidosauria; order Squamata; family Viperidae; genus Azemiops; species Azemiops feae. The sequence goes on along the minus strand of JALGBA010004191.1, from coordinate 2,368,889 downwards.
TATCTGAATTTTGATCACATGATCATGGGGATACTGCAAAGGTCGTAACTGTGAAAAGCAGTCATAGGTCGTTTTTTTTTTCCAGTGCCGTTGTAACTTTGAACCGTCACTAAATGAAATGTTGTAACTCGAGGACTACCTGTATTACGAAAAAAGAAAATAAAAGTCAATATATTCAAGTGATGGTTTTTTTTGGTAGCAGGCTGGAAATATCTCGCCCTCACTTTATTCCAATGTTATCCTTACCTCTTAGTCAAAGTCCTAATCCAGTACCACCTGTCTTAAGTTTTGAAAGAAAATCGATGCAGATTTGTGTCAGCCCAGCTGCAATTATGCGTAGGGATCCTGGGAAGGCTGCCGTATTAATTCTCCGTGAGAGAATCTTCATTGGAAAATGAGGTTGAAGTTTACTCTAGGCTGGGAGAAATGACAAAAAAAAAAAAAAGCAGCATCTCGTTCTTTATCTTTCAGTGCAATTTTCATCCCCTCCTTTGCAATTTCATTTGTTGTACATATAGGTTAACTAAGCCACTGTTAAGGGAATTTATTCAGAAATGCACTAGGAAGTTACTTTGAGAAGCTGGCGTATATTTAGCAGGAAAGGGATGTTCGTGTAGGACATCTCCCTGGTAGCTTGCTAAAAGCCTGATGAGTTTGAATGAATACCAACGACAACTGCTTAAATGGAGATAGTAATTACGGCATAATTGGACTGTCTTCAGGTAATTTAAAGTGGTGTCTATATCCTACCTGGTCTCACTTCTTCCCAGGATCAGTGATAGCTCAGATGTGTTATCCAAAGTACTGAAGCTTCTCTGCAAATTAACTCTTGGATTGCCTTGAAGGTTAAGGAAAGTAGAAAGATCAGGAATACTGCATCCAGTTTGAGAATTGAGAATCTATCCAGCCTTTTGGTTTCCTGACATCTGGTTATTAAGCAAACAAATGAGAGAGAGAACAGTTTACTTCGGATCTATGCTAACTCATACCAGAACGACCAAGGAGAGGCAAAGCAAAAATAGATATCAGAATTTTGGAATTGCTTTGTTCCTGCCCCCTATTCTTTTAAAAGACCCTGGGAAAAGAACAATACATTTAGAATGAAACCAGCCCATTAAAATGATATTAAAATTCAATAAAATCCAGTTGGAAGTATTTTCAATTGCATGCGATTGAATTTTAATAACCTTTTAATGGGTTAGTTTTATTCTGGATATGTTATTTGTTCCCCGAGTCTTTGAAGTGCTCATCTATTCTTCTTGAGCCTTAATCTAGTACCTCAAAGAAAACCTTAAGTCATTATTATTCCTCTGGATTTTTATATATTTTCTTAGATATAAGTATGTTGGCAAACTACTATTTTCCCCCCCAGAACTTTGGATACCAGGTATTGCACAACTCTTATTCTCTCTCTCTCCTCTATCTGACTATAGTAATTTCTCCAATAGAAGAGAATATTTGTAGCTCAGGGCTGAACTGTAGGGTTCTTATTGTTCTCTGAGCATGGTGGCTTTCTTGCAGACATTTAATTACCAAACTAGCCAACATCATCAATGAAGCATCATCAGTGCACTGACAATGTTACCTAGTTGGGTAATGAAACTACCAAGCTCAGAGAGCGCCAAGGACCTCACATGTCTCCACTATGGCTACTTTTTGGCACCTGGAACCTGAGATAGACATATAGCACCCATTCTCCTGGGTTTCAAGAAGGCCTTTAAAAGCCGGCTCTCCTCCCAAACCTGTGGGGACTGTGCCTTTAGAACCTCCGTCATGTTCTGTATTTTTATTTGTACGGTTGTCTTTAGACCAGGCTGCTATGTTTTATTTCATGTATTTTTAAACTATCCTAAATTATTCATTTGGATAGTGTAAGCAGCCCAGACTCTTCAGAAGTGGGCTCCCATAATATGTTTAGCAGAATGCATGCATGAATGAATGAATGGATGAATGGATGGATGAGACCTCTTAAGATGGACTAAGGAAAAATGATCCCTTCTTGAGAACGAGTGAGAGACAAAGTGGATCATATTATTTCCATTATTTGAGCAGGGCATCTATTGGTAAGGCAAGCATACATTTGATGAACCTCTCCTTAACTTTTGACCATATTTTTCTAAGGTAGTAGTAACAGCAGTGTGGATAGCAACGTAAGACGTTCTCTTATACTGAAGTGAAGCAAGTAAACCAGTATAGTAATTGACAAGTTAATATGGACTGACAATTTTTTTTAAAGTTTTTAGACAGAACAGTCTCCAGCCTTAGAGGTGTTTCATCCTTACTTGGGGCCCTCCCCATTATCTGCTTCTAGGTTTCTGAGATATAAATTGCTATCCATGCAGTAGCAGACAATACATTGTTAGATAGGACAGTCTAACTGAATATGGCGCATTTTTTTTGTACCTGTAACTTGTGTTTTACATGATGCTTATTCTATGTCTCTCCATGTTTAATGCATTTATCAAAATTAACTTGGATGTTAACCTTTTTAAAATTTTACTATACCATATAGGATCAGACAGACAGAGATAGATAGATCTAGGGCTTTATGAAAAACTGGTGCTTATTTTGGAATAAGATGCCATGTTGCTCTTTTGCATGAGCTTTGCATACAGAATAATTAGAGATTCTCTTTCAGAGATGGGTATATTAAGGGATCCAGCAATGGGACACGGTAGACCAGACTGTGTTTCCCCCTCTAAAACAATCTAAAGCTATATTGATGGTTATACAGTATAGTTCAATTTAAAAAGTACACATTACTATTTCTTGCATGAGTTAAAATTAGCATAGCACGTCTGAGGTGGCACGAGAATCAATTTTTATTTTTGTAATTGTGTTATTATTGTGCACTGAGTTTGGTTAATGTTGAGATTGGGAACACTAATCAAATTAACTCTTACGTGGAAAATTGTAATACAAATGATTCCAGAGAGTTAAAGCTAAAGCCTTTTAAATGTGCTCAAATTCTATCGCTTCTCATATTGCATTATAATTTGTGTTAAGTGCCAAAGAAAATAACTAATGCAGACCTCCATCTTTCCAGATGGGATAGTTTCTGCATTTCAGAAAGTTGGGCTGCTGCACAAGTAGGGATCTCTCCTTTCTTTCCTAAGAATTTTTCTCCAACTTATCCTAACACAAATTCATTTACAGCTTCCCAATTATGTAGACTTGCTTCCAAACTGGAACGGATGAATTAAGAGATTTTGTAAAGAGCTTGCTATATTTCAAACATCATAATGTTTGATAGCAGGTGCAGTTAACCCAGGGTGAATCTCTGGGATGGTCATCGCTACCTCTAAGAGGAGATACCCTTGAGAAGGAGAATTATAAATGGCTTTCCGTGTGTTTATGCTGCTGTTAGGAAAAATGCTTAATTACAGTTGTTGTTGACTGGAATATGAGCAAGATAAGTGGAGGAGGTTGATATATATTAAAGTGAGGACAAATTAAGAGACTTTCTGATCAAGAGGAGTAGGATTAAGTGGTGCAGTTATTAGAATGCAGTATTGCAGGCTAATTCTGCCGACCGCCAGCAGTTTGATTCTCACTTGACTCAGCCTTCCATCCTTCCAAGATTGGTAAAATGAGGATCCAGATTGTTGGGGGCAATAGGCTGACTCTGTAAACCCCTTAGAGAGGACTGTAAAGCACTATGAAGCAGTATATAAGTCTAAGTGCTTTTGCTATTGCTGTTCCATGCCACCAGATTATTGTAATAGAAAGTTACAGCTGTATTTTAAAAGGAAAAAAAAAAGTTTTTCCCCATGTCATTCTAACATAGAAGTAAACACACAGCTGGACGTGGGTCTATGCGAAGGCATACATGGGTGCACATCTCTGTATGTATTCATGTGGATGTTTTGTTTCTCCGTTACTTGGTATAGCAAAGGGCTAACTCCGTTTGAAATCAGTGGTGTCCAATGGAGATATATATAGACCGGATAGTAGGATCTTTGCCTTCAGTGTTAAATCAAGTAAAGTTCTTTGCAGAAGTCATCATAAAAACACAGACCAAGACATTAGTTTGATGCTATTACATCAGCCAGACAATTTATTGTTAAGTGCTTGTCAAAGGAGGAAAAAAATCCTGCTTTTCTAGCAGCTCTCGTTGGCATTGACATTTACCCAAAGTAAATCTAATGTGGGTAAGGCTAGAATCATACAGCTTGACAGACGTGACATTTTATGGCTGCCATACTTTAACCAATATTGTGAAGATAAGGTCTTGGATGTCCCAAGGAACTGGTAGAATATAATTTCAGACCTAATGGACAGTCTATTTACCTTTCCATTAAGACCCAAGAAGAAATATGTTAAGAGTCATTCTTTAGTTTATTTTGATGGGTTCTAGAAATGGATAAGTTAAATCTTCCAGAGTTTCTTTAGATGTGAGGAGGACAAAACGGCTGTCTTATAAATAAGGCTGAACTGAGACCCATAAACCCCCATGTACCATGAAAACAATCATTTAATTTGAGAGGTATATACTCTGTTAGAACATGATAGGACTTCATTGTGAATGTAGGCTAGGACAATGGGAGAGGGCTATTGTGAAAGAAATGTGTAACCTAATCAAATCAGTTTTCTTTGTCTTACAGAAAAAGAAAGCAGATTATGATTAATTAGAGGTTTTGGACTTTCAAGTAAAAGTGGATAGGACTAGAGCTTTTCATACAGAGTTGAGCAGTTTCTGAGAAGAGAGAGTAATGAAATTCTTGGTGCGCTAATAATATTACCTCGTTTGGTTATGAAATATTTGCAAGCAAAGAACCAATAGCTCCACAGTTCAATCCTGAGTTTTATACACACACAAACACATACATTTCTATTTGATAAAGTCCCCAGCCCTCTGATTTTCTGAATGCTGCAAGAAGCCATTTGATGAAATGTTGTTATCTCCAAAAAAAATCAATCGGGTAATCATGTTAGTACAAATTAGGATGGACCACAGGTTCTTTAGGACCACATAAGTGAGTGTAACTTGAAATAGACTCAAAACTAGAACGTTCTCCTTGGCTAATATAAAGTAACTCTGTATTATAGAGGCTGCTTGAGCCTCTGATAAAAGCAGGGAATCTTGGACTTCAGTCTGAAATGAGCTATACATTTCACTTCATTTAATGCTGATGGTTTGTCTCTAAACATAATGGAAGAATTTCCTTGTTATGTAGAAAGGTGGGGAAATATTGAAAAGTTGCTTTTTGCAGAGATAGGATTGGCCCCCATTTTGACACTTTCATAAGTGTCTATGGAAATTCTCAGTCATCCAAGTCATAGTTGTCCCAAAGGTGCTTTTTCAGGAGGCAACTGGACTTTCTTGTTTTTCTTTGAAGATGTTTCGCTTCTCATCCAAGAAGCTTCTTCAGCTCTGAAGCGAAGAGAAATGTCTTCAAAGAAAAATAAGAAAGTCCAGCTGCCTCGTGAAAAAGCATCTTTGGGACTCTTTCATAAGGCTCTGTAGACATGGGCTTGGGGACCCCAAGGGATATGAAGCCCCTCAAGTGACTCATTTGATTGTTATCGCCAGTGAGGATAGTTGGTTATTGGGTTTTGTATTGGAGTTTTATCCTTGTAAGCCATCAGGAGTCACCGAGAGTGAGTTGGGCGACCATATCAACATTCTTTAATAAAGTTAATAATTTCTTAAATATATCAATAAATGAAAGTATTTTCACCAGTTGATATCTCAAAATTGTGGTTTCGATCTGCAACCGTTTTCTTTCTTTTTTCTTCCTGCATGGCAGAAACTGCCACCGCCACCTGCCTGGACTTGTATAAAACCTGAAATACAAATAACGTCAAGCAGTCTTGGAATTGCTTTTTATACAACACTTGTTTTGATAAATACAAGGTTGGATAAAACAAAATTCAACAGCTGATTCAACATGACTGGTAAGGCAGACACCCTCTGCCTTTGGGGAAATTAAATCTGTGTGAAGCAATGTGCTTGTAGTCAAGGCTTAATGTTCAGGTTGCAAGGGAGTCCATAATGCTTGGTAATACTAGCTTCTAGATATGGTGAAGAATCTTTGATTGAATGAATTCCCAAATCCCAAACCCAGTTTTATCATGCTTCATGTGAGCTCTGCAGCCTTCCTTTTCCTCTTCATTGAGTAATAATTTTTCCACTTGATGTTGTATTCTAGCATCCCATTATAGAAGAGTTCTGAAACTTTTATAACAAGATTTGCTTAACATAGTCAGACTTCAGCCTGTTACCTAGAAACATGAGAAGATTTTCAGCAGAATTGTTTTATATCGGGAAATTAGAACTTTTCCTAGAGGGACAATGAAGCATTTCAATAACACTGGCAACTTTAAATGAGTCTTGCAGAACCCATTCAGCTGCCTCACTTCTAAATATCTGATTAGTTAACCATTGCCTTTGGCCCCAATGATTGTTCAGGCTTTATTCCTTTGATTTTCATTAAACAATGAAACTGATGGGTGTGTAATTTTTTTTATTCCCTTCCTTCTTGCTCTTTCCTGCCTAGGTCTATCCCTGGAACTCTCTGTTTTATTACTTATTTATTATTCAAACTGGTGGACTGTCCTAATTAGCTATGCTTATCACTTGCTTGCATAATTCTTCTATTAGACAGTAATGCAAAAAGGGTTAAAAATCCCAGGTCTGAGATATAAAACTTCCAACTCAAATGTCCAGAGAGATAGTGATAGGTGATATCAGCAGCCTCACATTTACATAGATATAGTCGTGACAATAATGACTTTGATTCCTACAGCATTCTCCATGCCCCTTAATTAAAGAATGTTATACAATGGGGATAAATGAGTTGGCCTCTGTAGGGTTACAGATGTTCCTGCTATTATGTTTACTTTAAAAAAAGAACATTACAGTACTCACTTTTACATTTTTATTCCAACAATGATAAATGTAGCATCAGACTATCAGGTGCAAACTCCATTTTATTCCTATTCTGCTCTAGTTTATAATGTGAAGCCCAAAATACTCAGGTTGTACATCTATTTGTAAAGGAGGAGAAGAGGTGGAGCAGGTTTCACAAGCAGTGTAATATATTGGCTATCCAAAGAGGACTTTGTGAAGCCATGAAGTCCAGGATTTGAAACCCAATAACTGTACCTTTTAGCTTATTTGCATTTTGAAAACAAACTCACCTTATTTTCTAAGAATGTTGATCTCGGATGCATTCTAACGAATCATATAATCATGGCCTCGTGGGAAAGTGTGAAGGTTAGTGGGGAAAATAGCTTCCTTGATTTGACATGCTAACATGGACTTTCAGTTAAGGGATTATCCAAGTGGGCAATTTTAAGATATGTAATAGAATGAGCATTAACTCAATGGTGAGCTCCTGTACATTTTTGGTTTGAAGAAGGAATTACAGTGTATTCTGCTTGTGTAAACATGACAAAGAGAGATAAAAGGAAAAGCTTTAGGCATTCTGATATCTAAGAAAGCCTTAATAAATCTTTAGCTATTATTACCATGTTGTTCTGCTTAGTTTTAACAGGATTAAAATTCCCAATGACATTAAGCAAATGCAATAATAAACCAGTTATGCAAATGAAATTTTATTCCCTTGCCACCATAAAAACATCTGGCTATAAGGCAAAGTTGTAGTCCGACGCGTTATAATGAAAAACAAAACTTACTGGTTTTGCTGTATTAAAATTCCCTTGGCTGCAAATTTAACAATGTTTACAGATTCTGCAGAATTGGTCAAAAGGTTTTCTACTCGATCCTTTCAAACAATGATTGGAAGGTTTTTGTTTTTTTTAAATCAGTGGCTCTCCCAGGTTTTGATATGAATGCCCACGACCAGTTGATTCAGACAAGAAAACTTGCTTGTAGTGATTTCTGTGTTAAAAAAGTTTCAGCAGAGGAACCATAGGACAATGGCAGAATACCTGCTTTGCAAACAGGTGGTGTGAAGTTGGATCCCTGCCATCTTCAGGTAGAACTAAAATAATTCACTAAATCCTGCAGAACTTCCTCCAGTCACTGTAAGCTACAATGAGTTAGCCGAACCAATGCCTGATCTGATATACAACATTTTCTTCCATCTGTTGTTTGAAGCGACACAGACCAAGGACAACTTTATCTTTGCTGTCTGTTGGTTCCCTTTTCGTAGCGTGTTGATGCTGCTCTTTTGCTTCTTACTGAGTTTCAAAGGGACAACCTAATAGCATGAAGAACAGATGTTCATTATGCAAGGTGCTTTTCTTCCATCGTTCTCTCTTTGAAGAAGCCAACCATAAAGTGGCTAGTTAGAATTGAGGAAGTCCGCCATTAGATCCTAGAAAAATATATTAGGAAATTATTTTTTATCTAAAAGGATTTATCTAAAATCTTGGAAGACTCCATGTGAAAGTCAGGTCTATCCTTTAGGCCAGGGGTCCTCAACCTTGGCAACTTTAAGACTTGTGGGCTTCAATTCCCAGAATTCCTCAGAATTCCCAGAATTCCTCAGAATTCCCAGAATTCCTGAGGAATTCTGGGAGTTAAAGTCCACAAGTCTTAAAGTTGCCAAGTTTGAGGACCCCTGCTTTAGGCACAAGGGAACAGGAGGACCAAGCACAAACATTATTGAGATGAAAATCTAATATAGGTGTTAGCAAAAGATAAAGACCTTTTTAAAAGCCTAAGAAGGTAACTTTATTTCTTTTATGCAGATTCAAAGCTTATATTTTATAAGCTAAGGGACTGAAGTGCTAGTTAATTTATGAGATTGCAGGACAGATGAATTTTCCAGCAGGTTCTGCTCAATCCTCCTACTTATATTTCCAAAAACATGGCATCTATCCATTTGAGGTGTTGAGGCTGACCTCTCTCCTTAGCTTTTCTTACTTTAATTATTAGATAGCCACTACATCCCAGGGATCTTTCTAACAAGTTTGTTTCAATAATATCACCTACGTCTGCTTGTTTTTCCTCATGTGCATAAGACTTATATATGCTTTTCTCTAAACATTTGTATATGCCCCTTTCCAAAGATGTGCAGTCTAATAACCATACTAAAAGTCACTTTTGGGGGGTACGTTCCTTTTGTATATACTTTCTTTTTTGTCAATTGCATTTCAGACTTTAAGGGGGAAATCACGTGAGTGCATGCTTGTATTTTGTTCTGTATACAAATTCTGGAAATGTGAATTGTTTACAAACCACCCATTTAGTCTGAAGCTTGTATTGTCTCGTATTTCTAAGTATCACAGAAATTGAGTCATGATCTTATTGAGTATATTCACAAATGCTTAGGCTGATCTAATATTTGGGGACACTGGAAGAAATGAATTATACACGCCATCTCTGCAAAATAGCTTTGTAAGTTCTTATCATGTGTGTATATGAATGTGCATGTCAGTCTGGTGTCACAGTAAGTCACCAGGCTAGAAAGCAGGAGACTCTAGTTTTATCTTAGGGACTAAGTCAGCAGAATGATTCTGGGCCAGTCACACACACACAACCCAAAGAAGAAGACCATGGAGAATGTCTTGCCAAGAAAACGTCAGGGACTAGTCCAGATGCACATTAAAAGTCCTCACTGACTTGAACACTTCTCACTCTCTCACTCTCTTTCTCTCCAAAATGGCACAATCCATGTCATTTTTAAAGCAAATATGGAATGAATCATATTCATATTTGGTGCTTTGCCAATCTTATGTCACTCTTAGTCTTTTAGAATCTGGCGCAAACCAAAAATGAGAAGTGTCTTCTGTGACATTTCTCAGAGTAGCCTGTGACCCTCCCCAATTCCCCTAGCTACTGGTGATAATTGTGTGCAAAGTAGACAGACAACATGCATTCATTAGCTTGTCAAATATAGAAGCAGCATTAGGTTGAAGATTGTTTGAAAGAATGGTCTATAGTCATGGACAAATCCAAACTTTTAACAAGTTTCCCCTTTTTGCAGATAAGATCATTCAGTCTTGAGAAATTAATGTTCTACAGTTAAGATTGTCTTGATTGGACTAGCCATATCTAGCCAAAGAAGAGATATTGGAATGTTTTTTTTTCCCCACATGCTCTTCCAACTGTACAGACTGAATCACAGCCATTCAAAGCTTTTTCTGAAGACAGTTAGTAGGTTTGTGGGAAAATGAAGATGGTATGGAAAACAGCTAGTGTTTTGTGTACAGGCTCATATAGGTTTCTGGAGTTGTGGGAATAAGGACCTCACAAGTGTTTCCTTGTACCATTTTGAGTTAGCCACCTCAGCTATGGATTGACAGTAGTGATAGGCAGAGAAACTCTTTGTTTCTCCCCTTTCTTTCTCTCATCTCTTTAATAAAAGAGAATTGTCTTCCAAAATCTCTTTCAAGAGGAGGGTTTTAGGCAACTTTTAATGGATAAATGTACTGTTCATGCAGTTATTTACTAATAAGAGAAGTAATGGGTCTGTAGAGAAGTGAGAGATAGGTGGTGTTGCACAGCATTTGCACAATAATGTTCAACTTCCCTGGCTTCCCATGCTTATTACATCCCATGCATTAAGATTAGGAGTCGCTATCTTCATTAAGAGGGCATGACCTTGAGCAATCTCTGGAGAATGACTTGTTCTTTGTCCCTTCCCCAATTTTTAAATGCATCTCAACATCAAACAGTCTCTTAGCGCTGCTCACATTAAACACAGTGAATTCCAATGAAAGGGAAAGCTTATTTGGACAGGAAGGGATTTGTGTTCATCTGGAATGCAACAAACCTTTGTTGATCTAGCAACTGTGAATCTTCAATCACAGTTTTTTTTCCCCTCCCTCCCAAAAAATATAAGTAATTTTTACGCAAGAAATTCTACATTATGTTTCTTTACCAAAGAAAGCAGGAAGATAAAACTCTGTATTGATTGGGAACATGACAACAGCAACAAGCAAAGGTGGAATTTTAATTAGGCTCATCCTTGCAGATACATCTGTAAGACCTCAATGGAAGGAGTTTCTGACATCCCATCATGTTGGGGGCAGTAGAGGATGCTTTAGAGTTTAGAATTGCTTAAAGCAGCTTATCATTAATGAAGACTAACTACTGCTACTGGCTAATTTGGTTGCAGTCATAATTTTTTCTGTGATAGGGCACCAGTTATATTTCATAGATTGTTGGTGCAAAAGGGTTCTAGCTATCATAATGATAATTAAATGTTATGTATTCGGAGAGAGATAAAAGAATTGTCCTAAGGATTATGATGGTAATTAAAGTTATCCATGGATTTTGAGAGGCTATATCAGGGGACTCTGATATTTTCCTTCTTTTGGGGGGCTCTGGGAACAATACAATATCAGAGCCTGGTAAGGCAGAAAGGAATATCTCTCCATCTCTCCATCTCTCTATCTCTCCATCTCTCCATCTCTCCATCCATCCATCCATCCATCCATTCCAACTTTTGTACAACACTTGGAGTATTCTTTCCAACTATGTAAAGATTCAGTGATTAACTATATAAAGGTTCTTTTTCATTGGATAATGTATAATCTGTTTATATTTGCATTTTTTTTAAAAATGCAGATGCAAATACAAATAAATGTTTGTAAAATAAGGGATGGTCACTTCAGAGAATTCAAAAGCACATGAAATAAATATTAATCTATCATTTATTATGAACAAATATTAATTTATAATTTATTACGAACAAATATTAGGTTATCATTTATTATGAACAAATAATAAGTTATCGTTGTCTCCAAACTCTCCGGACTTGAAATTTGAAAGCTCTATACCCTATGATTTCCAAAGCTACTGAGTGTAATTAAGAGCGGTGTGATTTATACACCTGCAGATAAATGCCATAAAAGAATCCCATTATCGAGACAATATATCTTGTAATTAATAATTTTTAGCCCAATAATTAATTAGCTCATGTAACAAATTCTAGAGTGGCAATCATTACAAAAGTGAATTTTGCCGAGAAAATAATTCAACTTGGTTATTACTTTAGGATTTCTGTGTTTAAACTCGTTTATGGTTAGAAAGGATAAAAAGTAAAGGTAGAAATGATAGATACATATCTGTTCGCAAAGTATTGTCTTAGGTGACACCTAAATCCTACATTCCCTTGGGAAATAGACCCACTCGATACAGTGGGTCTTATATTTGAGCAGAAATAAATAGGATTGTGAAGAGGAAAGATTGATCACAGTCACTTGAGCTGAGACCAATGGAAATAATAGCTTTTGAAATGAAAGCCCAGAGTAAGGTGATGTATTTTATGGTTGATGAAGTCCAAAAGGATTCACCCACAGCACTGTTGGAAAAAAGCAACTCTTTGCGGGAGACATTATCTTCTATGCACAAGGTCTGATCCATCAGTAGTACTAAATAAGTATCTGCTAACAATCAGTTTAGTGCCTTGAAAACAAACGGTTCATTAACAAACAAAATTATAATGTTGGCAATGTGCAGTTTCCCACCCAACCCTCTTTTTAATTCAGGAATTCCCAGAGATCAAGATATTCACTGCAAGTAGAGATTGAGAGAGGCGGGTATCTTTAGACTTGATCAAGATTTTTTCTTGGTCAATGCTTTTTCAAATAAATTGAAAGAAGGTTACGCAGAAGAGGGTGGTCTGTTCTTCCTCACCTTAAAAGCGCAGGACATAGAACAATGGAGAGTGGGCGACCATCTCTTGGTGATATTTTATTTTTGATTCTTCAACTGAGCAAGAAATTGAACTTAACCCATTGTGTCCAATTCTATCAGTCAATAAATTCTGGGGGATATGGAGAAAGAAAGATCTGGCCATCTCATTACAGATTTGAAGAAAGTTTATGTAATAATTTAAAACAAAACAAAACAAAAAAGAGTTTCATAAAACTGAGGAGAACATTTTTAAAGTATATCTTTCTCCTCCTTGGGTTGCATTCAGAATGTTCCTTCCAATTTTCTCCCTTATTGGCTCGCTTGTACGTACGATTACTATCGTTTTGCCCTGGAATTATATTCCGGCTTTGTGGAATTTACAAAATGGCTGTAAAAACAACAAGAGGTGGCAATAACAACAAAAACAACCGCAATATTTTGATGTGGCATCTCTCATGCTGACTGTGAACCCTTGCGTACAGACCAATGAGTCTTTGAGATAATACAGTCCTGCAAAAATTAAACAAACCAGTCAATTAATTTTCTGCCTATAAATCGGATTAGACAATTAGACAGGTCTCATTTGCTCACAGCTCCAGTTTAATGCGGACTTATTGTAATACATTATACATATACAAGCCTTAGTTCCCAGCTCGGCTGTTACCAAGCTCCCTGAATTGTCAAAAACAGAAGCAAGACTTTCTGGTTTCCTTTTGCACATAGTTTTTTTGTTTTGTTTTGTTTTGTTTTTTAAAAAAGAACTAGAAATGCAATGTTCAAACATACACCGTCAGACTTGTTCACCTAACAGTAAATTGCATAGTGCTGGAAGCAAAACAACGGTTAAAAAACAATTAATTCAGATTGTATCCCTTCAGGAAGTCCCCCCCTCCCGTGTTTGTGTGTGTGTACACATACACATATTCATCCTTTCTACAAGTATGGACGTAGAAGTGATCTTCTTTAGGGTGGCAAGAATGGTTAGGGAAGCCATCACAGCTGCCAACTCTTGGACGAATCCTACAGTTGAAGAAGGGATATTTTTTCCTTCCAGTGCACTGGCAATAACTTTTAATCCATCAAGGTGATGACTTCATTGGTAGCTGCCAAACCTTCTGCTCTTCTGTGGCAAAATAAGCAGGTTGAATTATACCATCCCCAAAGAGATTCTTATTTGGGCATAATGACTTACATTACCGAACTGCTGTTAAGAGTTTCTCCACGGAGCAATTATATGAAGAACTTTGAACAAGTTAAAAATGTGCCATGAAAACCAATTATTGGAATTATGCATTCTAGAAATAACCTTCTTGGTGCTTTTCTTTCCTCTTTTTTTTTCTTTTTCTTCTCCTTTCCCTCCAACTGCACCCAGATTTTTGAGAAGATTATTTCTGAGCCGTTTGAGCTGCATCTGTGTTTTGTGCCTTCATGTGCCGACTCCCTGGGGGGGAAATCTCTGCAAGATGAAAGTGGGTGGTGGGGGTTATAGGTTAGACAATGGAATGTATAGAATACTCTGAATTCCGCAGGGAACTGGTGTAAGATAATTGTTAGGAGGCTTCTTTAAATAAAACATATTCTGATGATAAAAATGTAAGCTTTGCCTTTGATGCAGAAATCCTGAATTAACATTCCCAGGTATAATAGGCATCTATTATTGTAATTGCATGGGTCTATCAAACTTTTTTGAAACAGTCGTCATCTCAAATGTGTGTTTACTACATGGTCAAATAGGCAACTTCTACAAGTGCACAAGTCCTGTGATTGACCTTCATTTTTCAATTAACACTTGGAAGACAGGTAGCTAAGAGAAGCTAGCTCAATCTACTCCCTATCTAAGCAAGTGGTGAAGTCCAATCAGATGGTCAGTTCATTTTTTTGCTGTAGCAGGCAACCAGGGCCTGCTTAATCTTCATTCGTATCTAACCTTCTTTTGCTGACGGCCTAAACTAAACAACTTTGTGGGATGGAGGGAGAACGAGAGGTAGTGAGTCTCTAAAATTTGCCCATTGAAGGCAACTTCCTTGTGAGTCAAATTCTGGAGACCATCCTGGCAGTTTGGGCTGATCCAGCAGATTATGGATGGGCCCCCTGGCACTGTAACTATACAAGTTGTCCTCCATTTGCAACATTCGTTTAGTGACAGAAGTTGAAACAGCACTGAAGAAAGTGACTTATGATCATTTTCAATATGTCTGTTGCAGCATCCCCATGGGCATGTGATCAAAATTCGGGCGCTTGGCAACCGACATAATTGTGACAGTTGCAGTTGTCCCTGGGTCATGTGATCACCATTTATAACCTTCCCAGCCACCTTCCCACAAGGAAAGTCAAAGGGGGAGGCTAGATTCTCTTAACAACCACATAAATCACTTAACAATTGCAGGGATTCACTTAACAACTGTGGCAAAAAGATCATAAAATGCATAAAATGCACTGAACAGCTGCTTTACTTAGCAACAGAAATTTTAGGCTCAATTGTAGACGTAAGTCAAGGATTACCTGTATTTGAATACAAATGTAATTTCTAAATTTTTAAAGTGTGTTGCCTTCCTGGCATCTTCATTGGTGTTCTGGTTCTTTGTCCTGCAAATCTTAAAATTAAGTGTCGCTGCACAAATTAGCAGCAACGGCAGCTTCCCACCATCTTTTCCCCTGCTGAAACTACGCTAAATTGTAGATCGTTACTATATTTAGTTAGGAGATATCCTTTTGGAAACACTGATGCTATTTTGATCTCATATGGCATTTATGATTATCTGGATGGCTAACACGGCTTTTCTAAAAAGTTCCTGCGTGGAAAAAACGCAATCGATACATTTCTTTCATTTTCTTTTTTAGCATTTTTGTTTAAGCTAGCTCTTGTGAAACTGTAACCTGGTACATTACTCATTCCATCCTCAACCCCTCTCTCATGGCTAACCACTAATGTCAGAAATTGCTTTGACTCACCTCAGCAAGAGACCAGACATCATTTTATAGCTCCTCTCGAATGCTCCGAGTTTCCTGGAAAATTGTCAGTGTCGACATAAAAGGATTTCCACTGATCCACAGACTCTAGTTAGCCTTTATGGATAGAGCTTCTTTTCATCTCAAGGTGGGCTCAAGTTATTTTGCTAATGGGAGCAAAGAAACCCTTTTGTGTGCCCTTTCTAAGGGTGGCAATCCCATTTTCTTCCACAGAGTTGGATGGAGAGAATTGAAGAATATCGGGAAGATATATATTCAATCTTTGAGAATATATTGAGACAATGTACTCTACCTCTAAGAGGTAGAATTCTTTTCCTAATTGGAGTCTTTGGGTTTTCATAATTGGTTCCAAATACTTGCCCTTAATATTTTGTGCGTTGCAAATGGGAATGAATGAATGAGTAAATTGATGGATGGATGGATGGATGGATGGATGAGATAAGGTACGTATTTAATTAAATGACAATTTAGAATAGCATAGCTCAGAGGTCTTCAAACTCGGCCCTTTTATGACTCATGGACTTCAACACGGTCGGATTTCAAGTCAGACTCTGAATCATAGTTTATAATAGGTTTCACCACCCAAAGTTTTCAAGGAGCAGAGAAGGCACACTACCCTCATCCAGCTCCCAATACAGGTCACCCACAAGAATGGTCAACGATGTCTCCATCAATGATTTACATGACATTCATGCATGTTAGAGTCTAGACACGCTTCTTATGCATCAAGTTATACTTGCATAAGCCTTTTTTTTCTTCTTCATCTTGCTTTTTTTTTTTTTTACTTTGTCCTTAAGTGATCCAAGACAAATACCTTGAATGGGAAGAAATAATGTGTGTTGCCACAATCAATAAGAGCTTCCAAAGTCTTTTGTCTTTACCGTGACATGGGGATTGAGAAGTCTGGAGTTTCATTAGTTGAACCAATAGAAATGCTAATGACTTAGTTATCTCGTTTGAGAAATGGAATTGTTCAATAATGTGACCATGTCTTGCCAATGGAAAATAATTGCTTCATGGACCCCCTGCACAGTTTGAACAGGACTTATAAATGACAGGCATTCTGTGAAGATCCAACAAAACGAATTTTCTGGCTGAAAAGTAAGATCAAACATTTTTTTTTAAATAAAGAAAACAGTCATTCTTGTATGTAATGTGACTCTTCAAAGCACATCGGCTTGCATAGCTATGACAACGTTTGTTAAGAATATTGGTTTATATGTGAAGCTAAAAGGAGACCAAGTCTGCTAATGATTAAATACTGTTTGTTTTGTTTTGTTTTGCTTTTGCTTTGGGGCATCAGAGGCTGGTTCATTTTGTGCTGGGCTATTGATTGAGTGTACTGTTTACAAGCTAGACCACGGGTCGGCAACCCGCGGCTCCGGAGCCGCATGCGGCTCTTTGATGCCTTACCTGCGGCTCCGGAGCCTCCTCCGCCATTTTGGCGGGCGCGCGCGCGCATGCGCGGGCGGGTGCGGGGGGTGCGCGTGCGCAGGTGCGCATGCGCGAATGGCGCGCGCGCATGCGCGAACGGGCCGCGCGGGTGCGCGAACGGGCCGCGCGGGTGCGCGAACGGGCCGCGCGGGTGCGCGGGCGCATGCGCGAACGGGCCGCGCGGGTGCGCGGGTGCGCGGGTGCGCATGCGCGGGTCCGCGGGCGCGCGCGCATGCGCGAACGCGCGGCTCCCAGCGTTTTTTTTTTTTAAGCTAAATGGGTCCGTGCGGCTCATCCGAAGTTTCGGATGGCCGACCCATGAGCTAGACAATCTCCTTAGGAGCCCCGGTGGCACAGTGGTTAAAATGCAGTATTGCAGGCTAACTCTGCCCACAGCCTGGAATTCAATCCTGACTGGCTCAAGGTTGACTCCATTCTTCCAAGGTCAGTGAAATGAGGATCCAGATTGTTGGGGGCAATTTGCTGACATTCGTAAACCACCCAGAGAATGCTTTAAAGCATTATAGGGTGGTATAAAAGTCTAAGTGCTATTACTAATGCTATTGCTTGCATGGAGTTCAGATCCCAGAATTCTCTAGATAGCATGTGACTTTTAGAGAATTCTGAAAGTTGAAGTCTACATCTGGAATTTGGGTGGACTCACAATAGCCGTCTAAGGCTTTAAACCAGAGTCTTGCTTTGCCTCAATGACAAATGAATGTAAGACAATTTGCACAGGGTATACTAGTGAATTCGTTTCTGGTTCTCTGAGGGCAAGAACTGGATTTTGGATACTGAGATCAGCAATCATAAGTTATATCAAAGCTTCTTGGAGTCAAGGTCCTTTGAATGCTGTACTGGTGCTTCAGTTCCACTTCTTGAGCCTAACCTTGAGCCTAACTACCATTCTTGGAGCTTAAGAGAAGCGTTAGAGCAGCAACCAGATTGGGATTGAATTTAAAACACATCAACCTCTATCAGCTCAGTCAATAGCAAGAGGGCTTTAAGACAAATGTGGGGAAGACCAAATGACCTACTTATGCATTAGATATTCCTATGGCTAAGCAAAAGGTCCACCATACCTCTGCAGCTGTTGCAAGTTAGGAAAGATAATGTGTGTTTAAATTTGTTTAAAATTATGGATAGCAATAGCACTTAGACTTATATCTCAGTGGTGGGATTCAAATATGTGAACAACCAGTTCTCTGTGTGGATGCCGCTTCTGGAAGTCCATTCTGGGCCTGGGCAAAAAAAAAGTAGCAACCGGTTCTACCGAAGACATGTGAACTGGCTGAATCCCACCACTGTATATACTGCCCCACAGTGCTTTATAGCCCTCTCTGAGCAGTTTACAGAGTCAGCATATTCCCCCCCCTCCCAACAATCTGGGCCCTCATTTTACTGATCTAAGAAGAATGGAAAGCTGAATCAACCTCGAGCCAGTGAGAATTCTAAAGTATTCTAAAAAAAAACAAAATCCATCCTAATTATATGTCAAAATATGTCAAAATGGCTTCTCATTTTATCGACCTTGGAAGAATGGAAGGCTGAGTCAACCTTGACCTCCATCAGGGTCGAACTCCTCGCTGTGGGCAGAATTAGCCTGCATACTGCATTCTAACCACTGCACCACCACTCAGTGATACTGTGGTACTGTGCTGTTCAGGGAACATTCTGATCTGAAGAGCTACAACACAGCCTATAGAAGTAAGGATGTTCACAATAACAATTCTGGGGTCTTCAAACTTGGCCCTTTTATGACTTGTGGCCTTCAACTCCCAGAATTCCTCAGCCAGGCACACTGGCTGAGGAATTCTGGGAGTTGAAGTCCACAAGTCATAAAAGGGCCAAGTCTGAAGACCCCTGCTATAGCACAATGGATTCATTGGTTCATATCTGATGCTACCCCATAATGTGGTTTGACTTGGTTTGGGATTAGTAGGCATTCTGATTGGGAAAAGACAGGTTTGTGCCCAGTGTTCTGAATATATACCAATTTTACATGGTAGGAACTCCTTTATCTGAATTTTAAATGTATATTCAAGCCTGAGGGCCAGCATGTGTTCAATTTATAAGTGTGAGCCTATTTTTCGTGTTATTATTCTAAAACATGGAAAAAAGACAAATATTGCACTCGTTGTGTGTGCTTAAAACATGCTGTATTTGTCCTTTAACACATTTCATGCCTTCCCACTGAGAGGTGCCCTGGAATAAAGTCACCCACATGCAACTATATTCAATTATGGGGAGAAAAAATATTTGTTTAGGCAGCTGTAGCCTAAAACCCACCTACCCTTCAAAAGCTATTGTGGGTCCCAGCTGCTGTTAACCACACCAAGCACTAGATGGCAGTCTTCCACTAGCTACAATGGCAGCCAGACGGAGGTTAATAGATTATTGAGACATTTTGGTATAAGGAAATACAGAATTTAGAGCAGCGGAAAAATGTTGTTAAATTAAGGAATGCGAGATTTTAATAGAGTAGTTAAGGGAATCTCTGATGGCTTTAAATTTTGCAAACTGACTTGCTGAAAAGTATCTCTCAACTCTCCGGCAACTCACCTTTGGATGTATTCCAGCACTTCTGATTGGCTAAAGCTTTGAACAGAAGTAAAATGTCAATCCAACCAATCAATTACTTTCAAAGGCTCAGGGTTGGCATGACAGATTATGGGAAGTTGTTGCACCATCCTGTAGCTGAGGACTCTACGGACCTGAGTTATATTTTTAAATGATCAATGGAAAAAAAATGATTTAAAAACAAAACGAAACACACACAGCACCGGAGAAGAAAGAATAACTGAGAGATTTGTCCATATGGCCACAAACCTTTGAATCCTCAGAAAGGTCTGGATTTCAACTTTGCATCTTCAACCTGTACTGCTGCAATTAGGGGAAAAAAAAGAATAGGTTTTCCTTCATCTTGAACATGTACCATCAGGCAGGTTCAACCTGATCCTCTCCATGCTGGGAATGTGCTATGAACGTAGCTGGTCCAGATTGCTCAGAGAGAGAGAGAGAGAGAGAGAGACAGAGAGTCAGAGAGAGAACACTTCTGATTCCTACTTCTTAATGCCTTGTTTATTGCTTTATTGACTTTAGAAGCTGTTTCTAATGAAGGCTCTCTTTGTCTCACCTACCAAGTCCTTTTGGCCAGCCATTATGGACTTCATTTACATTCAAACAAACTTATCATACCTTTGCAGACTTTCCTAGAAATAGCTTTGTTACAGCTACCATACATGTGCTGCAAAAATACCAGTCACAAGATGGCAGCACAGAGCTGCACGGATCTGCTTGTGACTGACATCTATTGGTCTATTTAGAATTTTTCAGCCCTAATTGTTTCAAGAAGCACATACAGATTCCTTGAAGGCGAGAAGACCTGAAAGGAATACCTTTCTGAGATCCCTCCAGATGTCTTCTCTGTCCTTGTTAATCATGCTTCTAGAAAGGAATCACGTCCTACAGGAATTTGGAGAAATTCTCCCTGCCCTAGAGGAATTCAGAAAAAAAAACCTCTCCACTCAGTAATTTGGGCACCCAAATTGTTCTGCTTTCAAATTCAGTGAGGAATTTTTAAATGCCACTTGTTCCCAACTGTAGTGACAACAGGATCTAGGGAACTGTGTGGCTGAAACTGATTAGAATTTTGTATGAAACCCTGTTGATCTACATGGGAAATCAATCCCCTCCTTACTTAACTGTTTCTCCCTTTTGTCCCGATAACAGGAGAACAAAAGAGTAAAGGCTTAATTCATTCACTCACATCAGCTGCTGTTCCTGTGAATAAGCTAAAAGAAATCAATGGGAGCAATTGATAGCAGCAACTATAAACACAGTCATGAGATGAGAAAAGTGTCAGTTCAAAATAAGGGGGGTTGGTTTGTTTTGGGGTGAATGCTGGTGTCTTCAATCTGCTATTGTTTGTGCATGGTGATCATAATGCTAATATCACTCTGTGATTTTTGACATCTTGTGAAAGTAATACCAGGAAAGATTCACATTCATCTAAACTGTGTTGGTGGAAAGTTTAATTGCTATTGTAACACTGGGAATTCCCATCGGTGTCCAAGTTTCTTATTCACTATATAGCCAAGACTAAAGTAGTGTTATGTATAGGAGAATGCCATGACTCAAAGGTTGAAAGCATGATGGACATGCAGAAGAGATGGGCATGTGCAGGAGAACGAAACAAGTAATGGGAAATCCTTTTGCCTGAAACTCTAAAACTCATTTTATGAGCACATTCTAATAGAGATGGACAAACACCATGACTCTTGTATAATGTATGTATTGTTATGAAATCCCCATCCTGAATTCAAAACCTTGTCTTCAAGATAAATCTGGATTCCAAAGCCATCCGTAGTGCTGACATGCACTCTGCATGAAATGCTTTGTTGGGAAACTCCCAGCTAGGTAGAAGAACTAGCCTTGAATCCTTGTGCTGTCACAAGAGGCATAAGCCTAACCTCTCCTAAGTTGCATAGGACCTTATCTGGTTGTTCCCAAGAGAAGGAAAGCAGTGTGGGGAGATTCTTGTAGATTCTTGAATCTTTCACGAGTGGATCTGGTTGCTTACACCTGATAGTTGTATATCAATCCTGCAACCCTGATGCATATACGTATAGCTGTGAACCATGGGTACCAGGGTTTTGATAGTCCAAAAAAGCCCTTTAATGTATAAGACTTAGAAAACTAATAACCTCTATTGAGCTTAAGCGACTCAAGCCACCTAAAGAGGAGACATGTTTTATCTACTAGGTGTCTGTGTACCTCCAGACCATGGTCTTCCAAGGTTACCTGCCTACTTTCGTCCTGAGAGCTCCTGTCAGGACTGTCCAAATAAATTTACTTGCCACTTGATCATCAGGAGGGTTAGAAACTGAGATTTATAAGAAGTGATTGAGGAAAATGAGAACTTTTATCCTTTGGGAAAAATGACGGTGAGATGTTACAGCAGTTTTCAAATATTAAAGGATCTGTTATACCAGGGATTCCCAACCAGGGGTGCGAGACAATATTCTAGGGGATGTGAAAACTTGGCTTTTCAAAATGATAGTGTATACGCATAATTCATTGCCATTATTTCAAACTTTTGTAAGGGGTGCGAGAATATATCAGAAGCGTTCTAGGGGTGTGGGGTATAGAAAAGGTTGGAAGCTGCTGTGTTATACAGAAGATCCAGACCTATTTCCTCTCATCAGAGTGCAGAATACAAATTAATGCCTTAAGTTAAGGAAGGAAGGTGTTAAATGTGAAGAAAGCCTTCCTAATGGTAAGATTATTCTATCGTATCTGAGTTGCAAAACTCCAGAGGATCATTCAACATCATCAAAGGAATGCATCTCCCCTTCCCAGATTATCATTTTCTAATTTTGTTTTAGTTTTATTGTTGTAACATACAAAAGAAGAAAAGGAAATGGTGCATAAAAAATAAAAATAGAGTTATTAGAAAAAGAGAGAATGTTGTTATGTAGCTTATAAAAATAATTCCATCTAGTTTTAAAACATTTAAATAAGGCTTGACCACATGAAATGGTATTATCAATCTTCAATCTTTGATAATGATATTATCAAAATGTTATTATCAATGATATCAACCTTGATAAAAACGTTTCAAACAGAATCTATCTATCTATCTATCTATCTATCTATCTATCTATCTATCTATCTATCTATCTATCTATCTATCTATCTATCTATCTATCTATCTATCTATCTATCCATCCATCCATCCATCCATCCATCCATCCATCCATCCATCCATCCATCCATATCTCTTTAGCTAGCTAGCTATCATCTATTCATATCTATCCATCTCTCTCTCTCTCTCTCTCTTTCTCTCTCTGTGTGTCTATCTGTCTATCTGTCTATCTAGCTATTTATCAGCCATCTGTCTATCCATCTATCCATCCATCTCTTAATCATCCAAGATTGTAAAACTGGAGTTAGAGAATGTTCTTGTCCCTTACCTCATGATCAGATCTTCATATAATAAAGTCCAACTATTACTTAAAATAAATCCAATACATTAATAGGAATTAAGTCAGCCATGAGTGACTAGTCCCTTTAGATTATTTCCCCAAGTATGAAACCAGCTTCTCATGTTTTGACAAGAACCAGAAAATAGTTGCGCCTAATGGTCTCTCTCTCTTTTTCTTTATATTAGATGCATAATAGATACTGGCTTCTAATTGTTCATTGTATCCTGAATTTAGTGGGTTTTTTAAAAAGTCTTTCTGCAGTTTTTTTCAGTCAATTCAGGAAACTGTAGTACCCTGAAAGGTGGGGGTGGGGGTGGGGAGGAAGAAACAGGGAATCAAATCCTGAATAACTTATTGCTGGCAAACCAAACATCCAGATAAAAACCTGGCATTAATCTCTACTTTGAGATATAGGTGAATGATTCATTTCTGAAAATTACAAATCCAAAAAGTTGGGTTACTGATAGAAAGCAGCTTCCTTTCACTTTCAGTGCAA
Source organism: Azemiops feae (assembly GCA_023970755.1). Lineage (NCBI taxonomy): Eukaryota > Metazoa > Chordata > Lepidosauria > Squamata > Viperidae > Azemiops > Azemiops feae. The sequence continues at coordinate 2,345,446 of JALGBA010004191.1, read as the reverse complement.
TTAGGCTGTGGAGATTTGGGTGATTGTTTTGTGTTTTTTTTTCTTTTTCCTTTAATGACAACATGGTTTTGACTTTCAGAACCTGTAATTCTGAGGCTCATCATTTGAAAGCTCGAACAGCTGGGAGGGATCACTTCGAAAGTGCTGTTGTCACTTTGCTTGTTTGGCACATTGTGCTGCTAAATGTCATCGGTTTTAGAAAGAAATTTATTCAGCAAGAAAATCAGCCAAATTCAGGATGAGCCAAACCTTTTGCCAACTTTCTCCTCTGGGGGAAAAAAAAAAAAAAAGCTGAAGAAGGGCAGAAGGAAACGGTGGATTGATATTCCCTTTGTTGCAGTCCACCCTATGATTGAACGAACTTGTAAGACCATAAAGCAATGCAAGCCTGTGTTCCTCTAAAGCAGGGGTCTTCAAACATGGCCTTTTTATGACTTGTGGACTTCAAACTTGGCCTTTTTATGACTTGTGGACTTCAACTCCCAGAATTCCTCAGCCAGCATGGCTCAACCTGGATACTCTCCCTTTCCCCTCAGCATGGCTGGCTGAGGAATTCTGGGAGTTGAAGTCCACAAGTCATAAAAGGGCCAAGTTTGAAGACCCCTGTTCTAAACAACCACAAAAAGTGGAAATGCCACGACTTGTCAATTCTGACTTTATTTTGTTGGTGGTGGTGGTGTGGGGCCTTGTTTAGGTACTTGTAGCACTAAGGAGCCCAGTCTTTGTAGGCTATAGAGTCCAGATACCTACCTCTAGGAGAGAAGCATACAATATTCATCGTAATTGCATTGTATTTTGTAATTAGGTGGATTACTTGAGTCTGCTTCATATTTGGTTAGTTTCCCCAGTATTAGAAGAGGTGGTGGTCGGGATTTACACCAGGACACAAAGGAGCCATTCACCAAGTTTTCAGAAATGGAATGCAGGTAGAGCGTTTTTCAGGAGATCAACATTTGGGTGCTTGGCAACTGACTCAGATTTATGACCGTGTTGCAGTGTACCCGGGGTCACGTGACCCCCTTTTGCGATCTTCTGACAAGTAAAGTCAATGGGGAGGCCAGAGTCATTTTACAACCTGGTTACTAGCGTAACAGTGATTCACTTAACAGCCGGGCCAAGAAAGGTTGTAAAAGGAGAAATATTCCTTTAACGACTGTCTCACTTAGCAACAGAAAATCTGGGGCTTCCTTGTGGTCGTAAGTTGAGGACTACCTGTACAAGTGTCTGCCAGAAGTTAGTACTGTCCTAGTATCACTGCCCTAGTATGGGCAGAGGTTGGACTAGATGACCTGCAAGGTCCCTTCCAACTATTCTATTCTATTCTATTCTATTCTATTCTATTCTATTCTATTCTATTCTATTCTATTCTATTCTATTCTTTGACAATTAACCAGTGGAACAGCTTGCTTCCAGAAATCGTGGGTGCTCCATCACTGGAGATTTTCAAGAAGAGGCTAGACAGTCACCTGTCTGAGATGGTATAAGTTCTCCTGCTTGAGCAGAGGGCTGGACTAGAAGACCTCCAAGGTCCCTTCCAGATTCTATTCTATTCTATTCTATTCTATTCTATTCCATTCCATTCCATTCCATTCCATTCCATTCCATTCCATTCCATTCCATTCCATTCTATTCTCACTTAAATGTTCAGGATCTATGCCTCTCCTATTACATCTTTTTCTTGAGATATTAATATGATCTTAACACAGAGTATGCACATTTTTCCTCTTCCTGGGCAAGCCTTGGGGAAACTAACTATTGCTACTGGCTTAAATAGCAACATTTGGACTTCATCTTGGAACGTGAGAATGATGGTGATTAGGAGTGAGTCCAAGAACATTAAGTCACTTAACTCTGCAAAGTAGCCACATTAATCATTTTCTGGAATGAACCAGTACTAGAAAGATCAATACCACTTGGTCCCAATATGTTCCCAGCTTGGCTGAGAACTCCAGAAAGTCAGCAAAGGGAAAGGCACTCAGAATGAACAGTCTGGATTCTGGCACAACAAAGGACTATCAGGACCTGCCTGAATAAATGATAAGCTGGTTTAATTCACTGTATAAGAGCTATCCCCGTGCTCCATTGTATTCCACAGAAGCTATAAAAAGCACCTTGCTGATGGTTTTAATAGTTCCTGAAGCCTAAGACTCCTAAATATTGAACCTCTGTGAGAGTCTGAATCCGATCTTTCCAATGATGGGAGAATTCCCACGTTCTTCTTTATTTGTGTCGGAAGCACCTTCAAATTATAGACAAACAACATTCAACACTGAGCAGGTAAACTGAGTATAAATAGCAATAGCAATAGCACTTAGACTTATATACCACCTCACAGTGCTTTATAGCCCTCTCTAAGCTGTTTACAGAGTCAGCCTATTGCCCCCAACAATCTGGTCCTCATTTTACCGACCTCGGAAGGATGGAAGGCTGAGCCAACCTTGAACCGGTCAGGATCGAACTGCCGAACTGCAGGTGGGTGACAGTCAGCAGTAGTAGCCTGCAGTACTACATTCTAACCACTGCACCACCACGGCTCTTCGGTCATAGAGATGTAGCACATATAAAAAGTATGTCAAATAAATCGGATTAAAACTAGATGATATTCTCCCAGTATCGGGCCGTATCGACAGCATTTTCTCTCGCCAGCATGAGGTCTTCCTCCATACATGTTGAAAGACATCATATGCACCGTAGCATGTGTGAGATGGATTTTTTGTTCTCCACATTCACACAAAGTATCTTCTGTAGGGAAGTCCTATTTTCTTAGATAGTCCTTTGATCTTCCTACTCCAGCACGCAGTCTATTTAGCAATTTCCATACAGGCCCAGGTTGTCTTGACCAGGGGGCAGACAGTTGTGTGGTTGTGCCCAGTTGCTCGGTGGCTTCTTACTCACCTAAGGGTGGTCTATGGTGGCTGCTTAGGGGGGGGTGTTAGAAAGTTTGAGGAAGGTATACAAATTGATGCCGAGCACTTCTTTGGAATTACCCTGGAGTTCTTCACACTTTGAATTCTCCTTAGCGTCCATTGTAGCTCTGAGCCAAAGTCACACAAAACTGAACCAAAGGTGTATCTGAGTTCGACACTTGACACTTGATTTTCCTCACTTGACAAGTTCTCCTTTTGGATTGGGGCATTGTATGGAACTTGTACCATGCTGAGAACTGATCTCCTATCTTGACTGCAAACATTCCCAAACTTTTAGAGCGAATTCATGTATTTCTGAACGGATTACCTTCTCTGATCCAGTTGATAACAACAAAAGAACTTTCCCCCCCACACACAAATGATGTAACTTCTAAGATTATACAATACACAGCCTGAGACAACTCTGTGTTTGTGACTCATCCCCAAGGCTGCCCGCAATCTGGTTGGCGGCACATAAATTGCACTGTCTTCCTCAGAAAGCTCTTTTGCGATGACAGAGCATTACTGACAAGCTGTATAAAGAGAAATTGCATTGTCTACTTAGCAGGAGCTTCTGACAGCAGCAAATAAATATCTACCGCTTTTAGAAGCGAAGCATCGCTAACTTCAGATATAAAACTCCTCAAGCAATTATGGCTTGGGAATGCCTGCCTGCAGATGTTGAGAAAATTGGGTGGAAGGAAACTCACCCCAGTCCTCAACTGCTGCCAAATCCAGGCAGGATTAAGGAAAGCATCTTAGGGAAAATCTGTAAAGTTACCGTTTGAAATGCTACAACATGACTTTCTTAAAATTATGTTCGGACTTGTTAAGATTGCAGAGGGGTGACCTCAAGGGAGCAAGTCATATCTGATTTTCTCTATCAGAATTCCAGCTCTAGATTTCACCGCAATCACTCATGCAAACAACATTTCCTATGATTTCTATTATTTCACCAGTGAGATTTTCCTGCAACTAAGTGATTAATAGAAGAGGTGGCATCTCATAAACAGGAAGCTAAAAGATTTACGGAAAGTACTCTGTGGTCTTTAAGATAAAGAGGCAGAGGCTGGACAATCTGTGAATTTGTCACTTTAGACAGCTGTATCAATCACTTTTCAATGTTTAAGTTCAAATCTATAGATGATCGAGAAGGTATGGCTCTAAGATGTATGTATGTATGTATTTTTTTAAAAAAACAAAATTATATAGCCTTCCATCTTGAATCAAACTCCGGACATCTCACAATCCCCAAATAAAAGAATATCTATCTACAATAAAATAAAAACATTAAAACAAAATTGATTCTTACAAGTATTGATATGATTTAATTTCTCCAACATCCCAATAGAAGATGGATGGCGATGATGAGGAGCAGGAAGAGGTAGTTAATACGATGATCCAACTCCGAGCACCCCTTGATGGTTTGCATATAATTTTGTAAACATGAAAATAATACAGTAAGAACAACAACAAAGAAAAAAAGGGTAAAGATGGCAAAATAACAAGCAGATGGAAGCAACAGAATCAAACCTTGATGAAAAGGAATGTTTCAGTTATTCTGAAATACTAGGCGATGTTTATAGTTTTCTCTCCATATTGTAAAGAATCTTTTAGGAGAGACTTTAGTGCTGCAACTTGTGCCATGTTTTCCTTGATTAAAGAAAGGGAAAGACATCTATATTTAATAGTGTGTGCTCAATACAAGATTGAATCCAAATCAGTGAAGAATTAAGGCCTAGTGGCTTAAGTGATAATATATACAAATCCTGATTTTTAATTTGTTTTTAAAGGCAATTGCTTTTGCGAGCATGCCAATGAATTGGAAAGCTTCGTGTGTCAAGGAGTCAATCTTTCTGCAGTGTTATGGTGAAACTACCACCACGGCAGTCTTATGGACTCCAGGAAATAACACTGCATTAAGGACACATTTAGAAAGAGATGGGTTTCAAGCAAATATTGCCAGCATTTAAAATTGCTTAATTTGCATCCGTTTTCCCAGCTGAGCGATACATAAATATTCATTATTCTACAGCTATCGTTTACATTATAAGATGACATCAGAGATATGAAAGGGAGACAAATAGAAAGAGCGGACTGGAATGCATATTTTCAGCGACTTCTCCAAATGTTGTACTTAATACTGCTCTGATCTCATATTCAGGGTAATATTAGGGGGAGAAACTAATTTTGCAAAATTTTTATTAATAGCAGTAATGACTTGAGCGGTTGAAATAAATGTATTAAACTCTCTGGGAAGACAAAAAAATTGAGCATGAGTGTAGTTTGCCGGAATCTTGTTCCATCTAAAGTTTAAACATGCATATTTTAAATTCTGCTTTCTAGCCTTTATCCAGGATGCTTAAAGCATGGGAACTGGGATCTACCATCTGAAATTTTAACATCTTTATGCAGATGATACCAGTCAGATGGTATGCATTTGGTGTATGCATCTAAAAATGTCAAAGTGACATTTCAGATATTTGATAATGTATACACCAGGCACTCATTAGGGACTATTTGTTCCTTCTTCCTAAATCCAATTGAAGCCTGTGCATATGTTGTTATGGTGGCAGCCCTATGAGGTAGGCCAAGTCAGAAAATAGACATGACAAGGATTTCAGGAATGCGACTTCCTTGTTGTAGGTATAGTAACCGAATCTTGTAAACCCGCCAGAGTTTCTTTTTGGCCCTGTTATATGAAACAGAATTAAGATGAGGTTATGCTGAGTGTCTTTCTAACCCTTTCTCCTTTCCTGGGACTAAGCTGTCATTTCACCTTCCTTAATTGCTTCTGCATTCTTCATCAAGGTTGTCTCTGCATCTCTCTATGTATATATGGCAAGTAAATATACATTGTTCTATCATGGTGACTGCCAACCTTTTCTATACCCCACACCCCTAGAACGCTTCTGATATATTCTCGCACCTCTTACAAAAGTTCGAAATAACAGCATTGAATTATGCATATACACTATAATTTTGAAAACCCAAGATTTCGCACCCCCTGGAATATCGTCTTGCACCCCCAGGAGGGGCGAGCAGCCCCGGTTGGAAACCCCTGTTCTATCAGATAAAGGAGGAAATTTATAGCTCACAGTTGAAACGAGGGGTCCTGGGTGCTCTCACCAAGCTCATAGAGCACCCAGGAGCCCACATTGTTCTTTGAATTACTGAATGAGCATAGTTAGGAGCTCTGAGTTGGCATCTCCTGAGCACCAAATGAGAAAGATGGTAGAAAGAAAGCAGTTGTGGTAGAAAGATAAGAGTACGTATCATATATGTAGCATGTGTGTATTCCTATTGTGTTCAATGTGTAGGAGGAGCGTTCAGCCCTAATCAAATTTTGTAGTGGCTTTTAGACTAAAAAGTCACTTTGTTTTCCATCTTTCATCCTCCTGAGCAATCCAGAATCTAACTCATCTCCATGTGTAATAATGTCATTCCAGTAGGGCACCAAGATAGGTGGTATGCCATGTCTGTTTCCACCACAAATATGACATTGTAGAAATTTTACTTACGCTGACTTCCAAGAAGCCCTTACTGCGATCATTTAGCAAGTTGAACTCATGGGGGCAAGAATTACCCCTTAATATTTCTGAAAATAAGTCCACCTTAATTATTTCAGCCTAGCCTCATGATTTTGCAGATGGTGCCAATTGACGCAGTCTGTTGGAGGGAAAAAAAAAACTTAGTTCAGTCACTGGATGACCTGTGACAGCACGTTGCAGTCTCTTTATTAATTATGACACTTAATGTAGAGAAAATGACATTGCTACATGCTTGACTCTTGTCCTTGCACAGTTAATTGCTTCTCAAGAGATGCCCATCCTAAGCAAGCTGGGAGTATGAAAGAAAGGAAAAGCCACTGACTTTGCAGTCTTAGTTTTCAGTAAGGTAATATTTCCACCCATATAATTAGCCCTAATGTTCTTCCCAGATAGACACTTGACCCATAATAAGTTACATTGTATGCTGAAAGATGGTTCAATTTATTATGCTAATCTTGGTGATAAAACCAACACGATTCGGCTTTAGAACTTCATTCTCACATTTACATTTTGAAATCATAGCGAGTCACTCATCTATTCTCTTTATTTGCTCCAATAACTAATCTAAACGTCTTTGCTTTTTTTATCCTCCCAATGACACTCCAATAACGTTTCAAGGGCTCTTTCATACAGTACAATATGTTCATCTTTCCAGATACGCCAAAATCAATAACTTCCAGGTACTTTTTGATATATTGTGTTGAACCTAAAGACTGTCAGGAATGCTTCAAAGAGTCCCATGTCTCTTGAAGTCTAGGAAACCCTCTTTCACATAAAGGTTTCGTAGGAGCTTCGAAAAGAATCATATGCTGATTTATTTTCTGACATGTTACTGGATTTCTTATTGACTTATCAACGAGCTTTTCTACACATGTCCCTTGAAAAATCATCTTCATGATAATTGTGCCTGCTAATCTGGACAATTTTAGTAAAGTCAAGGAGCCATCTTAACCCCATCACATCAACCTGTCTCACCTGATCAGCAAGAAAGGTATGCTATAGCTGTCATTGGTTAGAGAATTTTGACCAGGAAGAGAGTCTTCTCTGCCATTGCCCCCACCCTGTGGAACATTGTTTCCACAGAGACCAGGTGGCCTTTCAGAAGAGTGAGAAGACCTGGCTTTGCCAACTGCATGTGGCTCAAAATAGCACTTGTAAATCTGAGGGTGGTTAGTGCCCTGTAGGGCTCTTTCTGCATTTTGATTTTTACTTGACTCCCATTTGACTGAACTTGGTATGCCTGAAAATAGAACTAACCTATAGATTTGCTAGTTGATTTATAGGCCTTGCTTCTTTAGATAACAGAAGCTGAAACAGAAACAATTCTACTCTGAATTCTGGTTCACGGAATCAGTCTTAATGAGGCTGTGGAGATGCTGGCAGTAAAGTTGTACAGGACATTTTAATTATTGAGCTTATTAGCTCAACTTCCAACAAGCTTACATGGATTCCAGATCATATCACACTGGCAATTTATCCTACATTTTCTTTTTCAGAACGGGAGGGGTGGGTGGGAAGCCAAGGAGTTTTTTTTTTTTTTTTTTTGTATCGTGGCCAAATGTGAAAACAGTAATTCCAGCAGTCATAAAGTCAGTTCTAAAACACTGGGAAGAGAAAATGCTCAAGGAGCTTCAGACTTAATGTAGAAAAAGCACAAGGGTCTTTAGCAAGCAATAAAAATTCTGAGAAATTGCAAGGCATAATGTAAGTTTAGGCTGGCACCTTGCAGTACAGCAGGATTTCAAAGCACCTGTTTTTTGAGGAGGCCACCAAAAAAGGTGAGAGTGATTAGATTTCACTTATTCGCAAGCAGCGTTATTTTTTAAACGCATAAAGCAAATGCAAATGTTTTAAAGAGGTCAAAAATCTTTACGAAGCTGCTACAGTATGTAGCACATGTTAAAAACAAAAAAACGTAAAACAAACCCACCTAGCAAACTCAGAAAGAGAATTCCCCCCCCCAGAAAACAACAAAACCCAACTGATTTCCAATTTAATTCCATGAGTGACCAAAACGACATTGTGTATTGTTTATGCGTATTCATCAATAGAGCTGGACGTAGACATTAATTTCCAGTTATAATGGACCTCCTGGTTTCTGAAATTTCCCTCCCACAATTCCAAAGAAAATGCAAGCAAAATGTCAATGAAATGTTGCACAGCTGCAGCTCAGGGACCAGCATAGGTCACAGGACATCAAAGCCTTGACTAGCATGAGTATTATGGGTAACTGGAACCATCAGTCCCTGCAGTTGGCCTCTTTGATATTTCAGAATATTTGATGCTCCCGTTCTCTTATTTTGGTTAAACTGACTACATTGGCTAGGATGACTTTCTTGTTTGCGGGGAAACCTCGATGAGTCTCAATTAAAGCAGAATATAATTTTGAACAGTAAAAAGTCTTAAAGGGTAGAAGAGCAGCTGTTTTATAGTCTAACTAAGCTATTACATTCTTGGTGAGGTTAGCTTGGGTATAATTTCTGACGGGAAGATGGAGAACTATCATCTCTCCTCCTTGTTCTCAAACCTGTAAATCTCCTTTCTGACCTCTTTCCATTCTTTTTAATGCCTTTGATTGATCTGCTTGCTGACTTAGTAAGCATGGACAGGCATAGATAATAGGATACCTTGGCTTAGTTCTGATATTATAGAGAGGCAAAGAAATCTTGAGCAGACTGTAATATTTGATGTGTACCGTTCGTTAAAAATCTACATATATTGTCGTGGAATTCCAAATGATACAGGGTGGAAATCAGTTAAGCCCCTAGAAATAAAAGCCAAGCTGATTATGGATGTTGCTTCAACTATCAAAAGTGGGAAAGAGCCTTCTTAAAGATGTTCCTCTGGTCTACTATTGGATAAATGAAATATTTTTTTTCTTCTCCTCCTCTTTTCAGAAATGCTCATTTCAGTTGTTCATTGGGGAAAGAAAAGTAAGACAGAATCAATTAAGCATGAGCTACAAGCCAGCCATAGAGTTTCTGTAGAATGTTGGAAGATTTGTGTGCAATAACATAGTATTCAGTACTTCTAGACTTGAAATGTTGACTGTTAAAGAAGACTGTAAATGTGTGTTTGTGTGTGTGTGTGTGTGTGTGTTACTTACACCCATACATACATACTCACCCATCTGTCCAGCCATTTGTCCATCTGTCCATCCGTCCATCCATCCATCCATCCATCCATCCATCCATCCATCCATCCATTGATCCGCCCATCCGTCCATCCGTCCATCTGTCCATCCGTCCATCCGTCCATCCGTCCATCCGTCCATCCTTGTCTGCTTCTTACATGAAATATGCATTTTATTCAGGATCAAATCCGATGTGCCACAAATGTAAATCTAAACCATAGCATCCACCTTTTACTCGAACAGATTTCACATTGTTTTAAAAATTCATTATTTACAAAGTATCAGTATTTCATCCAATTGCAAAATAAGCACTAAGCACAGACGCAATCCATAATTGATGTTTTGTGTTTCAAAATTAGCACTTAAAAGCATTTTGCATTATTGGCCAATTAAAACTCGGCATGGCTTGGCTTTGAAATGTTGCATCTAGACACAGCATAAGCTTGTCCAGCTTGTGTTTCCTAACATTTTGTGACGGGAGGAGGAAGGGGCAGGTTGCAAACATTTTTTTAGCTACTACCAAATGCTGTATAAAACAAAGTCAAAGGCACAGTTAGAGGATAGCACAAATTTTAAGAAGTTTGAAAAGAATTGATAACATGTCAAACCTGTTGGATATTTCTAAACTTCTATTACTTATCTAATACACATACACTCTTTAGCCAGTATATCAAACATCATATGGCTGTAGTCAACCAGACCTATCTTCCATGTTCCTGAAGATGAAGTAATCTAGCATCTTAGCTCAAGACCTGGGCAGAAATAGAATTCCAAAGCTTTCTGGGAAGCTAAATTGGTCACAGCCATCTTAGCCTTGGGAGGAGGATAATTCAAAAGGATAGGAACTTCCTTAGAAGGTTAGGTTGCTAGAAAACTGTATATAAATTCAGATCAGCTCAAGTAAGGAAAGATCCTATCTCCCTAAATTGGGTCCATGTCAATATAGAAAGAGATTTTGGAACCTTGCCCTTATTTTAGATTTCTTTAGATACTTTTTTAAAAAAAATCCTTCCTTCCTTCCTTCCTTCCTTCCTTCCTTCCTTCCTTCCTTCCTTCCTTCCTTCCTTCCTTCCTTCCTCCCTCCCTCCCTCCCTCCCTCCCTCCCTCCCTCCCTCCCTGTCATTCTTCTGGAACCCCTATAGCTTCATAAAAAGTCTCAAATAATAAAAATAGTTGATAAGTGCAGCCCAATTGTTTTTTTTAACTTAATTTATTTTTTAACTGTAGCCATTAATCTGAGGTAAAAGAGAAGAAAAAAATAGAGGAGAAAAAATAATCTGGTGTAGTAGAACGTACAGCTGTATGAATATCCATTCTGGAGAAGCAGTTCAAAGACGGTTCACTTACCCTCCAAACTGGATGGTATTTTCAATTGGCAAGTCAGATTGGATTGAATCAGCCACCCAAGAATCCATTCAGATGACTGAAGCATTTTTTTCCCCCTAACTCAATTTGGAGCTCTGAGTAGAATCAATTTGATCTGATGTTTCAATTTAATTTGGATGTCCAAATCGAATTAGATTGATTTTCTGAAGTCCAAATTGGATCACAGGTCTGAATCAAATCAATGATTGGAATTGAATTTTGCCCGATTCATACACCGCAGCTGAGTACAGAGGTGGCAGAGGTGTCACCAGGCATGGAGAAGACCTTGGAGACAAGCAGCCATGTAGTATATGAAGCTTGGACTCACCCACTACAATCTGCTGATAAATGCCGGTTGCCTCTTTCTGATTAATAACAGGGCTAGCCTTATTATTTTCTCATATATAGTTATCATTCCCACACAATCTCTAGTGATATGGTAGAGGAGGACAGGGTGTGCCATTTAGCTACACAAACCTGCATATGCAACTGTCACTAGAATTATCCTACAGCATAACCAAGAAGAAATTTGGCAGACAGATTTTAGGTTGAGCATCTGGAAAACCTATTTGAAAACCTGACCGCCTCCCCATAGCCCTGATTTTCTATGTCTTAGGACAAGTTCATAGATATGAATCAAATATTCATAGTGCCTTCCTGTCGCCAGTACACAGTCACTGTTCCAAGCTACCTTACATTGCTAAAAACACCCAGCCATCAAAAAGCTTTCTTTTCTGCCTATTGCCATGTTCTCCCTTCTGCAGTATGGGATAAGGTGAAAAAAAGGACTCCCTGTAGATTTTATTCCGCCAGTCGTTGCTGACTGGGGTGGTGCTCATCTCCGTTTCAAGGCCACTGAGCCAGACGTTCCCACGCTCATGTGGCCAGCATGATGTCACAGAGTGCTGTTACCTTCCCACTGAAGTGGTACCTATTTGTCTACTTGTATTTGTATGCTTTTGCACTGCCAGGTCAGCAAGAGCTGGGGTGAGGATGAGAGCTCATCCCATCGCATGGCGCTTGGGTCTCAAACCTGGGCTGCTGACTTTCCAGGCGACAAGCCCAGCATCTTAAGTGCTGAGTTACTGTGCCACCCGTGCAGTATTGGATGGTAAATATAAAACCACAGAACATGTTCTTCTTTGTTGCTCCTTTTATGGTAACATCCAAACCAGATTTATACCACCTCTGGTTAGTAGATATCCTGGTCATCCAGATTTGGCCCAGATGCTGCTCATAGATGAACTATCGTTCGTTACATTGCATATAGCTACATTTTGTGCAGCAGCATGGAAAAAATCTGTGGGATCTGATGATCCAATCTTTCGCAATGCACTCTGTGCAAGTATAATTCATTAAAATTTTAGATATTATTACTTTGTGGTAATTTTAGATGTTATCGCATTTAATATAATATTAGGGTTTTCATTGTAATTTAGTGCATCCTGGACCTCACTTATAGATATTAGTTGCACAGTATAATTGTATTTTAACGTTGTCTTAAACTTTATTTTGTTTATCGTAGAATATAGAATAGCAGAGTTGGAAGAGCCCTTGGAGCTCATTTAGTCCAAATACTAGGTTGAACAGGAGAACCTATACCATTTCAAAGAAATGGCTGTCCAGTTTCTTTCTGAAAGCCTCCAGTGTTGGAGCACCCACAATTTCTGAAGCAAGCCGTTCCATTGGTTGATTGCTCTCACTGTTAGGAAATTTCTCCTTACTTCTGGGTTGCTTCTCTCCTTGGTTAGTTTTCATCCATCGTTTCTTGTCTTGCCTCCCGGTGCTTTGGAAAAATAGTGTAGGAGCCCCTCAAATATTGGAGCCTCAAATATCATGTACTAAGGTAGATGATAGATAGATAGATAGATAGATAGATAGATAGATAGATAGATAGATAGATAGATAGATAGATAGATAGATAGATAGATAGATAGATGGATGGATGGATGGATGGATGGATGGATGGATGGATGGATGGATGGATGGATGGCTAAAGCATATCAAGAACGTTTGCTGGAATTGGGTATGTCTAGTTTAATGAAAAGAAGGACTAGGGGTGAACATGATAAGAGTATCCAATATCTCAGGGGCGCCAACAACAAAGAAGAGGGAGGTCAAGCTATTCTCCAAGGCACTGAGGGCAGGACAAGAGTAATGGATGGAAACTAGCAGGAAAGAAGCAACCTGGAAACTGAGGAGAAACTTCTGGACAGTTAGAACCATTAAACAGTGGAACAACCTGCCTCCAGAAGGGTGAATGCTCCAACACTGGAAGTTTTAAAAGAAGGGACTGGACAGCAATTTGCTGAAATGGTATAGGGTTTCTGCTGAGCAGGGGGTTGGACTAGATGACCTCCAAAGTCCCTTCCAACTTTATTATTATTATTATTATTATTATTATTATTATTATTATTATTATTATTATTATTATTTATTATTATTATTATTATTATTATTATTATTATTATTATTATTATTATTATTATTATGGATGGATGGATGGATGGATGATATGAATAGATGAGAGAGACAGAGATTTACAGAACAGTCTGCTTTTACTGGTCTATGATTGCAATAAACTGAATATAATTGTATTGATATTCATATATTTTTCTACAGAAATACTGGATTCCTAGGTGTTTAGGTTCCTGGCTATATTCTTAATCAGCATGTTCAATGGATACATATGACCTCCCAGGAAATAAAGAATATTTATATTTAGTTGCTTGTATTCATGTGTCCAAAATAAAATGAGAGCAAATTGTGTGCACTGATTGATTTGTGTGGTTACGTTGTCAGTGAAATCCAGTATTTCTGTACAATTCAGGGGATATAGCAATGCTGCAATGATTCAGGAAAACTGTAAATATAGTCATGATGGCTTCTGTTAGGGCATCTGAAGAATGGTTACATCGGACTTGCTACATCATTCATGATGAACCCTCCCATCACAAATCAATGTTTGACCTTCTAAAGCTATTTTCATGTTATGCACTGTGTTTTATAGGGTTTTATGTTGTATCATGGCCTTTAAATTGCAAGAGGCTATGAAACCTTGTAACCAAGATTACAATCTAGTGGAGGTTGTTAATTTTACAAATGCATGCAGAATGTAATGACATTCCAAAGCTTCAGAAAAAAAACAAACAAACAAAAAGCGGATGCATAAATACTTTATTAAAGTGCAATGGTGAACTTTTCCAGTAATTTAAAATCCAGGTTTCACAGGCAAATTTCATGCAATGAATGTCTCAATAAGGTTTATATGGTAATCTGTCACATGCATAGCCCATGTGTGGTTCTATTCAAATGGAATTTAGCAGACTTGAAACCTATGAATGTTAAACTCTTGCTAATTTTGCTAAAGGATTGCAAGGAGTTTTAAAAATGAAATATTACCTACCTGGGAACTTTCCCAAAACTATCTGCATCATCTGCACGAGTTGCGCAGTTTTCCTAACAATATTTAAAGTTGTGGATTTGATACTGGTAGCCAAGTGATTAAAGGCTTGCAATAATGCATGTTTAAGCTCTAGGGTCCTTGATGCTCTTTGAGGTTGGCAGTTGTCTTGCAGAAGTTTTATTACCCAACTAGGTAACATCAGTGTCAGAAGTTGGGCAATAAAATGTCTTCAAGCAAACAACCAAGGACCCCACAATCCTGAGCTACAAATATTCTCTTCTATTGGTATTTAAACTCTGGAATAATTAGCTCAAGGCAAAGTATATCACACCTCATCGTATTTTACTTAGACACAAATATTTTGTGATGAAAGCAAACTTGTGGATTCTTCCCTCCCCCCTTTCCCCCTTTTAAATATGATCACCTTATTTCTTTCCTTCCAGATGGGGAAAAAAGTCATTAAGACAATTCTGGTACACGAATAAATATTTTTCTTTCCTGTTGAAACAAAAACAAAATCACACAACCAGAACCAGAACTGAAACAAAGAAAATCCATACTGAACATCAGAGGAGACTCATTTCACTTTGAAAGTTATTTCAAAACAAGCCAAAGAGAAATAAGGAGCAATAACTATGGGTGATATACTTCAAAGTGGGGGGGGGGACAATGGGAAAGATATAGCCTCCTTTACTCTGCCACTGTTGCTTGATCCTTCAAGCCAACTCCAACCCAAATATTACCTACACAAAGTAGGTAACTAAAATAAAATGTCCATGGTGGTCTAATCCAGGAAGCAAATTTTATCAGTTGATTTTAGCATGGAATTCAAAATGTTGGTTGTCATCTCTAAAGCCCTACATGGTTCGTGGCTTGTCTATATAGAGCAGGGGTCTTCAAACTTGGCCCTTTTATGACTTGTGGACTTCAACTCCCAGAATTCCTCAGCCAGCGTGCCTGGCTGAGGAATTCTGGGAGTTGAAGTCCACAATCCATAAAAGGGCCAAGTTTGAAGACCCCTGATATAGAGGATCGGCTTTCTCAAGTTGTCTCACTTTATATAATAAGCTATAGAGTGGGCATGTTCAGATCCCCATCACCTAACAGTGCCGCCCTGTGGAACTCTGAAGCCATGGATTCTTTGCCAGAATCTGGAGGAACATGTGACCTTGCAATGGTTGATGATGAGTGACTGGACCTTTCTGGTTTGATGTTTCCCCAAATTTTATATTTTTGTGAAGATGTCACTTTGAGTCATCTGATGTGGCAGCCATATCTTTTGATATGAATCTAATACATCATTATGCTCCTCCTCCTCCTCCTCCTCCTCCTCCTCCTCCTCCTCCTCCTCATCATCATCATCATCTCCTACACTTTATGGAGCAAGCACACGTGGTCACATCTGCACATTTAAGTTTGCTGGGTGGAGTGTTTGGCCAAATTTGATATGTCTCGGAAAACTCAGGAAAATTATTTCCCCTATATTTTGGTCCATTAATTTCCAGCTTCTTCAGACAGGAGAAAAGGGTGCCCACCTGCCACTGAAGCGCACAGATTAAGTCATGCTCATAGTTGGGTCAGGAGACCCTAGCATTTCTGCAAGCACCCAACCGTTCATTAAAGTGTATTGCCCAGAAGAGATGAATATTTATGCTGCATTGTAAGAGCGACATAGCTGTACACGATGCCTCAAACATTTTCTGCTTTTCATGTACAGATGTGTGGAATTTTACCAGGCTCAGCACTCTTCCAAAGTCTCTTGGGGAACTGTTAAACTGTTTGTTCCATATTCAGATGTCCCTTTGGCAGATTATAATAAAGAGCCTTGGAAAACATACTGTTTTACTGGCAATAAAGAGGCAATAACATCTTAATACAATCAGAAAGAATAACTTAGCAGTCTAAATGTCTGAAGTAAAGGGATAATTGAAATTACTTTGGGTATAAGCCTCAGCACTTTGCAATATTCCAGGTGATCATTTATACTTAATGAAATGCAATGAAACAATAGAATGTTATTGATTTAGAAGTTTAAAAAGTTTGGTTCGCCTCTGTAGCAGGTCTCTCCAATGTGCCTTAGATTCATGAAAGAAACAAATGGCCTACATTATATCTCATTATAGTCAGCAGAAATCAATAACTTGCTTGCATGGAACATATATCTCTTTTAGCTTTGCAAATCACATTGATGGGCAAGTTAAATTAATAGCAAAGTCTCTTTGTAGCCTGAAGCCAGTACTAACAAACTAGCTTTCTAAGTGTATCTATCTAGTCTCTATATCTTACTAAAACTGATTCTAAACACATGTAACTAAAATATGTGCCTGAGCCTTTGCTTGCCTTATCCCCTTAACCGAAGCTGAGAATGAGTTTAAGTCCGTGCATTAAGTCCAAACGACATTTATTACTATAAGGCAGCAATAACAAGATCTTACTGGCACGAACCTAATTCTTAGATTCACGCGATTTGAAGAGAAAATATCAAATGATCTGTTCGATTTAGAAGATTGGTCTGATTTAATAGTTCACTTGGACACTAATCTAGATCAGATGTCTATCGTGCATCAATTTAGTTAATATGGACTTCTCATTCAGTTCAGTTGGGGAAAGCCATTTTTGCACATGTTCCGAGCCATCTGAATGAACATGAAAGCATTTGCTTCAGCCATCTGATTTCAAATTCAGTTCAGAATTTTTTTTTTTATTTGATTCAGTGATTATTTACACCGACTTCTTCATTTCAAGCAGACGAACAAATCCTAAGGGAGTGAAGTCCTTTAGGCAATCATCTGCCATAACTTGAAAATATGGCTCTGTGCCTTAACGGTCTCCAATTTTCATAAAGTTGTTTCTATAGGACCAAAGGGTATCATATGGATCACCTGAAATGTGATTGACTGCTATAAATTTGAATATTAAATATATTTATATATATAAAAGACTACAGGTTTATGGGAGTATCTCTGACTTCATCTGGACAGCTGCTGCTCAATTCATTAACATCACCACATTGGTGACCATAACCATCTCATCCTCTCCTGTCTCCTCCTCCTGTTGTCTTCAATTTTTCCCAACATAAGGGTTTTTTCCAATGAGTCCTATCTTCTTATTAAGTGGCCAAAGTATTTGAGCCTCAGCTTCAGGCTGGGATGTCTACTCCTGTTCATTACAATGACACCTGTAATTAACTCACTGTTCTGTTCAACCTAACTCATGTGTGCTTTACTCCTTTTTTTTTAAATTGAAAAACCACCCCCATACATTTAAAACATTGGTGCCTCTCTTGTAACTATAACCATGGATCTTGATGCAGAGACTTTGCATTTTTAAAATCTATCTTTACTTATATCTTGGACTATTTATTGATTCTGATTTTCCTTATATCTAATCTGGTGATTGGTTGATGACACAGGTGGGTGATGAGTGTGATATTTCTAGAGTAGTTTTCACTGTTGAAGGGTTTAGTCTACCTCTTATCTAATCTGATTGTTAAGAATAGAATAGAATAGAATAGAATAGAAGAATAGAATAGAATAGAATAGAATAGAATAGAATAGAATAGAATAGAATAGAATAGAATAGAATAGAATAGAATAGAATAGAATAGAATAGAATAGAATAGTTGGAAGGGACCTTGTGGGTCATCTAGTCCAACCTCCACCCAAGCAGGAGACCCTACACCATTTCTGACAGATGGCAGTCCAGTCTCTTTTTGAAAGCCTCCAGTGATGAAGCTTCCACAACTTCATAAGGCAAGCTGTTCCATTGGTTGATTGTTCTCACTGTCAGAAAATTTATCCTTATTTCTAGGTTGAACCTCTCCTTGATCAGTTTCCATCCATTATTCCTTGTCTGGCCTTTAGGGACTTTGGGAAAAAGGTTGATCCTCTCCTCTCTGTGACAACCCCTCAAATATTGGAACACGGCTATCATGTCTCCCCTGGTCCTTCTCTTCGCTAGACTAGCCATGCCCAGTTCCTGTAACCGTTCTTCATGTTTTAGCCTCCAGTCCCCTAATCATCTTTGTTGCTCTTCTCTATACTCTTTCTAGAATCTCAACATTTTTTTTATAGCGTGGAGACCAAAACTGGATGCAGTATTCTAGGTGTGGTCTTACTGAGGCTTTATAGAAGGTTATGTTATGAAGTCATTTCACAATGTAGTCACTTAACGTCTCAGATGACTGGACAGCTATTATTTGGAAGAAGAAAGTTTGATGAATATGATGGAAAGCCACAATGAAGTAGCAGCTCATTAAAGAACTAATGGGACCCCAAAACAAAGAGGGGAAGAGAATTTGAGTGATGGCAATAAAATGTTACAGGACTATCTGAGATCAGAATTTTCTTTTTTTAACTGAAGCACTTCGGTCCTGGAAATAGGAATGGATGAATATTTGATGCTGTCATGGGTGTTACGTAAAAGCACTGGCAGGCTTGACAGTTAGAAAGAACAAATAATTTGTGGGGCAAATATAACCCACTCTCCCATTTTGTATAAATTGTGGAGGAAACTGTTCCTTTGCTGGCAAAAATGTCTCCTTGTCTTCTGAGTGGGAGGAAAAGTGTCTAGACAGCTTCTGGGTCTGTAAGGAGCATCTGAAAAGATGGAGGTGGGTGTGTGTGTGGAAGAATCCACATAGCATGGAGTGAATTATTACTGTGAAGTGATACATTTTGGAAGCATGTTACCTAACCTCGAAGCTCCCACGCAATTCCTTGGTACCAGCTGGAAGCTTCTGTAGTAGATTTATTCCCTTTGTGTCTTGTGTTCAGCTGTTCTTCTGAAGCAAACAGAAAGCCATGCCTTTGGAGGTAAATGCTGGGCTTATAAATCTTTATAGGAGAAACAAACATTTGAACGAATGTATTGAGATTTCCCAGAGAGGAAATCTATGGCAAACCTAGACAGCATTTTAAAAAGCAGGGACATCACCTTGCCGACGATAGTCCGTAAAGTCAAAGCTATGGTTTTCCCAGTAGTAATATATGGGTGTGAGAGATGGACCATAAGGAAGGCTCAGCGCCAAAGAATTGACGCTTTGAAATTGTGCTGTTAGAGAAGACTCTTGAGACTTTTCTTGGACTGCGAGGAGATCAACTCCGTCGGTCCTAAAGGAAACCAACCCCGACTGTCCTTTGGAAGGACCGATGCTGAAGTTCAAATACTTTGGCCACCGAATGAGAAGAGAGGGTTCCTTGGAAAAGATCTCAAAGTTGGGAAAGATGGAAGGCAAAAGGAGAAGGAGATAGCAGAGAATGAGATGGTTAGACAGTGTCATCAATGCAATGAACGTGAATTTGGGCAAACTCTGGGCAACGGTGCTGGGCCGGGGAGGGCTGGGTTAACAAATCACAAAGAAGGAAAGTGCACCAAGACTTAATTGGAGAATTTTTATTCTCCTTGGAGAATAGCTTGACTCCCTCTTCTTTGTGGCAACCCCTGAGATATTGGATAGCAGTATTCCAATATCTCAGGGGCTGCCACAAAGAAGAGGGAGTCAAGCTATTCTCCAAAGCACCCGAAGGCAGGACAAGAAGCAACGGATGGAAACTAGTCAAGGAGAGAAGCAACCTGGAACTGAGGAGAAACTTCCTGACAGTTAGAACAATTAACCAGTGGAACAACCTGCCTCCAGAAGCGGTGAATGCTCCAACACTGGAAGTTTTTAAGAAGAGACTGGACAGCCATCTGTCCGAAATGGTATAGGGTTTCCTGCCTGAGCAGGGGGTTGGACTCGATGACCTCCAAGGTCCCTTCCAACTTTATTATTATTATTATTATTAATGAAAGGTGTAACTCCAACCACTGTTTTCAGTCAACTGTCAAGACATACTAAGTATGAAACTGTTTAGCTATCCTATGGCTCTGCAGTTAGCTGTATATCATAGTCTGGAGTTTCTGAATTCTTTCTGTCTTGCAAAAGAAAGACCAAGCTCTGAGAATGATATACAAGACCTATTTTAAGATGGCAGTGTCAAACCTTCAGAGTGTTACTGGCAGATCAGATTAATTCTCATCCAGATCAATTTTAGCTGCATGCAAGGAAGGAAGGAAGGTTTTCTAAGTAAATATGCTTACAATCCCCAAAAATCTTATTCTGCTGCTATTTTTATCTAACCACATGTCCCACTCTCCTCAACATCACAGCAGTCATAAATAGCTGTGAGTTTAAATGGCCATTTACAATCGCGAGTATTGAATGTCACTTTATTTACAACTGGGAAAAAAAAACCAACATCCAGATTGTGATGCAATCCCACCAAGTACAACCTCACTATTGTTCTTCTTTACTAGTCCATAATAAGAAAAAGGGGCAAACAAAGATTTAGTTCTGACAGAAGATAATATTTGTAGCTTAGGGTTGAACTGTGGGTCCTTGGTGCTTTCTGGGCTTGGCTGTTTTCTGGTAAACATTTCATTACCCAAGAAATACTTTTTTTTACCTACAAGGGCAAGCTACCACTCCCCTCTAGCACTGATGATGTTACTTAGTTGGGTAATGCGATGTCTGTAAGAAAAGAACCAAGCTCAGAGAACACCAAGGAACACAAAGGGATTTGGTTCTCTTGCATGATATTTGTGTAATAAAATAAAACAACATAGTGGAAGTCAAATGAACAGTTTTCCATATGCATTTCTGAAAACAACAATATGTTGCATTTAAGTTTATTGGTATATAATAGACCTGGCATAGTCCAAGTGATGTCCCAGGTGACATGTTTACATGGAGCTTTGTATATTTTAGTTTTTTTTAATTCCTTTTTAAAAATGTAAAGCTGATTTTATTTCTTTAAGGCTCATCGTTTCTCTCTCTCATATATAATTAAAATTTGCATGTGCTGCCCGATCACAATAATTGTTTAATAATAAGAAAGAAAGCAAAGATAGCACCAATAGGAATAAGCCTCTTGGGTGCAATCCAAAAATAACTGGAAAACCATTTGAACATCATCGGCATTGACAAACTCACTATCGGTCAATTGCAAAAGGCAGCTTTATTTGGAACAGCTTACAGCCTGCAACGATACCTCTAACACCATCAAACATCTGCCTATCCCAAGTCCTTGGGAAGGACTCAATAGGTGGATAAAATGCCAAATCCAGGTGTTTAACCTGGCTGACTGTGCAACCAAATAATCTAATTGTTTCAGATGTTGTTTGCCTAATTAAGGCAACATCCAATCATAGAGCCATTGCCTTCCATCTCAGGACATAGATTACTTTTATTTCAAATTAGGAAAGAATAATTTATTCAGGAAGTCCAGGAAGTAGTCTCATACCTGAGCCATTAACATCATTTTTTTTTTTTTGGGCAATTCATTGGTGTTGCTAATTGCAAACTGTGAATTTATAGAATGTGTAAAATCTGTCTAAGCCTGGCAAAGGACTTGCGATTTATATGGAAAGTTGGCTCTTGAACATACAATAATCTCTTATCAAAACTGGATTTTTTTTTAAGGAGACTTAATCTCAAATATCAGATATATAGAATATAATATATTCTAAGGAGCCTGAAATACCATTTGAAAAAGACTGGTTCAGCTTTTTGTTAGAGCCACACTACTAGATATTTGCTAGATTGTTCTTCTGAACAAAAGGCATGTTTAGACATACCTAAGGATCTGTCGAATGCACATCATGGCTTTAAAATAAAATAAAATTCTCTTTCCCTTGGACGTCCCATGTTCGATTCTCACAATGACTCCTTCACTTTTTCAAACAGGAAATCAATGTGGATTGAATTGTTATATGATATTCTTGATCAACAAAATATTTATTGAAAGATTATTCATGACACTCTTCTTTCATGTATATAAATAAACACACACCTCTACAAATTACATATATAAGTGAGAATGGTGTACTGATGCTGGATTAGGGGTGGGAACACTTTGAGTTCTAATTCTCCAGTAGACACAGAAGCCAGATTGGTGACTTTGGGACAATCACCCATTCTCAGACTTAAACTGATGAAGAAAAACCAGACAACATCTATTTTCCAATTTACACTAGACCAGCATGGTAGATTACAGTCCATAGTCTTCAACAAAGAGGTCTTTATCTTCCAGCGAATTGATTCTGGCTGAATAACAACAACAATACGCAAATCAAGATATGTGCAGAGGAAAGGGGAAAAATGCATGAGAAAGGTTAGCTCAAATAGATCAGCTTTATAGGGAAATGTATGCATAACTGATTAACTGAAATGATTTTGAAATAATGGAATGAATATTTCAGCAGCCTGTTTTGCATTCTTTTTAATTACTGGTGTAAAGGTGTTTGCTGGCATTTATGACATTAGGCAATCTGGTTACAGATGCAAACTGGAGTGGGATGGGTAGAATAGCTGAATAAATCGAGAGCTCTGATTCCTGAACACCCAGCTTGCCATATTTATTTAAATAAAAGAGGGTTCTCTAGATTTGGATGACTTTCCTGCATAGTCCTTCATTCTGACTTCTTTTAAAGCAGGGGTCTTCAAACTTGGCCCTTTTATGACTTGTGGACTTCAACTCCCAGAATTCCTCAGCCAGGAATCCCTATCAGGCTATATTCCCTTTTGGAGTAAGCACAAACATAGGCAAGATGCAGAAAAAGAACATGAAAATGTCGAGCCAAAGAAATTAAAGGCACGAGATAAAAAAATGAAATGTAGACAAATCTCATTTATGCCAGCACTATTCACGATAATGCTCTATATAGCATTCTGCCCTTGCAAATTATCTTGGCTTCTACCATCTTTTTTTCTTTTCAAATGTTTTGACCCCTCTCTTTTTAAAGATCTCAACAATTCCACCTTTTCATTGTCTTCCTCTCTCTCTCAATTCATTCATCTCCCTTCACATCCTTGTGAAGGGGCCACAATAGCTCAGTGGTTAAAGATGCAGAAAAGCTGACAGCCCAGGTTTGAGACCCAAGCACAACTGAGTGAGTGCCTGTTCCTTGCTCCTGCTCACCTGGCAATTCAAAAACATGCAAAGGTGAGTAGATTAATAGGTACCACTTGGGTGGGAAGGTAACAGCATTCCATGTGCCTTTGGTGTACTGTCCACATGACCACAGAAAATGTGGCAGGTTCCGATCTGGGTCAGTCACCAGAATCAGAGGTTTAGTCTTCCAAGCTTTTGGATTTGGGCTGGAGCCATCCTCAGGGAACCTCTCTCTAGCAGAGTGTGTGCCTTTGAAAATGTCTTTGGACAATGCTGGCTCTCTCCACCAAGAAATGGAATTGAGCACCAGGCCCTAGAGTTGTATACGACTGGAAAGGGAAACCTCTACCTTTGCCTTCTCTGAATGATCAAACCACCTCAATGTCCTTCCTCAGAACTAATCACGCTTCAGTGTAATTCATTCAACATTTATACAACACTTGTTTATTTTTGACCCCACTGTTCCTTGCCTACCATGCCTATTCCATAGGTACTCAATTTTCACTGCATTCAGCTTCTTTCTGGGATTCTCCTGCTGTGCTCAACTTTCAGATATAATAATGTAGGGGGAAAAAAGACAATGTTTTTTATTTCTTTTGAACAATATTCATGCCTTGAAACAAGCCACGTGCGAACCAAATTTGACTTCCTGTCAGCACTTGTGTGTTTCAAAATGTCTCCATCCTTAGGTTTTAATACATATTTCTTATTGCCTCATACGATATATATATATAACATTTACTGCAAATCATTGGGCTTATTGGACAATAACACATGATCTGTCTCTGAATGGCACAACTAAATGGCCCTGTGCACTGGAACATCTGCACAGAACAGCATTGTGTACAGAAACATCTGCACAATGTATGGGCTAGACCTTCCCAGCTCCAGATGGTGGATCTGACAGAAGGTTGTGGAGAATCAGAAAGCTAAGATCCTATGGGACTTCCAGATCCAGATGGACAGGCAGGTATTGGCCAATCAACCAGAATCGTGGCAGCAGACAAAGATCACACTATTTCCTTCCCACAAATGTGTAGAATCATGTTCGCAGCTACACATATTGGGAGCAGGCAGAGTGAAAAAATTGTTTCAGAATATTTGTCAGCTCCCACCTGGTGCTCCACTAACCAAATGGAAGTTTTTTCACAAGATAAACAAGAGATGGAATTATGATTTGCAACCAACATATATATGACTTTTGCCCAGTTATAATGATGGCAACAATCATCTGTGAGAATTCTCTGAGCATTTTTTTTTCTCGACACTTAGTTGATCAGATCATTTTGGTGGGGAACTGAAAGGTTTTCAGTTATTTATGGTTACTTGCTTTAGACTTTTGCTATAGTTTTTATCGCTTTCTTACCATGGTTTTCCTAAGTTTTGAAACAGTGTTTGATGAAGCTTTGAATGAAGCACCTTATCAAAGCTAATATACAAAGCAAGAGTGATCACTTCTAAATTGAAAGCAAAACACCCATATAATATTGACTCTGTTTGTCGTGTTTTCCTACTCCAGAGCCCACCTTAGATTTCCCATACGGAACAAGGCTGAGAAGATCCTTCTACTGGCTTTTGCTACTGGCTAAAGACTCTCCAGTGCTAGGTGATCTAAGTGATGACTTTCCAGAATACGACACAAGGTAAGAAAGCAATCAGTTTGAAACTCTCTTGGCACAGAGGAAGAAACTCCCCTCTTAAGAAGTTCGATTGTGGGCTTCAAAGACACTTATTTGAATTGCTTTCCTTATTGAGAGAGGCCAGTGGCTTGCAAAAGCTCTTTCCTCAATGTTAGTGTCTTCTCATTGGCTAATGAGAAGTTGAGAAGCTGAGAAGGCGACAAGAAAGGACTTATCACTTTGCCTCTGTGCCCCCCTCCCTTCTGAAGGAATCAGTGATGGGAAAGGATCAGAAGGCCTGCACATCTTAAGGGAAAGGTTGAGAAGAAACTCAACCACGTGTTTAGTGCTTCCAGGTTGAGTGTCACTGAAAATGCCATTGTAGCTTAGCCTTAGAAGGTCAAGCAAACCTGTACAATTGTGGTTTATGTAACAACATTGGTTAAACACACTTTGAGCTAGCTAATGCAATATGTAAACCTGCCCCGTAGCTCACGCAAAATGTACATTAACTTGGTGAAGTAGATAATATAGATCTAAACTGCCATTATTATTTTTTTAAGATAAGCTTGTTAGTGGAAGGGCATTACCTATTTCAGGAAAACAATTTCTGGCTGTCTTCTCTGTTGAGAAATTAACTGGTTTCATCTTTACAGATATTACCTGTGTCGTTTCCATCATAATAATGAAAAAAAAAAAAACCCATTGACCTCTGTCTTTTAAATTTTGTGGATATTGATAAAACACACAGCAAATGGTTTTAGTTAACAGCTCACTGCTATTTCCATCTGTGAAACTGTCTATAAATACTCTAAAACTGTCATATTGTCTGCAGTCAAAGTCTTTGCAATAGAGTCCTGGTGTCTCTAAAGATTTATTCCTTATGGTTAGACCCTAAGCCTTCTTCAGTGCTGCTGAGTCTCAAGCTGACCAGGATCAGGAGCTCAGGGGTTGCACTTAAATACAGATCAGATATTGAAACTACAAGTTTGCTGGGTAGTTTGGACCAAGTCATTTCAAATAAGATCTGGTGGCTCTGAATGAGATGAGCAGTTGAGCATCTATGTATACTTACACATATACTGTGACTGTATTATTATTATTTGCCCTTCTTATCATCTTCTTTATTCCCCCTTTTTATTGGTATTTTTATTACTATTCTGTTGCTTGGCATGTACACTGAGAGCTTACGTATCGGAGACAAATTCCTTGTGTGTCTAATCACGCTTGGCCAAATAAAATAGTCAGTTCAATTAATGACCAAGTACAGAAATGACTAGGTAAATATCAACATGTAGAGAAATCCTGGATTTTTCTTTTTCCTCTGACTTGTTAAATCACTCAGGTGGATTTATCATGGGGGGGGGGAAGAACTATGGGTATTTTTGCACTGGCTTTACTAAGTATAAAAGATGGTCAGCTCTGCTTTCAAAATGTCTGAATATGCTTGCAATAAAACTGAGCTTTTACTTGGGGGAGCCTGCCATATCTCCAGAAAACCATGATCAAATGGGTCCAAAAAGTGGTCCAAGGGCATGTTTATGTGTGATACACGCATGAACACACACACACAAACACATGCACATCATTGTCAGCCAACTGATGTACTATGTAAAATTCATGCAGTGAGATGCTTCTTCAAAATTCTGTCTTTTCCTGGACAAGCAAAGGGAGCAAGAATTTCAGAGAGTGAAGAATTTCTTGAAAGTCTAGGGCAACACTAGAGTCACAGTCCCAAAATACATTCCTACATTTCCATGGTGCGTATTGCAGGTTTGAAGAAGGATGGGACTGGTTAACGATAAAATCCATGCAAATAAATAAATTTAATGCTTCCAATGGATTGCTTTTGTGAATGATTTATTATCTACTAAAAGTCATATTGGATTTCCTAACTCACAGCTAATATAATTTGTTCTTTTCTTTTCTACACTGTTCCTTCTAGTCATAGTGGGTCTACATCATTAACCCCACAGGAATGCTAATAAACAAAAAAAAATATTTCAAAAGCTTTATTAGGTTCAATTAATTGGTTGTAACAGTTTAATTTTGTCATGCATTGGTAGCCAGTGTATTGTAAGTAATTCTGATGATTTTCATTTCAGTCGCTCAAACAAGTTTGTGTACCAAAGCAAAAAAATTGAGTTGTTTTGATAATTATAAAAATCATTGGCTTGTTTGGTGTATTGTGATAAATGGGTTAATTAATCTCCTTTTTTATTGCTTCTAAAGTTATTTTCTTTTCTTTTATTGCAACAGAACAATTATAATTTATCCAGCAGTGAGCACTGATAGATTGAAAACACAAACTTTTTTTCACTGTTTACGGCAATTCAGTGGATGCAGAGGAGATGGAATGGGTGAATATTTAGGGAAGATAAATTCAAGGGCAATAAAGGGTTGACCTAATGCAGTTCCAAAACAATGTAGACATAGTCTCATAGTGTCCTTTTTAAGTATTTCTTCCTGCTTCTTCTAGCCCCTTAGATGCATATATGTATAATAGTTGTACACGTCTCCAAGAAACTGCGTACTGAATAAAACAACAAAAGATGTACATTTTCTGCATCACTAACTAAGAGATGTGAAATTATGCTGATGAAACACATACTAATTTTTCTAATCCTATTTATAAAATAAGCCTTATCGTTTAAATGCATGTTACCATGGTAGAAAAAACAGAGACTTTTCTTTGATTCTTCACCTTGAAACTGGGTGGTACCAAGTCATCAATTGCAGATTTGTCTTTTGGTAAGTCCTACAAAGGGGCCATCCTGAAGACATATTAAGCCTTTAGACTTGAAATAAGAATCCAAAATCTGGTCCTAGAACTGACGGGGGTGACTTTCACTAAGATTTGAAGATTTTTTGTTGTTGTTGTTGTGGGGATAAAATGGAGCAGCCTTGAGGATCCAAAGACAAGTTAGACATAATCCATAAATATGTGAAGAGGAGAAGGAAGAGAAAGAAGGTGGATATTCTGAGATAGTTTCCTGTTTCTCCATGGCCATTTGTAGGAGAAGAACAGGCAGAACTGGGTGGTGGTGGTGGTGGAATTAAATGCATCATCAGTTTACAGCAGGGGTCCCCAGCCTGTGGGCCGTGGCCCACTATAGGGCTGTGGCCTCCTGGCCACTGGGCCGCGGAACAGGCTGGCCAGTGTGTGCACATGTGTGCATGCACTCACCCCCCACTCGCACTAGTGCCACTGCTGCTATGCAAATGGGGCGCCGCATGGCAAAAATGGGGCAGTGCTAGCACCAGCATGGTGAAAATGGGGGCAGTGCTAGTGAGTGTCATGCGGGCGCTAGCACTGCTCCATTTGCGTTGCGCATGCTCATGGCCCCGTTTGTGTGTGCATGCACTCCCTTTCCCTCTGGTCCGCCAACTGAGAAAGGTTGTAGACCTCTGGTGTACAGTCCTTGCATTGCCACAAGACAACCAAGTTCAGCTGCCTTTGAATTCCATTGATCCTTAACTAGCACCAGTTTAGTGCTGACCATTAGTTGACTGGATTCTTGTGTATAGGCCTGAGTAATAAATCTTTCTGAACTGTAACTTAACCTATAGTCCTGATCCTTTGCACCTGACACTATTTGAATTATTTTGCACCTTCTGCAAATCTACTTACCTTCTGATATCAGGTGAAATCCACAGCACCCCGAGATTCATAGATGGAAAACAGTAACGCTATATATTTATTATTTATTAAATTTGGATGCTGCCCATTTCTCTAACACGTGACTCTGGGAAGCCTTACCATCAGTCTAGAATTACAGTCTTACAGTCTGTCTGCCTGTCCATCCATCTCTTGGTCTGTCCATCTCTCTCTCTCTCTGTCCATCTGTCATTAAGCAGGTTACCACATGTCCAGACTAGACTTTACATCTTTTGTTTTCAAGCGGTTATTAAAGAAATGCCACAGTCATGAAGCAAACTGTCTACATTAAAGGGCCAGGTCTCTCTCAAACGTTTGCTGTGAAATTGAATACAGAAGAAGAAGAAGAAGAAGAAGAAGAAGAAGAAGAAGAAGAAGAAGAAGAAGAAGAAGAAGAAGAAGAAGAAGAAGAAGAAGAAGAAAAGAAGAAGAAGAAGAAGAAGAAAAGAAGAAAAGAAGAAGAAGAAGAAGAAGAAGAAGAAGAAGAAGAAGAAGAAGAAGAAGAAGAAGAAGAAGGTGGTGGTGGGTGGTGGATAGGTTATAACTGAACCTAACATGTGTGAAGACAGATGCTAGGTTTTTCTCTGACCGGCTTAAACATGTTGTGTGAGACCATGTAAACTGTAACGAACATTTTACAAAGCTCAGACAGCAAGGCACAGTCTCTTCTGATTTAAGGCAGCCTGTTGCTTCCGGTTTCAAAGATACTAGGGTCCTTTTTCAAAGGAGGAGGAGGAGGAGGAGGAGGAGGAGGAGGAGGAGTCAGTATTACTACTTAGGGATAGGAGGCAGTATCACCTCTCTAGGGGAATTTTTTTCATGATTTCTAAGATCAATAATCCAGGAACAGCTACAGCCTATTTCATCAACCAGAATGTCCAGTGCACTGCAGAAGGGTGGTTTGTGCATATCCCAGGTAGCAGATGTTGAGCAATAGCCATAGCAAGAGAATCCGATTGGTGTCCTAGCAACATCCATCTTTCTGTTTAGGAAAATAGCATTGAAATCATCGCAGATAGAAGCACAGGTACAATATCCTCAAATGATAGATCAAACTGGTCACGGAGGGACTTTAGAATTCTGACATCAAATCTCCTGACATTTGAGTTAGTAGGTCCATATCTATCCAGAATAGCTCCATCCGATATTCTCACCATTTAAACAGATACAAGCGTTAAGCAATCTGAAAACTCCCTGCCACCCTCTTTATAAAAATATTACAATTTTAAATGCTTTACAGCTCTTACAGACGCTGAACTATATGGGACATATGTTAATGGGATCTCTAAGAGCTCAGCTAGCATGTGTTTGAAATCCCCCTTCACTGTTTCATTATGTAAAGTCATAATTCCCATTTCAGTCAGATTGTGTAGTTATGTCTAAAGGCAGGCATTGGGAAACTAGATAAATTCAACTTTACATGCCTGGTCTAGTTATTGCAAATTTTTAATATTTCCAATGTAGTTCTAAATTCGGACGAAACTTCTGTTAAGAGTTCAGGGTATCCATGAAGTCCATCTGTCACTTGAAGGCTGAGCAGCACATGGAAGCCATATAAATATGCTCTTGTTGGTATTTTGTAGATTTCATTCCACTTTTTGGACCAATAATCTTATTCCAGTGCAGTCTGAATTAAAAGCCACTGAAAGCAGATCCTGATAATTGTCATAGAATTGCCTACAGTTCAAAAATGGGTGCCTAAACATTTGGCAAGGAGCCAGTAGTTTGCCTCAAGAAGGTGCAACGTGGTGTGATTGATCTCATTGAAGTGTTTTGTGGTGCTCCTGAGGTCTTCTCCAGCGTGCATGGGTGATATCTTCTGCTAGACCATGATGACATTGGAGGAAGTGTCAGAAAGAACAAGAAGGGAGTCACTGCAGTTGTTAAGTTAGTAACACGGTTGTTAAGCGATTCTGGCTTCCCCATTGACCTTGCTTATCAGAAGGTCACAGAAACTGATCACATCACCCCAAGGCACTGTGACCGTCATAAATGTGAGTCAGTTGCCAAGCATCTGAATTTTGATCACGTGACCATGGAGATGCTTCAATGGTCATAAGTATGAAAAATGGTCATAAGTCACTTTTTCAGTGCCGTTGTAACTTTGAACGATCACTAAATGAACTGTTGTAAGTTGAGGACTACCTGAACTTGCCCAGGGCAATAGGGTCCTCAGTGGGATGAAGCTGAAGCATTTATTGCATCAACGTTCATGGGATCTTAGCAGTAATCTATTGTGCTTGTTTCCGTGCCCCATAACAGTACATACAAAGTGAGATGGAAAAGATAGGATGGCAAATAAACTGGAAAGAGAGAAGACCGGTGGCCTTATTTCTTCTGAAGTGTAGTATCGCCCCTGTTAACTTTGACTGGTACCTTGGGAGAAAAGCACTAAGTAGGTCCTTGGAAAATGAATGACTCATAGTAGTTAAGAAATGCTATTTCTGAGGGGACCAGTTTTTTGGGGGTATGAAACAGCTTTGCCTATTCATACATAAAGAAGAAACCTGTTATATTCCAGAGGGTATTTTGAAGCAGATTAAAAAAAAAAGAGTTCATTGACAAAGCACACAGATGACCAGATCAGGTAACAGATGAAGATCTTCTGTGTGTGACAGCTTGGATAACTGCTGCCATTCAAAAGATGTAATACTAACCTAGTTTTTTCCCCCCTTAATCTGATATGGAATAAGACATGCCTCCCTCCCTTGCCCTGATAGCCTCCTTCAACTAAACATAGCACT
Source organism: Azemiops feae (assembly GCA_023970755.1). Taxonomy (NCBI): domain Eukaryota; kingdom Metazoa; phylum Chordata; class Lepidosauria; order Squamata; family Viperidae; genus Azemiops; species Azemiops feae. The sequence continues at coordinate 2,314,131 of JALGBA010004191.1, read as the reverse complement.
TAACAAAGTCCATTCTTCCCCTGGCATTTATGCCTCCTCAATTATTGCCATCTTTTTTTCCCCTATAAAGAGTACTTTTTAAAATCATTCCTCAGAATCGGAGAACATCTTTGAATTGCTCAATTTTCTCACATCTGCCAACTGTAGTCACTTTAGAAGTTTCTTGATTTCACAATATTTCAGGATATAAATGCCACACTTAGCATACAGAGATACCTGTGGAAGGAATGTGAGGGGTAATAACCTCCCTTTAATTATTATCCCCAGACTATTTTTATGCATTCTGAGTGAAGTGTTTCTCAACTGTGTGTGCAGGGAAGGTGTGTGTGTATGTGTTTTAAAGAATACAAATCTGGGATTTGATTTAAATAAGATGACATATCGGTGTTGCAAATCCACTCTATTCTTTCTCACTCAAAAGTCTCAGTAGCTGCTTAGTGTTTGCGTGGCTTAATGCATTCCACGCATCGTAGTTAGGGCTGAGATGGCATGATATGTTATCATTATTTATTTTGGAATGTTCACTTAAAATTTGAACCAAGGTAAGAGCGGGTGGCCCCTATTTCTTTCCAGGAGTATATACTAAAATCTGGCCTATTCATCTCATTTCTTCTTTGGCCACCAATATTCTCTTGAGGATAACAAACACTTTAGAATTAACTTGCAAACCAGAGTTGGTTTTAGTAATACTTTCCCACCGAATTCCAGGACCAAGGGAATTCTTTATTTCTAAAGTAGGGAATCAACAGAACATTAGGATATTCTACACCATGATTCTCTGTCTTCAGTCCTACAGACTCCTTGATAAACCTGGTGATTATAACAAGCAACAATGATGGTTTGTAAATGAATGAATGAGCTGGTTCCTTCAAACCAGTATTAAGATAGCATATTTTATCTTTGTAGTTGCTCTCCAAGATCCCGTGTTTCTTCCTTACTTCTATCAGCTATCTTGCATTGCTGTCTTTCTCTTAGATTGTTACCAACTTGGATTATCAGATACGTGATGGGAATAAGTCATCAGATGTAGCAGCAGATATATATCTAGGAAAAGAAGAAAAAAAACCCTCATGGCACATAATTGGGGGTAGATTGAGTCTTAAGAGAAGCTGAAGGGATATTCTATCTTCTCATCTATCTGTTCTGTCTCAAAAAAAGGGGGAAGGAAGGAAGGAAGGAAGGAAGGAAGGAAGGAAGGGGAAGGGAATATGAGAAAAGGAAGGAAGGAAGGAAGGAAGGAAGGAAGGAAGGAAGGAAGGAAGGAAGGAAGGAAGGAAGGAAGGAAGGAAGAAAAAATGCTGGAACTGAAAGGATTATGATTTCCTGGTGCACAACTGAACTCTCTGCTCTCATTCTCACAAATCACACTTTGAATACAGCTATAAGCGTAACCATTTATGTTTCCTCAGGGTCTATGTACAGAATACAATAAAAGTGTGCAGGTCAGAGTACTGTATGGTTGAGATGATCTACTATGTGCACTCAGCTTTCACCAAACAGCTTTGCAGGGGTGTTAGCAAGCAGAACACAGGGGGGGGGGGATTACAAAAGCACTTTGCATAGGGATAAGTGCTAGAACAAATATATATAGAGTCATCCTTGCGAAGTTGCAACAACATGCTTTAACTACTCAGTCTGTCTCTATTGTAATTATAGATCAACGTTTTTCCATACAAGGACTGCATGTACTTTTTTCCCCCTAAAGCACATTATGTTCCAATCTCTGTATAACAGCAACCATCATTTTAATATGGAGTAATATGAATTTTTATTTTCCTTCAGGGCTTGTCTGGTAAGGGAGGTGACTGAAGTCCTTTAAAAATCACCAGCAAATTGAGCTGAACAATATATGTCATATTAAAGAGAGGAACGAAATAAGAAGCAATCATTCTACCTGACAAAGAGTTTCTCGGTGACATTCAAATAAAAGACAGGCTACTCTGCAAGTCTAGAGTTTGTTTAGGTAAAGACAGAGGCATTAAAGCTCTCCAGGCATAAGGAAATGAGAGAGGAGAAATAGACTATCTACAGGCCAGGGAAGCAAGTTGCAAATTGTGCTGGGAAGACGATGGGAAAATAAGACTTATTTGTCATTATGCCGATGAATCTAAGCCAGTTTGGTCTGGTGGTTTTAAAGCACCAGGCTAGATAGTCTGAGGCTGTGAGTTCTAGTCCTGACTAAGCCATGAAAGCTGGCTGGATGACTTTGGGCCAATCACCAGGAGACAATGAGTTCTAGTCCCACCTTAGGTATGAAAGCCAGCTGGGGGACTTTGGACCAATCTCCAGGAGACGCTGAGTTCTAGTCCTGCCTTAGGCATGAAAGCCGGCTGGGTGACTTTGGACCAATCACCAGGAAGCTGTGAGTTCTAGTCCTGCCTTAGGCATGAAAGCTGACTGGGTGACTTTGAGCCAGTATCTTCTCTCAGTTCAACCCATCTTACAAAAATGCTGTTGTGGGGAACATAGGAGGAGGTAGGTGTGTTGGGTATGCTTGCCACCTTGAGTTATTAGTAAAAATAATAAAAGTGGGATAGAAATGAATGAATAAACAAATAAATATTGAAACCAGTTCCATGATTCCTATGCATTTCTGGCTTGAAGGGTGTATTGTACCCCAAAATATCTGGAGCATACCAAATGACTTGAACAAAAAAGGAGGGAGACCTATTTAAACTTCAAAAGAAAGTCCTGGTTTTTGTTTTGAAAAAGGACCCTAGTATCTTTGAAACCAGAAGCAACAGGCTGCCTTAAATCAGAAGAGACTGTGCCTTGCTGTCTGAGCTTTGTAAAATGTTCGTTACAGTTTACATGGTCTCACACAACATGTTTAAGCCGGTCAGAGAAAAACCTAGCATCTGTCTTCACACATGTTAGGTTCAGTTATAACCTATTCATCATCATCATCATCATCATCTTCTTCTTCTTCTTCTTCTTCTTCTTCTTCTTCTTCTTCTTCTTCTTCTTCTTCTTCTTCTTCTTCTTCTTCTTCTTCTTCTTCTTCTTCTTCTTCTTCTTCTTCTTCTTTTTCTTCTTCTTTTTCTTCTTCTTCTTCTTCTTCTTCTTCTTCTTCTTCTTCTTCTTCTTCTTCTTCTTCTTCTTTTCTTTTCTTTTCTTTTCTTCTTCTTCTTCTTCTTCTTCTTCTTCTTCTTCTTCTTCTTCTTCTTCTTCTTCTTCTTCTTCTTCTTCTTCTTCTTCTTCTTCTTCTTCTTCTTCTTCTTCTTCTCCTTCTCCTTCTCCTTCTTCTCCTTCTCCTTCTCCTTCTCCTCCTCCTCCTGCTCCTGCTCCTGCTCCTGCTCCTGCTCCTGCTCCTGCTTCTGAATACAGTGTGTTTGGTTCATGTATAATTTATCTGTTTGTGGAAACTTGGAAAAAAATGTTTTCAGGCAGGAACCAAGGACGTCTGCCGTGGAAACTCAGCGGTTAAATATTGGGAGAGGCATGGCCCTGTGGCTAGACATTCAAACTTCCTCCAAAGTCCTTCTCCTCTTTCTTAGTTGTCAAACTTTTCTCCCGCGTCCCTGTTGGAGTCCCTTCACTCCTCTTGTTTGTAGGTCATCAATTTTTGAGCTGCTCTCTGCTCACAGCCTCCTATCAGGCAGTGCAGGCACATCCTGTTAATCTCCAAATCCTGCAAAGTGCTGGTTAGCAATCAATAGCTGCCTGCCCTCTCTATTTGCTTTCCTTTGCTTGCATATTTTAAGGGAGTTGAAGCAGACTCTCCAATTTTCTCTCTGTGTGCAATACAAACGGTGGCTTACAGAAATATACATAATTGCTATCTCTCCCCATTTTCCCTCTATGGAGCTTAGGGGCGCCATCCTCTATCTACTTTTTTTATTATTATTATTACACCAGAGGATCTACCTGTTTGTTTTCCAGGAGGACTTTTTTAGGGGAGCAAAATGACCCGAAGAAATATGCTGGTTGCGAGAAGGACCTTTCAAGAAAATGGATATGTAGGTAGTCTCCCACTTATGGCCATCATTGAGCCCAAAACTTTTATTACTGAGACAGCTGTTATGTAAATTTTGCCCCATTTTACGACCTTGCTTGCCACAGTTGTTAAGTTAGTAACTGCAGTTGTTAAGTTAGTAACACGGTTGTTAAGTCAATCTGGCTTTCTCATTGACTTTGCTTCTCAGAAGGTCGCAAAAAGTGATTACATGACTCCAGGACAGTAAATACAGGCCACTTGCCATGCGTCCAAATTTTGATCACATGACCATGGAGATGCTGCAATGGTCATCAGTGTGAAAAATGGTCAGAAGAAGTCACTTATGTAAATTTACTAGAATGCAGGCTGGAATCTGGCAGGTATTTGTAAATGCTTTGGTGGGACAACTAGGGTTTAAGTCAAGGCTTATATTCAGGCCTCTCCAACCTAAGGCAGGCCACCTAGAAGTCATGGCATTAAGTCCTAGAAAGTACAGTTGTGAAAGAAGCTCTCACAGCTTCTTTTCTTTCCCGCATTTCAAAATAGTTTCTTATAAGAAAAGGCAGCCAAGAATATAGAGAATTATGGGTATTTCTATTCTCATGTTTTGCCAAGCTATCGTTTGTCTATCATCAAGGCATTACAAGCAAATTCCGTCTTCTCGTGTGAGTTTTTGGATAGGTCTTGCTTACCATTTATTTTATTATTATCATTTTTCACTTTTCACATTTTTGAACTATCCCTCTCCCTCAGAAAGGGACTCCTCGTGATACTTAGGGGGAAGGAGGGAAGGAAGGAAGGAAGGAAGGAAGGAAGGAGAAGGGAGGAGAGGGAGGGAGGGAGGAAGGAAAGAAAGAAAGAAAAAGAAAGAAAGAAAGAAAAAGAAAAACAAATAAAGAAAGAAAGAATGAAAGAAAGAAAGAGAAAGAAAGAAAGGTAAGTTTTTGAAAACTGGAAAACACACTGTGGTGAATTCTTTATTCCAGCCTCTTTGCATTCTCTCTCTCTGGAAAGAGAAGCAACTAAATAAATTGCTTAGTTCTCTTTCTTCCTGCTAGCCTATTGATCTCCCCGTGATTCAATCTCCTAAAACGTAGATGGTGACAACAGTGAGATAAAGAAAAATGGGGAGGCAGACTCATCTTAAGCCAAAGCCCTTCCCCAGTACCCAATCTCCAAGATCTGATCTCGGTTAGTGATTTCTAGGAGAAGATAAGCAATAACTCCAAGGTGGCATCTGCCCATGACTCACTTTTTTTGCAGTCATCGGAACCCCATACTGCTTTCCCTGCAGGGCCATGATTGTCAGAATCTGTTGTTTATGTTTTCCAGATGTTTCCTTCCTGTATCATTTGTATTTCTATTGCATTGCTTAAAATTACTTTATATTGAACATTGTCCAGAATTATGATGGAGTCAGATGGCCTATAAACATGAATAATAAATGCTGAAATCAATAACATGATGCCTTGTTCTTTGAAAATGGCAAACAGACAAAACGTGTAGTATAAAACAGACAGATCAGAGCTGTAAAGAAAAGACAGGGGGGAAAAGTGGATTAGTGGAGTGAGGTAGAGTGGGAAAAAACACCCATCCTTGTGTGAGATGCGGCCTATAATCTTATGTCCTCAGACAGGGCACACATACACCCAACATAAAATGTATCCTTTGGCTACAAATTCATTTCTTACCCTAATCTAGAGTTCTCAGTTGAGGCACAAACGACCAGGCTCAATTTAGGATATTTTGGAAACATCATGTGATGACCTAGCTCTCTTGAGAAGGCTCTAATGGTGGCCCAAAAAAATAAATAGAAGGAAATAAGAGAATGACCAGCAGTGAAGTGGATAAACTCAATTCCATGAGGGATACACTATTGGCAGACACTATTGGGGACAGGCTATCATTGGAGGTTCTCCAGCAGTGGTGGGATTCAGCTGGTTTGCACCACTTCGGCAGAACCGATAGCTAATTTTTTGTTGCCCAGGCCCAGAATGGACTTCCGGAAGTGGCACCCACACAGAGAACGGTTATTTACATATTTGAATCCCACCACTGTTCTCCAGGCTGGGGATAGATCATCCCGGAGAAGGTCTATCTGTGTAGTTATTCCCAAAGGTGTTTCTGAAGAAGAACTGAAGAAACTTCTTGGAGGAGAAGTGAGACATTTTTATGGGGAAAAAACCCAAGAAAGTCCTGTTGCCTTTTGGAAAAGCACCTTTGGGACAAGCATGACCTGGAGGATTCAGAATCTCTCTAGATATCTATTTACTCAAAGTCAACACCAGCTGTGAGTGGCTCTTAAATTGTAGTCAAATTGAGAAGATAATATATGGCGTAACTATTTTGTTTGCTTTATTTTGCACTCTTGTTAAATAATAACAACTTTTTGAAACTTTTTTAAAGGTGTTGTGTTGTTGCCTTGATGATATGTTCCCCCACCTGCCTTTTCCTTTTTCCTTTTGTTTCTCCCTTGTTAAGATCAGCTTGAAAATTTAATGTGGTATGTTAATATAAATTGCCTTCAGCATCAATTGCATTAGGAGCACCATATAAATAAACCAGTTATTACCTCCATAACAAAATGACAAAAATATACAAGTGATGCTCTCCAATATTAAATTAGACCAAGTAAAGTTTCTCGAAGAATAGCATACAAATAAGGCACCATGATACTTGTTCTTCTAGGATGTATCATAGAGCTGAATATTCAGATTTTTTTCCTAAATAAGACAAAAAAAAGATCTAAACTCAGAGTTTAAACTGTGAGCTGCCTACACAGCATGCATGACGATGTTTTAATAAGGCAAGAAAGGCTACAGTTGCTTGAAAAATTTAGCAAAGGGTATGAATTGTTTCACTTGGCTACACTTTGCTTTATTAAGCAGCTACAGAGGATTTTTCTTTTCCTGATGTGTGTGTGCGTTGTACATTATGTGTCATATTTTTATTATTTGAAGCAAATAAAATACCTAACCCAGCCAAAACTAATGTTTGGATGCATTATGAAATCTCACTTATTAATAACACAAAAATAATCAGGATGGCGAGGAACAGATTCAAGCTAGCAAAGCAAAGGGAATGTGAATCTTTGAACCACCACCCCCTGACCTTAGAGAATGTTCTACTTTAGTTCTAAATGGGGTTACATCTCCCTGTTTGGGACCTGTGCAAAAATCTGAGCTTCCTTCAGAACTAGCAGCTGTAGATAAGAGTCAACAGAATTCAAGAGAGATTTTGACTAAGACCCCTTTGTGGGAATGTAACAGCTCTAGACTGATTACTCACTTGATTCCACCCTAAAGGTTCTGCCTCTCCTTCTCCTAGAAGCTTCTCCTTCCAAAAATGTGTGTTTTCTTCAAAATAATTCTTACTCATTCTTTCTCAAACATGGCTCTGTTTAATCCATCATCAGAAGGATAGTTGATTATTCTCATATTGACATTTTTCCCTTCTCCTTGGCCTTCTTTCTGAACCGATATTGGTTTGAGATGCTTTCCGTTTTGATTTTCTATACGCTTCAAAGCACAATGAATTGCTGTGATTTTAATAGGCTTAATTGATATAAAAGCCTAATTTGTCTTCCGCAATTTATCATTCTCCCACCAGTATAAATAGTGGAAATCTTTGCCCCTCTACCATATGACTGCCAGGTTTTTATTAATATAAAAGCATAAGAAGGCCAGTATAGAACCATTTCCTTTCCTGCATAACTAACATCATCATCTAGTTTCCCTTTTCTATCAACATGGTATTGTTAAAATACATGAAAATTTATGAAATACGCTAAGTATAAGATGTAAGCGGGGATTTTTTTCCCCCCTTGGTAGGTCCTTGATTAGCTGTTGTTCACTGCTTGATTGTTTATCTGAGTTCGTAGTTCCTTGATTGGGATATTTTGTACAACATCCCAACTAGCACTGACAGGTTGAACAATGGTATATAAGCAGAGAGCAAAACCCACACCTTTCAAGCATTGAAGATGTTACCTAGTCTGGTAATGAAATGTCTACAACCAAAGAACCAAACTCAGAGAACTCCACAGACTTCACAAAAAATAAATAGGGGGAAAAAAGGCAATGACAAATTACTTCCATACTGTCACTAATTTATTTATTTAGCATATGGTATTGTCACTAAGAAAGCTCTATTATCATGCCCCTGAATTAACCAGCAGCTGTGTCAATTTGAAGATATATTTATCTTTCCATCATATATTTAATAATTTTTTCCCATTGGTGTTTGGTAACTGATTCTGAAGGTTTATGGAAGCATAATTCTATATTTTCAGGGTCTTCATGTAATTATGGAACTTCAGCTTATATACCTCTAATGCAAACCCTGCTAACAAAAAATAAGGTCTCAGAACTTTTGAAATATTTTAACTGTAGCCATAGGATAATTTTCTTGCTTGAACTCACAGTGTTCTTTATTTTCTGACATAAAGAAGGCGTTATGCTTAGTCTACTGTGAGCAACACCCAAGAAATGTATTATCTGTCTCACCTGAATATGTTGTCGGATATCTACAGGTAGCAGTTCTCCTATCTGGAAGATATTCAGGGTCCATGTTTGCTTTTCTGTTGGAGGAAGTCAGAAATAAATGGTAGGGGATATTTCAAATTGTGTATATTTGCATTGATTTAAAGTGGCCTCATCGGTCTTGTCCGCAAGACTTGGAATAAGCAAGGCAAGGTAATAGCATTTGTTGTAATGAATACAGCTGTACAAACAGAATTTTGGATAAAGAGGGATCCAGGTTCTGTATGCTTTCTTTGAGCCGAGTGATTTGTGCCTTCGCAAATTTGCCTATTTATTTTTGCTACCTTTTCTCGTAGCTTTATCTCTGTACAAACACGAATCTGCGTGGGTCTGAAATGGCTGTTGTAAGTTACTGTCATCTGGCTGAGAGAAGTGATGACTACATTTTAGATGCATCAGTGTGTCACTCTAAATCAGACAAAGTGACACACGTGTTTCATTTCTAATAGGAGCCTTCTGGATGGTTCCAGATGCTTACAGCTCCCAGGGCCCCAAAATTCTGCCCATCCCTTATATTTTATAAAGACAGATATATTGCCTTTGACAAAATGTTTTACTTAGTCATGCTGATAAACAGCTGCAGGTAGACTGATAATGACTCATTAATGGCTCCCCCCCCTTCAATTATGGCTAAATTCATACATTGTGCTAAGTTTAGGAGAGGTAATAAGGTGTGGATTAAGTCTTTTTCAAGGAGGTATTGGATATTTACCCTACATTTCATGGGTAATAAAAAGCAGGCATTTCTTGAGTTTAGACTCATAAAGGACTTGAGCTTAGATCTGTGAAATAAGGATCGAGGTTGACCACCCAAAAGAAAGCTGGCCATAATAAAGAACTTAATTATCTCTCTAATCCCTCCTTCTGACCAATTACTCAGGAGAAGAACCAAACTGTAAACTACAGATTGAGAGGGAACCCAAAGGAGATCCTTCATTGATGATATAAAGCCATACAAAGGTCACAAAATATCAAGATTTCCAAGCTATGGGATGATGTACTTGTGTCAAGCCTAGCATAGAATAGCCAAAAGGAATATGAGCATTCATTTTCTAAAACCGAAACAGATGTGATCGAATTGTCTGGATAGTTTATTCCAACTTTTCCCTGAGTAGTGTCCCTCCCCAAATGTGTTGGAAATGCTACTTCAATTTCCAGTGTAGGTTAAATTTATTAATACAAGTCAAATAGCTCATTTTTTGCCACTGCAAAAAAGAGAAGTGTTTTTTTTTTTTTAATGAACTAACCGCTCCTCATTCTTTGCATTTATTTTCTCCAAATTAGTATGTCAAAAATGCAACTTCATGCTGTGCTTCTGAGCTTCTCAGAGTATCTGGTCATCTTTATTTAGAAACAGAATATAGATATGTGGCTCTTTAGCCTGATCTTACAGAGACGTCATTTTGCTTTCTATGAGTTGAACAAAGTTTTTAAAAAGTTATTCTTCAAAGCATTATTCTTATTATTACTGAAGTTTATTAACTGTTAATTTATAACCTAAAGAATTCTTGCATTCTTTCTTAACCAGTTGGCCATGTGGAGTTGGTCACTGGAGTTGATTGATCAACCTAGTTTACAAGTGACATATTGTTGACATGAATCAACCAGATCTAAAAGAACAGACAGTAACATGGTGATGAACCAGATACACATGGACATTTATTCTGTGTAATGATTTTATTATTCAAGTGCAGTGCATTGCTGGCACACCAATGTTTTCTGCACATTCTTTAGTTTCTAAATCAATATTAAAACAAAATCCCAGTTATATCTAGAGGTACATGAGCATATATGCCAAGGTCATTTTTTTTTTATTACAATCCATTAAAAAAAAAAATCACAAAATGAAAGAGGGCACAGACTGAAAACGTTAATTCATTTCTTTGCTGGAATAAGAAAAACCTTGGGTAAACAGAGACCTATTCTGATTAAATTAGATCCAAGCTTGATGTCAGGGCTGCCTCTACTTAAATCCTAGGAAAGAACAACCCTTCGCTAGATTTAGAGAAAAAAGTACTTCTACTAGGAAAGAACTAACTGCAGACACTTCTTTCCTTTTCTCTAAATCTATGGAGTAAAGGTTTTTTTTTTCCTTTCCTGGGATTTAAGTAGAGGCAGCCCTAACACTTGCGCTGGGTTGGTTCTGATCAACCAAGTCATCTCCCCACCACACCTTCAAAATATTTGAAGGCCAATCCAGATTGGTGGGTAAGTAGTTGAATGGAAAAACAACTCACTTCAGGTGAGAAAGGAATATAATTCTTCCCCAGATCAAATCAAAAAGTGAGCCAGAAAAGAGTTAACAAAACAGTAATGTTCTCCCTGTATTTATAGTAATTTCCATGAACAGCTGACACTTGTATTTCTCCGGTGAGATACAGCTTGAGATTAAAATTCTTAACAAATAGAAAAATATTAGGATAATGTAAGTGGTTACCCAGAAAAATCTTCTCATTTGATTCTATTGGTAATTAAGTTCTTCTCATGCCTATTAAATTTGTCCAAATTATTTTAGCCATGAAGGCACTGGTATACAGTGTTATAGAAATATTTGTAGCTGGGGGTACATAAATTATATGTATTTATTTATTTATTTGTATGCATGTTTACAATCGTTTCTAGGCTGCCAACTCACCAGACTCTAAAACATATGTATGATCAGTTAAAATGTACACAAAACACATTTTTGTAGAGAGTTGCAGACAAAAAAAATTCTTATTTTGTGAAATGAATTAAAAGGATATGCACATTTGAAAATTGGACTAGCAAGAAGTAGAAAGGCATGCAAACCCAACATGGACTGCAAATAGACAATCCCTCCTCCTTCCTCATAAAAACTGATGAGTAAAGACTCAAAATAAAAGAACAGTGTGCATCCAAATCTAAACAACAAAAACATTGAAGTTGTCTTTAGGAACACCAACAAAATTGTAGAGTTTGGATCAGGTTTGTTCCACTAATGACTGTTCTAAGTTCTGATCTGACTTGGAACTGTTCCTTTAGACCTTTGAGAAAATTATGAAAACAGATATGGGAGATAGGCAGAATTTCAGAAATGGACTATCCTGACCTGTCGCTCTTACTATATTCCATTTTGGGCATTGTTCTGAGTTAAGCCCGTAATGTTCTCTTTACAAAATTAGTTGCCTTTTGTAGCGCCTTCTTGTCTGCAATAGAAATGACAATAATATTTGGCAAGAGAAAATATTGGATCTTATAGAGGGAAGGGCCTTGAGGAACAGGAAGAAGAGCCTCTGTCAAGACAATGACCAGATAAAAGAAGTCTGAATCCAGGGCAGGAATGTAATGTGAGTAAACACCTCAGAGAAGCTCTCGTGAAGATAAAGGAAGAGAGAGGGGAAAAACACATTCAGGCTTGCAAGCTTCTACCGCTGGCGATAGCCTTAAAATAAAAGTAGGATACACCTACATGTTGAGACTCTAGAAAGAGTACAGAGAAAAGCAACAAAGATGATCAGGGGACTGGAGGCTAAAACATACAAGAAATGGTTGCTGGAATTGGGAATGTCTAGTTTAATGAAGAGAAGGACGAGGGGGGACATGATAGCAGTCTTCCAATATCTCAGGGGCTGCCACAAAGAAGAGGGAGTCAAGCTATTCTCCAAAGCACCTGAAGGCAGGACAAGAAGCAACGGATGGAAACTAACCAAGGAGAGAAGCAACCTAGAACTAAGGAGAAACTTCCTGACAGTGAGAACAATTCATCAGTGGAACAAGTTGCCGCCAGAAGCTGTGAATGCTCCAACACTGGAAGTTTTTAAGAAGAGACTGGACAGCCATTTGTCTGAAATGGTATAGGGTTTCCTGCCTGAGCAGGGGGTTGGACTAAATGACCTCCAAGGCCCCTTCCAACTATTATTATTATTATTATTATTATTATTATTATTATTATTATTATTATTACATGGCATTGAATTTATAGTCCTATCTAACTCAAAGGGCTGACAGATATCTCCTAGGAAGTTCCAAAGGATATTTTGCACATCAGCAATTTTGCTTTATTCCTCCTGATTATTCCTGTAATTAGTTTGCGTTATGGCAGCTTTATGTGGCTTCATTTGGTGCACCATTGTAAATAGCAGCTCCATCTTCCCTTCCCTTTGAAAAATTGATGGCTTTGCTGTATCCCCTCCAAGAATGGCTTTCAGCTATTTCTTATCGCCTTCCAACTCAGCGTGCTATATACGCAACCTTGTACATTCACTTCCACAAAGCCCAATGGCTCAAAATCTATTGTCCTTATATTGTTTAGCATAAATTTATTTTGTTAAAAAAAGAAAACAAAAATGTAACGGTTACAGTCACTACCCTGCTTATCTGTCAGGACTTGACCATTGAAAAACAATAGAATGTTAAAATGTCAGTTTCAAATTTTCTTCTATCCCTGTCTGGAGATCAAGAATCATTTATGTCCTGGTGTTTGTAACATGACACTTAAGACAATTTTCCTGAAATTTCTGGTTCAAACATCAAAGTTTGGTCCCATCGTACCTTACCTGTGCACATACATTTGGTTGATTAGTATATATTTTTTTTTCCATTCATATACAGAACCCCTGCAAGGATTTATTCCTCTCAAAAAGTACATTTCAGTGGTTATGAATTTCTCCGAGTTCTCTTACCTTAGCAAAGGATATGCATGAACATCTTTCCTTGAAGAGTTTTTTTTTCCCAGTGGCCTGCAGTTTCCTTGTAGTGAAATCCCATGGGGACAAAAAAAAAAAAAATCCTTTTGAAGTTTTTAGTTTTTTTTTTTTAGTTTCTTACTCTCTTTTTTCCCAGATAATGTATTGAAGCCATCAAGGGATGTAACAGCAAGATGGAGAAATTTGTAACAATAAAGACCCTGGCATTTTCACTATCTTGCATCAATGAAGTCAGTTCAAAAGCATCACCAAAATCAATTACGGAGCCTTTTGGATGAGAAAATGAAAGGCTTTTTGCCATTTGCTTGTTTCAAACATGGATTCAGACGCCAGGCATAACTTTAAGATAGATTGCTTATAGTAGGGACCTGTGTTTTGAAATGTAATTGAATCAAGACACATTTGACTGGAAATTGGGGGGGGGGACAGAGGGGAATTAACAAGGCCAAAAGCCAGAGTAATTCAGAAAAAAAACACACTAATTTCTTCTTAATCTTAACTTCTGGTGCACCTGATCATGTTCAAGTAGGTGTTTTTTTTCTGAAATCAACCTTCTAAGAAAATGTTGTGTTTTTTTTTTCTCCAATTGTAAAGAATAAATTTGGAGGAGTGGTTAAGTCATCAGGCTATAAACCAGGAGACTGTGAGTTCTAGTTCTGCTTTAGGTATCAAACCATCTTTCCCAGCCCTAAAAAAAAAGACAATTGCAAACGACTTCCAAAATCTTGCCAAGAAAACTGCAGGGACATATCCAGGCAGTTACCAGGATTCAAAACTCACTGGGAGGCACCCTTCCTCTTTCCAGTAGTAGCTGGACAATAGTAGGCATCACAAGACTTGCTTTAGGATCCGTGGTTCAGGCTTCTAAGTTTCACAATGAGCAGAGCAGCCAAACTCTTTGCAGCCAAGGCTATTTACGTGCAGATAGTTGCCTGTGTTTGTGCCAACGGTTTGAGTTTTCCTTGAAGCTTAGATTCTCTACAGTCTAGGAGATTAAATTTTGAGTTGCTGGCTCTGTTCCCAACTGGCTTTGTTCACAGCAGTGCACCAGACTGTAAATGTTGCCTCTTCTTTTAAAGAGCCTTTGTTATCTTGAAAAAAAACATGTCAGTATTTAAAATAGCTGTACCCCTTGTTAAGCAATCTACCCCCAGGCAGCATAGGAAAGTAACAAATACACTTGAATCCAGTAAAATCTGAATGGTAAGAAGAAGAAAAATAATCGCCCTAAAATACCATGATAAAACATACAACGTACTGTAAAAGTATTAGAATTCATAGGCAACCCTATCAAGGATTATAAAGTGCCAAGGTGAATAAGAAAAAGTAACGCTCGTTGAGGATACATATCTAGTTCCTGAAGACAATTCATTGGTGTCTTGGTATCATAATAATATGATGCATGGAGAGATATCTAAATTTGCAGTGTGCTACCCATCATTTGTGTATGTGAGGCTAGATAACAAAAATTCAGAAAATAAAATAATTAAACTTGGGGGGAAAATGCAACTGCTATGCATGCATGCTCTTGAGTTTTGCACACAGATCTATAACAACTTCCTCGTAACTTGTTTTTCAAAGACACTGTACTGCCTATCTCATCTCTCTACTGAAGCTTGCAGGTAGCTTATACAAATTCTTAGCTTGAGCAGGTCGATGATTTATTCCGGTGTTTTTTTGTTTTTTTCCAACTTGGCAACTTTAAGATGTGTGGACTTCAACTCCCAGAACTCTCCAGCCAGCAAGAGTCCACATATCTTAAAGCTGCCAAGTTTGGGGAAACAAACAAACAAACAAACACTTGATGTATTCTAACAGTCGCCTCTGCTGCATCAATACACAAATAATAACAGAAAGGTGTGTGTGTGTGTTACACTGAAGTGGATCAGGGGCATCTTTGGATATTCTGAAGCAAAATTCTCAAGGTCTCCCCACCAAAGTCCCCCCCCAAATATAAAATCTATAAGTAGGGAAGTGGGCAAACCCTTCCCATTTTTTTACATCTATGTGTAAAGTATATGCGTATTGTTTACTCTAGGGGTATAGTTTACTTCTATATTTTGACATCCCTTCTTACATCTATAGGTAAGAGTGGGGAGTGGGAAAGCTTTTCTTATTTCCTGGAAATGTTAAGTTGTAAGGGTTTTTTTCCCCTGACCTTTTTTTTCCTCCCATTCTTTTACATCTGCTTTCTAGCTGCCTTTTGAAGATGTATTTCATGACTAAGCTTTTTAAATATATAATCATTACCTTTGCAATACCCCTCTTGCACCAAGGTTCATTTTTTTTGCCTTTTGACAGAAGCAAGGGATTTTTTTTTTTTTTGATGAATCATATAATTATCTTTTAGTGCTGGAAAACGGAGGGGGCATGGGGAGGGGGGATGAATTCTAGTGAAGATTTAACTACAATGACCTTAAAATAAGGTGTTGTGCTATTGCTCAGTCTGATTATACTTTTTCTCCACTAAAATAAAATAAAATAAAATAAAATAAAACATGAGTAGTTTTTTTTAATGCTCCCCTTTTACCAAAAGATGGCAGCAGAAGATTAAAGTCGAGAAGAGAAACCTTGTTTGAAAGAGTAATTATGCACCAATCAGCAGTAGGTAGCACCATCAACATGTTGCTCTCATTCCTGCTGTATGAAATGAATCTTTAAAAAACACTGTTTTTGAAAGTTTTGGACTACTTTAGGATGGACAAACAAACAAACAAACATACAGAGAGAGAGAGAGAGAGAGAGAGAGAGAGAGAGAGACATACATACACACAAACACACACACACACACACAGAGAGAGAGAGAGAGAAGATTCAAGATACTATGTAGAGAAGGCCTTAGAGACCGTCTAACGTATAGTGGCAGGGCATAAGATGCAGGCAGGAATAGCACACACACAACCAAGTGTCATTGGGCACAGAATATGAGCTAGATGGGTAGGTGACTTGGGACTTTTCTCTCTGTCAGCCCAGTCCACTTCACACCATTGTGGTTGTGGGGAGAATGGAAGATGGGAGTATTAGGTATGCTCAGTACCTTGAGTTTTATATAAAAGGTGGGATGAAAACCACCTCCTCCTCACATCATCATCATCATCCTCCAACAGAGTTGGAAGGGACCTTAGAGGTCTTCCAGTCCAACCCCCTGTTCAATCAGGAAACTCTATACGACTTCCGACAAATGGTTGTCCAATCTCTTCTTAAAAACCTCCATTATCCTCTCCATGGGATAATACTCAGCCTAAAGAATTGTTCTGTAATCTGAGGTTACTCAGGTACTGGAATCCATTTGCTTAATTTGGATTTCAGAGAAGGTGATAACTTTCTAGTGTGACTAAATTATACAAGTAGACCAAATTGTTGTAATGCACTTTGCTTATTCTCTCTCTCTCCCCCCCCTCCAATTTTGGAAACTTCAATTCAAGCAGGATATACTGGCAAGAATACTAGAGGGGCTTCAGGAAGCTACCTTTCACCATATAAACTGGTTAATCTTAAATGTGTTTAGAAAGGACTAATTATGTGTATGTATTGCATAAGATCAGAGAAGAAGTAGCCATTTATTTTCAGTTTTATTTATTTCGTAGTCTCCTTTTCTCATCTACATTACTCACCAGTGTGTAAGCATTATAAACCCCCCTTTAAAAAAATATTTTAAGTGAGCTTGTTTGGAACATTGTGTTGGAATATTTGAATGTCTGTGCCTTGTTTCAATCAAGTTCTCACCTCTTTTCCCTACCACAAAATGCCTCCTTACACCCCCCCCCCAAAAAAAAAGGAGAAAGAAAGAAATGAAAACCCAGAAGAATTGACCCTTCAAATTGCGAAGAGAATTTCAAGAGAGAACTTTAGAAGCGTTCTCACTGTTGTCTCTGTCAAATCATAAAGAGGCACTTCACCAGCTTGCGGTATCCATTAGTGTTGCGTTGACATTTTCTCCTAGTTAGAATCATGCTCAAAACGAACTGATGTGGGATAGATAAAGTTTCACTTGAAGCTCGCTTCTAAAGGAGTTACACAATTAAGAACCTAAGGAAAATACTATTAGGATGCATATTTTTAGCAATTGAAAAAAGCAAACTGTTACAGTGGAAGTTGGTTCTGCTCTGTCGTGAAGACCGTGGGGAGAAACATAAACCAATCATACCATATTATATCCTGCAATCTATTTATGTGTTTATCACCACTAGGGAACTTTGACATAAGATTTCTTTAACTGGAGACTACAAGTGAAGTTGTCAAGAGTTGACTAAACGTCTTGCCCGATTGCCTCCTCAGAGTAGAAGGCAGGAAAGAGAGTAGAAAGGACATTTGAGCCTTGTTGACCTTAGTGACATAAAGGTCAACACCTAACCACTTTCTGTGTTAACCTTTTTCATACAATTGAGCAGCCTCTGCTACCACAAGAAATGTTTGCCTAAACAGTCTTAAAAAGTTTCTCATTTCTTTACAGGTAAAGATTCTGCTAAAGGTATAACAACACTGCAGAATAGTTTCATTGTCTGCCTTCATCACTTCGTTGATGAAAAGCCACAATCCAATGCAATGGAAATAAAGCAATAAGTATGAAGTGCTTAATGAATCTTGGAATATAAGTCACTGAACTAGAACGGTGTGCAGGATTAGATCCCACTCAAGAAAATATTTATTAATTTAATTTAGAAGCTGCTTCCAATAAAAGAGTGTCATATTGTCCTTGATCTCTAAAGAAAGATCTTTAAAGAAAGTATCTTTCTCCATGTAGCAAGTTTCCCTTTAGCATCTTTTTTTGTTTGCTTCATTCTTTTTTTTTAATCTAAAATTATTTTTTTCCCATCCTGCCTTCAAAGAATTAGATATTTTATTTGTTTGCCCTTGATTGAGTTGGCTCTGTTGACTCTAACTGTTGGCAGAATGTTTGGCTTGTTGTGGAATTCATTTCACCTCTACTTATGCTAATTTCTACACAAGGCAATGAAGTTATCAGACATTAACTTGACTAAGTAATGCCCATGACTGATTTGAATAGGGAATTCATCTAGCTAAATGTACAACTGAAGCCTCGGTCTTTCAAGAAGGACCTTCAATAAAATGCCTTTGTTCACACCTCACATTTCAGATGCTTATTTGATTGAATTACATTTGCTGGGATTGTGTAGTACCTTAAACCAATGTTTCTCAACCTTGACAGCTTTAAGATGTGTGGACTTCAATATCCAGAATTCCCTAGCTGGCATTCCAGGAGTTGAAGTCCACACATGTTAAAGCCACCATGATTGAGAAACACTGTCTTAAACCACAAGCTAAGCAAATGGATCCAGAGACCAATCCAATACATTCTAAAGTTCAATGATTCATGCAAACCGATTCATGCTGAACATATTCTACAATCACCAGCTGCTAGGTTAACTCATCAACTTTGTTGTATGAACACAGCTAATATGTACACTGGTACTCACAAGACCTTACAAAGTTTGTCCACAAGGGTGATGGAATCACTTTTGTTGTTAATCACCCTAAGTCTAGATAGCCTTCTCTTCATATCCTCCCCAAAGTATACATGGGTATTGGTGAGATAGAGATGTTTGTGTTGCATAAAAGGTGTTGACTATAGCAACCCTCCTTATTTCCAGTTCTGATATCCTTCCCTGTTTCCAATATTGGGGCATTCAGCCATTGTGTCATTTCCTTCTCATACTGGGCCGAGTAACACAACACTGAGATCCTTAAATGGCAGATTTATTGATTTATTTATTTTTAGAAAAAGCAAACATTTGGATGTGATTAGTAACGATGTTCACGTAGAAGTCCTAAAGTGACCTACTTTCTAGTCTGCTTATTTGCCTAAAAGAGTTCCTATTTTAAAAAGGAAGCCTGTGTGTCATCAGCGATGAGCAGTTTACATCTAGGCTGGTGGGGGAAAGGAAAAGGCTGTTTTACAGCAGAACGTGGGTAAAGTTACTCTGCAGGCATGCATCGCTTAAAACTTTGCATATTCATGTCAGTCTCTATCTTGTCAGACACACTATGAATCCTTTTACTTATTTCAAGATGTTCAAGGAGCCTTTAGCTCATTAAGGAGAGAGAGAGAAGGATGTCTTGGATAAGCCAGATACAGAAAGGATCCCAAAGGGAATCTTGGAATGAGTGGAAACTAGTGAAATTAGCATTTTAATAGAATTATTTACTTACTTGTTCCTGTATACAATTGTACCCACTACAATGAATTGGTATCTCAGTGGTTTAAAAAAAAAAGTACGTACAGCAATAGTGTAGTAAAAAAAAAAAAAGGTAGGATCAAAATGGTAAAATCAGACACAACAATCCAATAAAACCCAGCAATCAATCATTCACTTGTGCCATTCCAATCTTCCATGGTGTTTTCAACATTGCTCGATCTTTGATAGGTTCCTGAAGGTGTATCCTATTGGGCCAAGTCTAAGATCCACCATGATGCTATCCAATGATACAGGAGCAGTTACTGAAGAACAGTCCCTATGAATCTCATTTCCATGATCTATACCAGGGGTAGGCAACCTTGGCTCTTTTATGACTCGTGGACTTCAACTCCCAGAATTCCTGAGCCAGCCATGCTAGCTCAGGAATTCTGGGAGTTGAAGTCCACGAGTCATAAAAGAGCCAAGGTTGCCTATCCCTGATCTATACAATCAGTTTCTAGTGGAGTCTAAGAGTGGGTCAATTCTGCTTGAAGATGGTGGTCCTACAAGTGCCTTGTGGAGAACAGTGCAGGAAAACCAGCACCCAGAAGCCCAAAGGAAGCCAGTTCTAGGCTCACTGGTGTAATGTTCTGATACTCGCTCATTTTGGGCTAATTGAAGCTGTTTTCGAAAGCTGTGTGGAGCAGATTGTAATAATTGTGATAAAGACACCTGGTTTTCCAGTTATGTTTAGGTCACAACTAGCACATCAAACAAAGCTACTCAGAGCCTTCCATAGGAATCACCTCTGCTAAGCTATAGCTCTGAATTCAGGAAGAGTTCCAAGTGATGGACTTGTTACACAACTGACAGGCACCACCAGACCTGTTAGATGATTCTAATATACAAGACACAATTCCTTCATTTGATTTATACAATATATTCTAGATTCCATCATAATTCCATCTCCGGAATTATTTATTTTAAAACTTCATGTAAATGTCTATAGATAATTGAAAATTTTATGAACGTTTCATAATCAGCTATAGTCTCTCAGCTAAGAAGAGTACTCCTAATGTTCCTAAGTGAACTAGGACATCCCTATCTGAAAGGTGTCTTAATCGGATTCAAGCACCCAACAAATAGTATATTACTTACCTATAGAAGTTAGTAATTTGTCTTTCAGTCTCAATCCGTTGAAGATCGTAGAGGTTCCCTGTACTACTCACCCACAACCAGTACCAACAAAACATAACAAATAACAAAATTTCAATGTTAAAGTTTTACATGTTTTTTTCCTCTGTTCCCACAATCTTCTCCTATACCTCTGTTCTTCAAAAAATTGACTCGTAACCAAAACAACTGATGGATTAGCAAGATAAAATATTTTGCTGGAATATTTTAATTAAAAAAATAGCATCTGTTTCTTTTCTTGGGGTGGCAAGTGGCTGTGAGGGACAGCAGTATGATTCACAGGACAGCAGGATCCTGAAAAGACTTAAAGAGTAGTGGACAGGATTTTTTTTTTCATTTCCCTGTGTGCTTCAAGAGGTGTGTTTGGCACAGAATGAAAAGCACTGCCCAACCTTAGAGATATATAGTTCGTTTTGAGCCTATTTAGTTGGAGCTATCCTCAGTTTAAAACTTTATGAAGCAGCGTGTGCATTATGATTTTGCTGATGGTACATTTGACTATGCCCTTACATTCCTTGATAATCCCCTTAGGTTATTAAGAACAGTTTGCTTCAGATCAAAGAGAGTTAATTTGGAATTTATTAGCTGCTGCAAGAATTTTAACTGAAAAGTACATCCTACCCCTTCCTAAAAGATTGGTTAAAGAAAATTCAGTAATGTGGAGTAAAAATAAAGACAGGCTTGGGCTTGGGGGGGGGGAATCAGTAATAATAGCTGAAATAAAACCTTTTCCCCTTTTCCTTTTCACATTTTGATACAGGTAAGAGTCTTTCTTGGTTATAAATATTACAATAATCTGAACTATCATTTTAATTATGATAGCTATGTCAAAATAGTTATATAAGGTGTTATGAATATATCTGGAAGTAGGTTTCTTGATGGGATTAAATCTGTGAATGTCCCTGACCACACACTGTATACTGCTTCGTGCCTGGCTTGACTACGCAGTTGCCTGCATGAAAAGTTGTGTTCATGTCAATTACAGAAACTGGGTTTTGCATGCTGCAAGATCCAGAGCTAATCTTTGAAAGGCATCAGCAGCAGAAAACATCCTAAGATATAGAATTATGGAGTCCCCAGTGTAGTAAGAGTCCTGGCAAGGAAAAAGTGCTCCAGGCAGAAAGTAGCATGCTGTTGAAATGCATCTGCTATCTCTTGACTTGATTTGGTTAAGTACCTTCTGCAAATATTGTATTATGTTTCTTGTAGCATTGTTGCAAAATGGAGGATGACCTGGAAATTAGTAAGGCTTTTCTTCAAATGTGTTGGTTTTCAGCTGCCACTGTTGCTGTAACTACTACTACTACTATAGCCATGTCGAGAGCACTGAAGTGCTTCCAGGTTGAAAGGATCGAACGGTGACCTCACTGTTGCTCAGGGGACATGCAGTTGGGGACTCTTTTCATGTCGCCATTAAGTTGCCCACAGAAGTGGTACCCATTTATCTACTCACAGTCACTCACTTTTGAACTGCTGGGTCCGCAGGAGCTGGAGCATGTGATGAAAGCTCACCCCGTCCCTCAGCAGCAACCAGGTCTCAAACCAGTGTCCTAACCTCGTGAGCCACTGTGCTCCTCCTGTTGCTGTGACCGACTGATTGATTATATCAGTTATGGCTTCTTAGTGACCATATAGGTTGATCAGTCTGCCGCCTGGCAGGTGAAGGCACTTCAACTCTTCATCAAACGATTGCCACTGTAATCGTCTGTACCTAACTTTCTCCTTGTCCTGCTCTCTCCTTGTTCTTTTCTTCTCTTAACTTCCATCTTTCCCAGCATTATGAACTTCTCTTTACCTAATGTATCCAAAATACAATCGTTTGAACCTGCTCATTTATGCCTAATGCGATCCATTTATTTGTTTTTGTGGCTGTTCAGGTTGCTGTCACCAAAGTTAAAGTTCAGAATTATCTTTCTATCCTGCTTCTTCAAAATTCAGCTTTTGCTTCCACAGAGTGTCAGAGGGGGCATGCGGGGAGAAATCTGTAATTTTTGTAAAATATTGCTTAAGTATGCTGTCCAGAGCTATATTGTTTTACAGTATCACCCTGTCTTTGTTTTTTCTTTTCCTTCCCTTTAGTGCTATTGGGTTTCTTTTAAAATAAATAAAGTTAAACACTTAAAAAGAAAGAGAAGGGAGTGTGATTGTAGATGCTACAGATTCAATAGAGAACTTGGGATAACAGTTTGATAAGTGTCATTGAACAAAGTAAAATCAAGACAAATTGTCTGCACGGAACAATGTCTTTTCAGATTTTAATCCAATATTAGAGATAATGGGTGATGCCGGTGGTACAATGAAGAGAAAACTTCACTCTGAAATAATAAAAAGTTTCCAACAAAATGAAAATGAAGAGCTAGATAAGGGCTTGAAAGCAAAACATCAACCTTGAGATGTGAAGCACTCTTGGAGAGAGAGGAGAACTTACCAGGAATAAATAAATTCAAATTGATGAAATGTGAGGGTTTCTTTCTTGGTATTTCACCTTTATGATATGAAGTGGTATTTCAAAACCCATATCGATGCAATTCCTTTATTAGGAATCACAAAACAATGTGCAGGTTTTCAACTTTTTAGAGCCTCTTCATCAGGTAAGGCACTTTAAAAGGGGGGTAAAGGAAGCGGGAAATGTATTAAAAAACATTTGAGCTGATTTTATAGAATCCTTTAAAAAGGGAAATAACTTTTTGTTCAGAATGCAAATACCTTGACACTGTTAGAACTGGTACAATGAAACTTTCTCTTGCCTGGCATATCCTCTTGAATTCTTTTGAATAGTGATGGATATAAACAGTGCTAGGATTCAAATATGTGAACAACCGGTTCTCTGTGTGGATGCCGCTTCTGGAAGTCTATTCTGGGCCTGTGCAACAAAAAAATTAGCTATTGGTTCTGCTGAAGTGGTGCGAACCGGCTGAATCCCACTGCTGGATATAAATGTTCATGTCCAGTAGAGGATTCTGCCAATCAGTACCTGCTTTTCTTTATACTGTCTAGCCTGTAGTTTATCCATAATTCCATGGATTGTACTTCATTTTATGTAAGCCTTGGTTATATCCTCATCTCTCCTACCCACTCTGTGTTGACTGGTTAATGAAGGGGGTGGTTTTTGGTCTCTAGTGAGATTAAGGGCCATGGAGAATCTTGATTCTCAAGATGATTTAACCGTAATCTGATGAATAGAGTTGGATCTCTATTCATTTTTGGATCTCCTTTGTAAAAATGGAGAGGTCAAAGGTAAAGGAGAAAGGCATCCATTCTACTTCCTTACTTAACATTCTGAAGGTCTGAGAACAGGTTTAGTCTAGAAACATCTGGACATATTGAAAAGTCTAATCTGCCTTGAGATTGAATTTATCATCCTTAGAGTAGGCTTTGTATAATGCATCACATGAAGCCATGTGATCTCCCTCTTAATTTAACGTACATAGAAAACCATTCAAGGGATCATGTCTCCTTACCTTAAACTTATTAACTAATCAGGGATAGGCTTTTTTGACCACTAGAACAAAAATATGGAGCGGAGACCAGACTGTTATCTGTTGGGGATTATTTCATTTGGAATCCTCACTGTGTAGTGGGTCAGACATGAGACTTAAAATAATCCTTTTGAATTAGAGATTGGATAATGTAACACTATGTGGGAAAAACCTTAGGAGAAGGATAAAAAGATGCTTTCTAGGAACGGTCAGATAAGAGACAGCACAGTCTCCGACTGCATAGAATCTCAGAGGCTCAGAAGGGACCATCCTTAATTCCTCAGGCTGTATAGAAAACAGCAGGAGAAATTTATTTTCAGACCTTCAACATTCTGTTAATGTAGCTTTACAATAAAGTAGAATTATTTTATCTGGTTTGTATTTCCTATCTGGTCTACCTGATAAGGCTTACGGATAGCTTATTCCATCAGATGCTATAGTCCAACAATTTGTGTCTTTCACTTTTACAAAATGCTCCAACTATTCTGATTGTCAACATAAGGCAAAGTCATGCATAATCCATCTGTCTTTGACTAGCATCAGACCACTTCCTATGTGTCACAATGTTACTGTGACAATCTAAAAGCAAGGGAAGCTAACAATGGTGAGGAGAGCTTTTGTTAAATGTTTATCAGTAGGAAAACAGAGATGCCCGGAGCATTTAATTGCAGAGTGATTATATTATTCAAATGATGGAATTTGCCAAGAACAGCTGCCTTTAGTAATCTAACCAGCTCTTTAATAGTTCTTCTGATTTGTGGGTATTATATGATTTGACTGCAGAAAGCTAACTGCACTCAAATTCTTGGGCACAGAGTAAGAGTTTAAATTGGGGAACCTGACAATCAATATTGCATCAGGTTTTTGAAAGAGACCTTTGTGTAATTTAATGACCACAACTGTATTTAGAAAAATGATTCCCTGCATTAAATCAAGTTTAATGGTTCGTTCTTTCAGGGTGCCAGTACAATGGTGTGCGTGTTTGTGTATACATGTCACACATCTCTCCTTACCTTGTGTATTGGATTGTGTGGATGACCTTGAGTGATGAGGGAAAGAGATGCTGCCTTAGAAACCATCAGAGACAAGAGGCAGGAGACCCCAGTGGCTTTACAGTCATAGGAAGAAACTTAAGAAGGATCTGTCCTAATGGCTCAAGCAGTTAAAAGTAGTGATGGGATGTTTGTACCTTTCCATATCTTTTCTCAATTTATTATAAGCTCTGGAAAGAGAACAGTGCCTATTTGTTGGTGATAAAAAAAGCTTTAGCAAGATATTGAAGTCTCTCTCTCTCTCTCTCTCTCTCTCTCTCTCTCTCTCTCTGTTTTTAAATTACATTGGTATACAAATATTTTCTTGCAGAGGCAAAAAGGAATCTATTTGACATTAATTGGTTATTTTTTCCTCTTTGGGCAATCAGGCCTTCTCCATGCAACTGGGTATATTAGAAGTTTGCTCATTGGTTGATTGTGGTTGAACTGGTGGAAAGGACCCTGCTTGGAGAGAATAAAACCAGTCTAGAACTATAATTTCACATTTTACACTTCCTCCCCTTTGTCTCTGTGAGAGGCATGTAAGGGAGAAAATGCTGGAACTAATTTAGTTCATCATGAATTGTAAAACAATTGTAAATGATTGGACTTTT
Organism: Azemiops feae; assembly: GCA_023970755.1. Lineage (NCBI taxonomy): Eukaryota > Metazoa > Chordata > Lepidosauria > Squamata > Viperidae > Azemiops > Azemiops feae. Next base: position 2,288,531 of record JALGBA010004191.1, on the reverse strand, counting down.
TCCCTTAAAAATGGAGTAATTAACAACTCTAAGGATTTTGGTCTCAAGCAGAAACATACTCATTCTTGGACCATAACTGCCAGGCTACAAAAGACTTTGAGTTTGTTCTCCCTTTGAGTCTTAGATTCCATCAATGCAGCTCTTCATTTTAGATAACATGTAGAAATAAACAGAAGTCTAATAACAATAGTATTATTCATCATTGATCCAGATTTCAGCCCATCTTTTGTTGGATTCACATATGGTTCTATGGCATTATTTATTTTAACCATTGTTTGTTGAACACACTCTAGTGACTTGGCCCATACATAAAAATACACCACAAAGCATAGTCTACAAAATATATAGCTTGTTTTTCACAACCAGTGATGCAAAACCAAATAGATCAAGGCTTAGTGTAAAATTCATATATTCCATTCCTTTTGAATTGTATGTGTGATCATTGTAAAGTTGAAGCCAAAGAAATAAAGTCTCAGGCCTGTAAAGAGGTAAATATGCCCATTTTTTTTCTTTTCTCTTTCTTTTCCTTCCTTCCTTCTGCTGTTCATGAAAAAAAATACTTCTTTTTAGAAAAGATCAGAAGTATGAAATCAAACTTACTGTATTCCGAAGAAAGTCCAAGCCATTATTTACAAAGTTTTAACCAGTGATGATGACAGCTTCTTCTTGAAGACATTGCCATGATATTATTTGGACTTCATGGGATAATCTTTATAACTTGTTTTAATCTGTTATCTACCTGCTGGCACCATGAAACCAGTGAAATGCTGCTTGTATTGCATAGATTAACTGAGTTCTTCTCCCCAGTTCATGATGGATAACTCTTCTCTCTGAATACATTAGACAGAATATTTTGCTGACCAAAAAAAGAATTTAAACCTGTAAGAAATGTCCAAAATTCACACCAAAATTCATATTAACTAGCTTTTCTCTAATAGTGTGCTTAAATTAAGGTCTGGCTGTATTTTAAATCATTTTGTTCTTTTAAAGCAAGTAATTTGTATTAGAAGCTGTTCCACTAGTGTCTAAATAGAAAACGTTCAAGATTGGTTCAAAATGATCATTAGGAATTTTTATATATAAGCCCATATGTTATTTTCCCCTAAATTCTAATCTATTACATTGTTCAAGCGGCATATTAATACTCTTAAAAAAAACATTAAATTTATCCCAGGTGACTCAACAGGTTGATTCTTCATTCTTCATTAATCGCTACTGGCACTGTTCCATGGAATTTCTGCCAGTTTTATGAAGCTCAGCTTTCTAATGTGATGTTTTAACTTTGAACACAGATATTAATTAAAGTTAAAAACAAGACATCTTAGCTCAAACAGAAATCTAAATTAATTATGAGTTGGCTAAGAGTGGATTTGTTTTAAAGGGATTTTTTTAAAAAAAAATCACTTTCCTCACTTATATAGCTTGTTGATTTGATTGGTGGAACTGCTGAGCTAATTCATGCATGTCTAAAATTACCTTAAGAAAGAAGTAGCATAAGAAATGGAATTTGGTAGCAACCCATGAGAGACACATCTCAGTTTTTGTGGTAAGTAGTAAAATGTGGGATAGTTTATTTATCTACTTTAGGAACATGAGTTTGTGAAGATGTAAGAAAACTAATTTAAGGATCTATATCTACCGTGTCTATCAAGTCAAATTAAAAGGTCCTTGGTGCTCTCTGACCTTGGTGATTTACTTGCAGACGTTTCATTACCAAACTAGGTAACATCATCAGTACTAGAAGAGAATGGGGTTTCCTCTTGTTTTTATATTCAAGTGGTTTGCCTTGTCAGTGTTTATGGGAGTGTTCTTGGCGGTTCCTTGAATAGGCTGTTCTTTACTATTAGTTTGCTGGTGTGAGTTGGTAATTCCTTGATTGGAATATTCTTCATTTGATTTCTGGTCTAGTGTTCATCTTGGGGCTAATCTCTGTTCATCTGGATGTTGATTGCTGGTGAGGAAGTGTTTTGGGCTTTTTGTTTCCTTTGGGCCTTTTTATTGTTTCTTTTGAATAGTATGTAGATGTTGTTTATCTCTATGTATTTGTTGATGGCTAATTTGTCTGAGTTCTGGACCTCAGGAATTCTCTAACATTTTGGACTGGGCTTGATCTATTGTATGGTGCTCATAGTTGTGCTGGTATTACCATTTTGTTGGAAGACACTGTATAGATGCTGTGTTTCCTTTTTTCAGGATTCAGGGTTGCTGCGTTTATTTTTGTGCTCCTCTAAATAGTGCTTTTACACAGCTTTTCTTGTGGGAAATTGGGTTTTATTTTAGTAGTAGAGCTGACCTAATAAATCTGACCTTTATTACAACCATAATGCTAACCATCAAATACAGGTAAATGCATATAAATGAAATTAGAGAAGGCTAAAATGGAAACGAAATTAGTATGAATTTTCAAAACCAAAATATAAGGTTTGAAACAATACCACCCTAAACAGTTCACCGTGAACAATTTCACATGAGTTGTGAAAGTCGGGAAGTGGGCTTGTTCTCCTCCAGATATCTCTGGTAAACTCCAGATGCGTCAGCTCTGTTTTAGGTTGCATTGCTGCTGCTAACTGAAATTAATTCTGTCTCTAACTATTGTGCTAGTTTCATTGTGCCATTTTTCAAATCCGTTATTTGTAAACCTATCTGTTGTTGGTATTGCAACCATGCTGTGACAAGGAGTTTGGTGGATAGTTGGTGAACCAACAAAAATGAGACCTTCCGTCTGTCTTGAAATAAAGTATGAGAATAATCAAGATTAATATCAGCTAGCCATATCGGGAAGTCAAATCCGCAGAAAGAATGAAACTACCTTTATTGAGATTGGCTATAATAAGAGAATCTGGCAAATCTGATTGTTCTCTACTTTCTCTCTCTTCTTATTCTTCAGTGAATCCCTTGTGATGCAGGGAGGTATCTGCCTGAGTTCACTTCCAAATGTTCTCATTGCTCTAGATTCCAAAAATGCTTCAGCATCCTTTGTATCTCTTATCAAGGTCGTTTTCATCACTCTCTACACAAATAAGTGTGGGTAATGCTCATCAATGTAAGAGCAATAGCTATAGCATTTAGACTAATATACCGCGCCACAGTGCTTTACAGCTCTCTCTAAGCACTTTTTACCGAGTCAGCCTATTGGCCCCAACAATCTGGGTCCTCATTTTACTGACCTCAGAAGGATGGAAGGCTGAGCCAACTTTGAAACGGTCAGGATCGAACTGCTGGCAGTGGGCAGAGTTATGAATGGATGGATGGATGGATGGATGGATGGATGGATGGATGGATGGATGGAAGGAAGGAAGGAAGGAAGGAAGGAAGGAAGGAAGGAAGGAAGGAAGGAAGGAAGGAAGGAAGGAAGGAAGGACAATAGCAATAGCACCTAGACTTATATACCATGCTTCATAGTGCTTTACAACCCTCTCTAAACAGTTTACAGAGTCAGCCTATTGCCCCCAACAATCTGGGTCCTCATTTTGCTGACCTGGGAAGGATGGAAGGCTGAGTCAACCTTGAGCCCGTGAGAATTGAACTGCCAAACTGCTGACAGCTGGCATTCAGCAGAAGTAGCCTGCAGCACCGCATTCTAACCACTGCATCACCATGGCACCATGGTAAATGAAGTTCATTCTTTTGTTGAGTTGGGGAGAGATGTGAACGCAGTTTGTTCCTTTCCCCCAAACATTTCTGGGTTTGCATCTGAACCTGTGAACCTGAGCATAAGATAGAGCCTACCTCCTGGCTTTGTAGATAATTGGTTGAATGACATCTAGCTGCTATGTGTTTTTATTTTATTTTATTTTTAAGAAATGTTGTGTATTTTATGTCGCTCTGGGGCCAAAGGCAGCATAACTTTCCCCTCCAAGACCCGCGTCTCACAAACCAGTCATCTGAAACAGCTGCCCATTCCTTCCCATAATGATAAGACTGGCTGCACAATTAACATCAATTAGGATTTGACCCTGTGAAAATGATAGAGAATTACCTTGTGTCAAGTATTTTGTCTGAGATGTGGAAGCAAACAGGCTTAAACATCCAATTATCCTTGCTCCGCTTAAACCTGGTGGAAATTTACTTCTATGCAACATGGCACAATCATTAAAGAATCTTTATCGTACACTATGACTAAAGCCCCTTTAAAAAAGTTGATTTCTTCCGAATAGTGAAGACTATTGACCATATCCAGTAACCTCTTGAGTTTAATCCTGATGGGTGTTTTTTTTCCCCCCTCTTGACCTTTCTATAGCTTAACAGAAACCCAGCATTACACTGCCACACTCTGCACTAAGTAGCAGTTAGATATTGACATTTCCATCGTTTGTACCCTAGAAAATCCTAATTTCTGCCAGAGCTCTCAAAGTAAGCCCTGAAATTTGCGGGGAAAAAAAAAAAGATACTGGCTCATAAGATCTCACACAAAACTTTTTAAAATTGTCATTTTTGCAACAGAGAGAGAGAGAGAGAGCTATTATGGGTTGTTCTAAATGTGAGTGTCGAGTATTCTCTGACTTCTAAGAAAAAGTGACATGGCTTCTAGGGGAGACCAAAACTGCCCCAAGCTATTGGTTTTTCACACAGAAAGATTGAGATATAGTTTTCCATCTACAAGGAACCTTTTAAACAGTCACTTTGGATGCTGCTTTAGGCAGAGAAGATGGGTCTTCTGAAGATCTCAGACAGTTGTATCTGCTTTGCTATAGCCCCAAGGGTCTCTCATGCTGATTTTTGTTTGGATTTGTTGAACTTTTATTACCATTTTGCCCCAGTGGAAGCCCAGCAGTGGGAAGCCAACTTAATTATAAATAGGGGGGGGGGACACGTAAATGCTATGCACAGTTTCGAACCTTGTGGCATGTGCTGAGAAGAGAAATTATTTAACACCCATTTCTTCCCTTCCAGTAAATATTTGCTCAGTAGGGTAATTACATCTCAAAGAGTATGATTTTGTTTTCAACAAAAGGTGTCTACAGAAAGTATTTAAGCAAGCAAGCCTTTCCAGTAATGAAACTTTGAATAAATATGCAAGTTGTGTATAAGAGAAGTGGAGAATTAATAATGAATATCCAATGTATTAAAAGCTATTCTTTGGAAAAAAGAATTTGAAAATAATTGAGTGTTTAATAAGAGGGGGTGGGGGTGGGGGAAAAAACCAAGCTGTCTCCACTCTGTTTCTCCCTTGTGTTGTAGTCCTATTTTAGAATTAATTATGAGAAGACAGTAAAACAGCTGAGAAATTAAAATTCATTCCATAGGTTTCTTTTTAACTGTCTAAAAGTGTCATAATGCGGAACATAACTTCACTTTCTAATTGTGGACCAAAATTTAGAAAAAAATAGTAGAAAACCAGAATTGAATAGTTAAGATCACTACAGCTCTGGGTTTTTTGTTGTTGTTTTTTTTTGTAAATCCAAGCAGTATGTCCCAGAGGTGCTTTTTCAAAAGGCAACTGGACTTTGTTTTTCCTCAGATATGTTTATCCGAGAAGCTTCTTCAGTTCTGCCATGGTGTCTGTTCATTTCAGAAAGAACTGAAGAAGCTTCTTGGATGAGAAGCGAAACGTTTTCAAGAAAAAAAGAAAGAAAATCCAGTGGCCCTTTGAAAAAGCATCTCTGGGACAACCATGACCTGGATCAGTGGTTCTTAACCTTTTTGAACGAATCGCCCCCTTGAGCCAATGAGGAAGTTGTCATCGCCCCCCTCCCCCAACATAACCGCTCAATCACAACATAGGAAATAATTCTTCAATTTATGCAAACACTTTTTTTTGTTTTCTTTAAAATTGTTATCAGGACATATCGATGCCATCACTGCCCATTCTGGCCAATGGCGCGGCACTGTATGGGTAGAGCAGGGGTAGGCAACCCAAACCACTCAAAGAGCCACTTGGACCCGTTTCCCACCGAAAACAAAACACTGGGAGCCGCAAAACCCTTTTGACATCTAAAATGAAGATAACACTGCATATATCTTTTTTTACCTTTATTATATATATAAATAATAAAGGTAAAAAAGGATATATGCAGTGTTATCTTCATTTTAGATGTCAAAAGGGTCTCTCTCTCCCCCTCCCTCCCTCCCTCCCCCTCTTTCTGCCCTTGGTCTGCCAGTCTCTTCCCCCACTCAGTGTGTGTGTGTGTGTGTGTGTGTGTGTGTGTGACAGAGAGAGAGGCACTTGTGCTTCCTCTTTCCTCTTTTTCTCTTTCCCCTCTCCCTCTCTCTTTCCTCTCCCTCCCCCCCTCTCTCTCCAGGTGAGGAGAGAGAGAGAGAGAGAGAGAACGAAAGGCAGACGGCGCCGAAGGGGTGGGGAGGGGGGATAGGAGGCAGTAGAAGGCGTTGAAAGGTACCCAGAGCACCACAGACCGGCCGGGGGAGATGCGTGGCCGGCTCGGCTGCCCAGGGAGCGATGCCCCCGTCGGCCGCCACCCTAGCTGGGACTGCCGCCTGGGGGGCAGCAGGAGGAAGAAGGGGAAGAGGAGGAGGAGGGCAAGGAAGCTGGTGCCGGGCCCCAGGAGGAGGCACTCCCGCAGGTCCGGCCGGGGCTTTTCTGCTGCTGGTTGGAAAATGCCTCCCCCCTCCCTTTCTCTCCCCCCATCTTCTGCTCACCTCACATTCTTCACCGACAAAGCAGCCGGGACTCCGGTGCGCCTTCCCGGCCAGCTGGGCTAATGGTCCCACCGGCTGAGGATTGCAGGGGCTGCTCTCCCTCGGGGCCGCGGCTTGCGGGAGGGCTGGCCCGCTCAGCTGAGGCTCTGGCGGGCTGCTCCCAGCGGGGATCCTGGGGCTTCCCCGCACAGCTCCCCAGCCATGTGCACCTCGGACGGGGCCAGCCAGGGAAAGGGATTTCCTGGCCGCGCTTCTCCCAGGGGGCGGGGCACCCGGGCGCAGGGCCAATCAGGAGCCCTGTGCGGGGGCAAGTCCGCATGAGAGAGAGAGAGAGAGAGAAGGGAAGCGCAAGTGCCTCTCTCTGTCTCTGTCTCTCTCTGCAAATGGCGGAGGAGGCTCAGAGCCGCAGGGGAAGGCTCAAAAGTGTCCCCAAAACTTCTCGCTCCATCGCCCCCATATCGCCTTTTTGTTCCTTCGCCCCCGCATCGCCCCTTTTTGTTCCATCGCCCCCCTGAAAAATGAAATCGCCCCCTGGGGGGCGATATCGCCCAGGTTAAGAACCACTGACCTGGATGACTGAGAATCTCCAGAGACATCCAAGCAGTATGTTTTGATAGCCCTGGAAAGTTAAAATGGAGGAGAAGACCCTCCATCATTGGCAATGCAAGTTTGCACAGAAGCCTCACAACAGTCATTATTTCTTTTAAAGACTTATTTCCTTTACATAATTATGAGTGGTATCTGGCAATTTTGAAAAGTGGAAATAAAAACAGTTTGATGGGAAAGACTGAAGATATCTGAAAGAGCTGGATACTTGGTGGAAAAAAGAAATAGGTAAAGGAATATTTAATTCACCAGCTTTCAAAGTGTCATCAGCCAAAATCTTGTCAATCCTCTTATTTTTTTTTTTCTCCAGACAATAATTTTCTATGATGGATTCATCATAGATTATGCAAATTATCTGCTTTGAATTTTGTGGTATATCCAAATCATCGAGCGAACAGCTTTAACATTGTATATTCTTTGTAATAATGCCTTAACTTAAATAACAGCTTGAATAACACCAATAACTGCCAAGGCGCATAAGCATTTTGCTGCATCTCAACCTGGAAATTATTGCCCAAGTTGTTTTCCATTTATCAAATTCTTTGAGAGACACAAAATAGCCGTATATAAATGGCCATCGCCAGGAAGCAAAATGGATGACTTCTGATCCCGTCAAATCCCCATGTATTCAGTGGCTTGAGCACTTTTCTTTCTTCACCTCTAATTCCATAAATAAGTGACAGGCCTTGTTCTGAGAAATCCATAAATCAGACATTACACTTAGGGTACTTATGTCTCAGTAAGGGGGTCATCCCTCAGTTTCAGTGGCTGAAACAACTGCCTCCTCAGCAACTCCAGAGCTTTTGCTGTTCCTCTCACAAAAGAGCAGGCAAGTCTAAAAAGGAATAATAAATAAAGATGAATGAATCAAACTATCCAGAGTCACTAAGAATGGGTTGTGCAGCCATATAAATTTTCTTAAATAAATAAATATCTCTAATGCTGAGAAATGTTGGCAATTGTGATATAGTTAATAGAAATAGGGACCTCGTGTTGGTTGACACAAGTTAAAAATACGGTTTGAAATACGTTACACAGGGTTAAAATACAATATCGGTAGTCCTTGCCTTACAGCCACTGTTGAACAGTGAAGTCATTAAGGGAGGTGTCATGTGACCAATTTTACAAATTTTTGCCACAGTTGTTAAGTGAATCGCCCATGGCCACTATGTTTTAGTGCCCATATAGTTGAACCAAGCTATTACAAATTGGAAACCTTGATTTCTGACTTAGTATAACACTTGAAGCCCATCAATTGTGGTTTTAAAAGTCTGTCTTAGCTAGAAGTATGAAGCCAATCAAAGCTATTGTAAGTAGCCCTCGTGATCAGCAAACTATTGATCCAGTTAAATCCTCTGTGAGTTTCTTAAAGCTCTCTAAAGCAAGTAACCATTGTCAAATCTTTTTCTGAGTTCCCTAAGCTAGTTCTGTGCTAAGTAATGAAGTACTTCCCTTTGTCCTAGATCACTTGAGACTTAAAGCAGTATCCCAAAACCAGAATTGATCTTTCCCGTGGGATCTCACTAACGAGTGCGACTTTACTACCTCTTTTCTTCTAGATACTTTCATTGTCTTTGTGGCTTTCTTTGACCTATTCTTGGTCCTTTAAATCCCAGAATGGCCATAGTTGACTTATCAGCAATACCCTTTGTTGAACAACTAGTTCTCCTGACGTGCTTGTTTTTTTTTTTTTCCAAGGATCCAATTTGTGCTTTCTCACTTAGGATTTGCGGCTAAATCATTTGATGCAGCAGCATAGATAGGTTCTTCAGAAAAATAAGAAGTTCAGAGATTTCCAGCACAAAAGCAGTTGATCAGTGGATATTGTGGGGATGAAATTGGAGGGAGGGGATCTCATTGTGAATTCTCTTATAGTCCAGTCTTGTTGAATGTGTGTGAACATAACTTCTTAAACAAGTGTCTGTCAGAGCATAGTTCTGTTATTGCTCTTCATGAAAGTTGCTCCATACTGGAGCAAATCCAGTATAATAAAGGCACATTGCCTATTGTAAGAGTGTCCCGTCCAGTGAACATCTTACAGCTTTAATGATAGGGCTGTAAAGAAGACTGGACAGTTTAAAAAAAAAGAAACCAAAGAAGATAATAGCAAGCCATTTCTGTATTCAATCAAGAAAACCTAAAAGAATATGTCTGTATAATTACCAGGAGTTTAGTTTTAATTATTTTAAATAATTCACTTATTAAATTTATATGCCCCCCGTCTCGCTATCCAAAACAACTTTATGGGAGGTAGACTTTACTCTTATCTTTATTTTGTCAACAGTAAATTAAACAAACTTATGAATTTATCCCATCCCTATTTTAGTGACTTCTAACTTCAGAGTTGCTGTAATGTACAGCATTTGTAATATATTGTAAATTGATGTACATATATTTATGCATCGTAGGTTTATCCAATCATCAGTAAATAGAAATTGATGCAGCAGAATTTATCCATAAATGGTAACTGATACAAAATCCTGCAAATAGTGATTCCCAATATACATGTTCAGTTCCCTTGGTCATCCACTTGCATCCCCATTTTTTTTTCTACAATTAAATCAGCATGCATTCAACATTTAAATGTCTTTCAAGCAATTTTGGATGATTTGGAGTATGTATTTGCAAGTCAGCCTTGATCCAGTACTAATTATCCATATAAATTAATATAATTCAACTTGAATGTTAGTTTTGATTTTCTTAGTAATCAATTAATCTTAGCAACTCAACTCAACTTTCCTGTGCTGTAAATTGATTTGATCTCCAAATTCAAATTATGTATATATGCTTCCCCCCCCCCAATGTCCCTGGGAGGAAGACTAAGTTTGTTAGGGATAGACAGGTAGTTTGTGTTATATTTTAATATCCTGTGTTCTCTGCCCTTAGTTTTTTTCTCACTGGAGCAGAAATATATGAAGTTCCATGGGAAGTCTGGTGGTTCTTTTACACAGTAATATTAATCTACACTAATATTTTTTTGTTTTTGCTGGGGAGAGATCCTTAGATTGTTTACGACCATTGGGTTTCATCTGATTCTTAGTGACTTTATGGACAAATGACTGCCTCTCATACTTCAGGAGGTGTCTAAGCTTTCTAATCTGCTTCATGATTATTATTGTTCTGTTTTCACTTGAATATCTTCTACCTCAGAGGAAATTATTGATACACAAACATATACACACAGGCACACACCCACACCCACAAATGGCTAAACCTCCAAATACCCCATGAGTTCATGGAGGATCAGCCAGCTAACTGAAAAGATGAAGAGGTATCTTTGCAAGTTTTATATATATACTTCTGCTCTGAACAGAAGTAATCATTATTGTACAAATGTTTAGAGATCCCAAAGAACATTTTACTACTACTAATCTGACTGCCATGTTGAAAAATTTCTGTTGAGAGCCACAATGTCAATAACATTAAATAGATAGACTCAAAATATAGTTTCTTAGTTAAGTCTCTTGTTCTGGGCAGAATCTGAACCACAGCACCTCAATTCATTGACTGTAAAGCCCTTGTTTAAATAATTTCACAAAGAAGAATCCGTGGTGTCTCAAAGCATCCCATGGTACTACTGAATGGCCCTCAGTCCTAGGAAGTCTTCAAATCTGTTTTCCTCTTAATCTGCTTTTCTAAAGTTGGCATCCATTGATTCCAGCACTGTCCCCTGGAGCTGTTGAGAATATATATATATATATTTATCTTCTGCATGACAACCCCTTAGATTTAAAAATAACTATCAATTTATTTTGCTTCTTTTTTTTTTGCTATTGTTCTGCCTTTGGTTTTATTGTGCTTGTTTATTTATCAGATTGCTATCCTGCCTTATTGCTGATGGCCTCAAGGCAACACTGCAATAACACAATCAAAACAAAATATAGACCTCCATAGCAACCGTACCCACCTTGAAAATAGCAGAGCAAAACAAACGAGCAAACGAATATACAATGAGACCAGCTGGTAAAAAAAACAGTGAAGGCATCATTAAACCACAAAAGGTAATTTAAAGAGTCTTGGGCATCACTAAAATCCATAAATGCATTGAAGAACAGGATTGTCATTGCCTAGAGCATAAGGACTCATGAAAAAGATAGTAGGCATGCAGGTCTAGGGAGAATTTTCAATGATTGAGAGCCATCACTGGAAAGCTCTTTTTCCTGATAATCACCTGCCAGTTGACAAAAGATAGGAACATCTAGTGAAAAACTAGATTTACAGATTTACATTACAGTGTATTTTTCATATCACATTATACAAGCAAGAGCAAATGTGTTAAGGGTTCAATTCAAGATGTTTACCTTGAGGTTGTGATTGGATTTGGGACTGATTGTCTGAAGGACATCTTTTGAAGATGCCCTTCTGCAGAATTCCATTTGTAAGATACAGGAAAACGAGCTCTCATTAATGATGATACTGGCTTTGGAATTCTGGGATTTGAAGTTCATACACCTGGAAATAACCAAAAACATGCCTAAACCATCAGGTAAGTCATCTATTATGAGGAGAATTTTAACATTTTTTAAGTATGAAGCAACCAAATATGCATTTTCCAAAAATCATATGCAGATTGCAACAGATCTTCCCCCCTCCCACAGTATAAACTTCCCAAATTTGGAACGCAGACAGTTCTCAATTCACAAACTGCATACAGAAATGATCCTATCAATGATGTTCTTACCTGAGCACAAAAAAGGTTTGCTTATTGATTTCAGACCTTGCCATTTGAAATACAGTAATGAATTAATAATATTTTTCTTTTTAAATATCTGCATGACATTTTTAAAAATACTTATGCCACCAGAGCAAAACAATGAAACAAATCAGTGCCTTTGATTTGATAAATTCTTGTTGTTGTCCCTGTTATAAATCTGGAGTGAAGCTTTAATTGATGCAGAACATTGGGGCTAAATAAAATATAATGAAAACATTGATAGGGCTGGTTAGGCAGAGGTTATTTGCATTCCTTCTAAAATATTAATTGACCTGGCAGGAGGCCTGGCAAAATTTGAGAAGAGGGAAGGAGTTAAAGAGTGAAAAAAAAATGAGTTTTGAAATGTTCAGTGGCAGATGTGGCTATAAGAGATAGCTTCTACAGGAAAGCTATGTGAATTTTCTCCTTGCGTGACATGCTAATGAATAACTTCAAAAAGCTGGCTTCTTCATAACACTAAAAGTTCTCGGTCTCCTGGGACAAATATATATATCTAATGAAGATGTATTAGGACACTCTATAGTAAAAAAGAGGATTTTAGTATAATATAGAGACATATATATTAATTGTGACAGATTTTATGCTGGGATTTTAGCCTCTGAATATAGCAGAGATTTGTTCTCACACTATCTGGAGCAGCAGAAGTCACTTGGTGCCCTCTAGATGTTTTTGGATTACAACTGCTGTAAACCTGTGCTTTGGTCAATCAATCAATCAATCAACTTTATTACATTCATTGACTAATTCAAAAAAAGAAAAACAGCAGAGAAAGTCTGAGGCTGCAAGTCCTCCTACCTGTTTAACATTCTAAAAAGGTCTTCCTCAGCTGATACAAAGAAGGAAGAACAAGAACTGCTAGTTGGATGACAGCTTAACTGGTGCCAAAACAGAACTGAATTCTTTGATTGAGAAGTGAATGTTAATTGATACTATGATTTCCTAAGAGCCTGTCTTCTTGAACTCATGCAAATGCTTTATATTGCTTTTGTAGAGTCAATAGAACTTGGATAACATATGAGACTGGATCCGCTCTATATTTTTTCAAAGCAACTGACCAGTTCCTTCCTAGTTTCCTGAAACTTGTGAACAAACCAGGGTTGGGTGAAATACTAGATGAAATTGTGTATACACAGGAAAGTGCTGACTAGTCTGATGGTGGGTCACTGTGTTGTAATGCAGACCACCACCAACCCCTTTCAAGTATGGTAGATAAGATTTGAAAAGCTGATCTGAGATGCAAAGGTTTTGAGTAATGCTTTCTTTCTGCAGGGCTATCCACTTCATTTCCTTGGCCCTCTGTCTACGTCTTTTTTAAGTCTGAAGTTGCATTCTAAAAAAAGGAACTGCCAGAAGATATTAAATAAAGCTTTTTTTTGCTATTGGTCACAGTGTTAGGAGCCAATGGGATTAGAATCTAAATCCTATGAAAAATGCCAAGTTACCTTCTTTGAATTCTGCATTACTGCAGAATTAGTGGGTTTTCTTCCAGAAACACCGTGTAATATCAATTCAAGAGACATTTTTTTTCATTTATGAGACATCCAAGCATCGTGTATTATTATCATTACAAAAATGCGTTGTATTTTTTGAGTAAGGGTTGACTAGATAGACAAAGTGAGGAGTTGCATTCATCGTGAACCATGTTATAAGCCCCTATACTATAGACTATATATCTATAACCATGTTATAAGCCCACATAGACTATAAAGCCTATATATAGCCATAGTCCTATAGCCTTTAAAATGAGGATTTTTTAAAAAGAAAATCCATTTTCTTTCAGCATGCAAACAAGAAGGAAAGAAACAGGAAGGCACTGAAATTGGATTGCACATTTTAATAGCCATTTCCACAAATCTATTTTGGAATAGATCACTAATGGCTTGGCTTCTGGTTAGTGCCTGATGGATCATCCAATCCATTTGTATATTTATTAGATGTATTTTTCCCCCCAAATGTGATGTATTAATTTTGAATGGACGCAAGATCTATTCCAACTCTGAAGATACTCAGCCAAACACATGTTATTACTGCAGATACCTGTGAGCAAATTTGACTGGCAAAATATTTTGGCGTGTGCTGATGTTACAGCTGCTCTACTTATTGATTTTATGACAGCTCTGTTATTAGTCGGTTCACAGGGTCTCTGGTTCATTTCTTGTAATTATTTATCCATGGTGTATCTTCCCTTCCCCCCCCCCCCCGCTTTTCCAGTTTTTGACAAATCGTTTAATTATCTTATCATCATTATTATTAACAATTCCTTTAATAAAAGGGAAGTTTGTTGACATTAGAAAATTCTGGGAAGCCAGAGTAAATGTCCATTTCTAACTGATGCTTGGGATACTCCAGTGCAGGGAACTATGCTAGCTGCAGTGTTTTTTGCTAGGAGATATGCCAACCAAGATTCAAATACCGCCCCGTTGACATGGTAACACTATCCTGTCTTTTTCTGCAAATCATTGCCAGGCACAAAAGACCAGGTCTACACAAGAAGGTCCAATTAAATTGATTTATTGCTAAACAGCCTATGCACAGGAATCTTCTCAACTGATAGTTAGCACCTTTAGGAGTTAGATAAGGGTCCACAGAATTCAAGAGAGATTGGACTTAACTCCACTTGTGGCTACATAGGGATTCTAGGGTGATCCCTCTTTTAACTCCACCCTAGGTACTACCACTCCTTCTCCTATAAACACAAAACTCAGGGTTCCACATTAGAAGAAGACCTCTTTGAGGTCTCATCTGCAGAAGAGTTAGTTTCAATTTTGTCTACTTCCCACCTCCCAAACAAAAGAAAATATGGTTGCAGGTCCTATGTGTGAGTGCTGGCAATGAACCTATCAGGAGATCCTTAGCTGTTTAGTCTCCTGTCTTTCTTTATTCTCATTTCACCACTGAACTGCAGCATCCTTGGCTTTCTCTAATTAAATTAAATATGGGATTTGAGCATATTTGGAGTCTTTGGGATAATGCAAAAAAGCCTGAAGCAAATATTGTAATAATTCAACAATGATTAAAGTGTTAGAGTTCTGTTGGAAAGTTCTGTTAAAAATGGACTAAGATATCGTCCCAAAATGTAGCATCACTTTTGCCTAGTTAAAGTTGTTTAAAGTTCCTTCCCACTTCCTAATGGGAGAGGTTTCCATCAGAGACTGGAGGTTACTCCACTGCTTGTTCACTGATCAATCCTATGTTATTTTTAATTATTTTCCCCTGTTATTTACATTAAATACCACAGAGAGCTCACCTAAATTCTTCTTCCTAATACTTAAAGTCTATAATGCTAGTGGCTTACTGTATTACAGCTTTTACGTTTATGAATGTTTTTTTTTTTTAGCATTTCGGGGAATTGGTCAAAATGTATAATCCTGCTAGAAATTTCTGTTTTTTCACCAGATGGATATATCATTAAGTGTTGAAATGTCCTGTTAAAAAAGAAAACAGGAGGGGATGACTTATTTTGGGATCCAGACAGAAGAAATACATGTTGTCTGCTTTTGCAAAACGAAAGCACATTTTTGACCTTTGTTATGAGTGGATCCCTGAATCAAATCTACATTTTTTAAGAACAAAAGAACTAAACAAGAGAAAAATTAATTTGTTGAGTCCTTGGTACTTTCCAAGCTGGTTGTTTTGCTTGTAGATATTTCATTACCTAACTAGATAATATCAGTGTGATTGAGTGTGAGGTATGCTCCCTGTTTATATACCTTTTATTAGCTCTTTAAACGCTTTAGATATTTTTTATAAACTTTGTAAGTTTTACCTATCCAAATGGCATTTACGTAGGTAAAATTAGTAGACCTATTTTAAAACCAACAGATTGTATTTCTACTTCTTGAAGGTGTTTTTTTCCCCCAGTTCATTTCTAAGAGTGAAAATGAGAGTTGTTTTTCTTTTCTTTCTTTTTCCCTCTTTTTTTTTGTCTTTGTTTTGAGCTAAAGACGAACTGCAATTCAATCATGCCTGAGATTTTTATATCCTCAAATGCCATTCTTCATTTAAATAATGGTAAATAGTGATGAAAATAGCATACAAAAATTGGGGCGGGGAGAGGGAGCCTGGATATTGGCGCATTTGCATATGCTTTTTGTTTTGTTTTGTTCTTACAGTCTGAAACGATCTGGAGATGGGATCAGTCTGAGATTGAAATGTTTAAAAAACAGAAAGTGAAGGTGACCGATTGCCCTTCATTATCCGAAAGGTTCTCTATAATGAGCAAGTTTGTCATGTATAATCAGAAAATATAGTAACAGATCCTAGAACAGAATGCCAGTATACAGCTGCATAATGTATTTTTAAATGAGTTGTGTTCGTTTTGTAGACTTTTCCCCCCCTCTCTCTCATCTCCCTCCACTGCTGGTTTTTCTCTTGTTTTTTTCTCTTGTTGTCTGCAAAATGTGAACCGTGTCTTTTCCGCCCAGCTAGGCCTGTCTGTTAGAAGTGATTACACGAGTAAACTTCTCTGTGGTGTATTTAATAATGATGTGTCTGATTCTCCTTGCAATTCACGGGAGTGGATTTTTGTCCCAAGCTAAGCTCCTTAAAATTTGCATCTCGCTCTCTCTTTTTACACAAAGTGTCAGCGATGGGTGAGCCTTTCCAGCTAGGCACATTGTGCCTTGCTAAATTAAATTTTGCTTTTCAGCATGAAGTTAATTGGCGCATACTGACACTAAAGACCAATTACGGTCATGATTCCTGTTGTGGTGTTAGTTTCTTATCAGGCTTCCAGAGAGGAAGAGAATTTGCAATTTTATTTTACAACTGGCATAGCCCACTTCTACAGCCTTCTTGGTTAGAACTGCAGTTAAACAAACAGGGAGGAGGAAGAGGAGGAGGAGGAGGAAGAAGGAGGAAAGGGAGAAGAAGGAGAAAAGAAGAAGAGGAAGGGAAGGGAGGAGGAGGAGGAAAGGGGGAAGAGAGGAGGAGGGGGAGGAGGGGAAGAGGAGGAGGAGGAGGAGGGGAATTGTTGCATTTTTCTTGTAAATAAGTGGCATCTCTGCCCCTGTTGTTAGTTTGGTCACCTCAAATTAGTATTCCAAAATAAGGGAAATGAGACAGCTAAGTGTCTCTGTACCAGTGATAAACAATAATGATGTATATGACCTCTTGTAGACCTACTCTTGGGAATGCTTAGACACTTGTCATTACTGTAATTTGCTGACTAAGTACCAATATAATATTTAGAAGGGAGTTAATTTGTACTGTCACATCAGAGATACACACGTGGATGGAATGCTCAATTGGTTGCCACTGACAATTGTAGTGGAAAAACCCAGTTTGCCTGGAGCTCACTGCTCCATCCCAGGTTCTTTTCAACATCACTGCACCTGACAACCCACTGGCCAGGGATCCTGGCAGTCGTAGTCTAATAAAGATACACCCCAGATCCCTGCTAAAAGAAAGCTAATCTCAAACAAGTCTTTAAAATAGAAGCAAATAAGAGGAAGAAGCTGGTTGAAAGAAAGGGAAGGAGGAAAAGGCAGAAAGAAGGGAGGACCATAAAAATTAAGACAAGGGTGAAAATAACAGGATAACAGAATTAGAAGGAACCTTGGAGGTCGTCTAGTCCAACCCCCCTGCTGGATGTTTGAAGAGAGTGTGAGTGTAGTGCTGACCATTCACATGTTATAAGAATATGATTATTTTCACAGACAGATTTGGGAGGTTTCAGAAAGATTTGGAATAAATACTATGGAAAAAAAACACCATAAGGTTCTCTAAGTCAAATGTCTATGGAGATTCTCAGTCATCCAGGCCATGGTTGTCCCAAAGGTGCTTTTTCAAAAGGCAACTGGACTTTCTTGATTTTCTCCCTTGGAGACGTTTTGCTTCTCATCCAAGAAGCTTCTTCAGTTCTGGAACTGAAGTGAATTGACAAAGCTTCTTGGATGAGACGTGAAACATCTTCACGGGGAAAAAATGAAGGAAGTCTAGTTGCCTTTTGAAAAAGCACCTTTGGTTCTCTAAGCCAGGTGTATAGAACAAGACTCATGTTCCCCTACAATGAACATTACTGGTTTGCTGTTATTTTGCCAATGACCTCCTAGTGCCAGTCATTCTTCAAACACATTTCGGAGAGAGAACAGCATTGTGGATTGTGGAGAAGAAGAGAAGAAAAAAAGAGCAGTGTGCCAGGGTAGCAGGCCAATCAATCAGAATGTTAATGATGGATCATGAAACACATTTGTTGACAAGTATAACACAGGGTGATATGCCAGCACAACCAAATGCGCTTTTTGCTCTCTTCAATTGCCAGCTGTGAAATGTTGCTTCCAACCTGGAATTTATGGATTGGAATACAATGAGGCTTGCCCTCCATCAAGCATCTGCTTTGCAGCAGGTGTATTTTGCTAGCCACCCAGTCGAAATTCATTTCTATTGTAGAATTCATTTTAGCCTTAAATCACTTAGGTTTTTCTGGGCTGGTTCCTACCACTTATATAGAACACCTTTTAGCCCATAAACATGTTTATTATGTTTCTTTTTCTCCTATAGTGAGATCCAGAGTGTTTGAAAGTTAGTGCATGAGCGCTGCGTTATAAGCCATTTAAACAATAAAAAAAAGATGAATTCCCAAGATCACTGACAAGAATGAGACAAGAAGCAATGGATGGAAACTAATCAAGGAGAGAACCAACCTAGAACTAAGGAGAAATTTCCTAACAGTGAGAACAATTAACCAGTGGAATGAGAGCTGATAACATTCATTGAATGACGAGCAATTCATCTCTTTCTGATTTCAAAAAGAACAATGATGAAACATAGCATCCTGTTATATGACATGATCTGCCTCTTTCCCTTTTTAAGATTTGTTCCTCCCCTTTTGTCCTGGATTAACAACCTAGAACTAAGAAGAAATTTAATTAACCAGTGGAACAGCTTGCTTTCAGAAGTTGTGGGTGCTAATAAATAGGCTAATAAACAGAGGAAAAGGCTCTTTTTAAAAAATAAAAGTGCTTCTTCTTATAGAAGATTTACAAGAGTTTAGAAAATCTTATATTGCAAAGCCCTGATTCATTTTCATCCTCTCCTTTGCAAAATGTAACCCATTTGCAACACATTAAAAATGCAGCATTTTCCGTTGCTGTAATCCTCACCTGCTTTTGCACCTTTCAGTTATAGCTGAATTATATAGAATTTTCTCTCATCTGGCTTTACATTAAACATGACATTTTCAGGCCAGTGTATGGAGAGAACTCCTAACTCCGCTTATTTTTTTCTTTTCTTTTTAATTTATATGCATAACTTAGAAAAACTCAAAGCTTTCACCAGTCAGTAGACCTCAATGTTAACCTTGTGTGTGGAGCCAATGGGAGAAATTCCAAGTTGTTGTTAAAAATGTTTGGTTGGTCCTGTTGGTCTCTTTTTTGGAGAACAGACATAATGAGAAAGGGATGATTGGTAATCTGTGAGTTTTATATTAAAACCTTCTCGGCCATTCTGTTGATGAGTTGAGAGTTTTTGGAAAGAGAGTTGGAAATAAACCTCATTTCAGTTGTCCTACTTTAGCTACTGCTGGATCCTGATACTCACACCTGCTCCCTTTAGTTGGTTGCTCTCCCTTGTGGACACATGGACACATGTTTGTGCTTAGTTCTAATGGACGCTTGTGTTGGGCAGTCCAGCTTGCTTTGCACACATTCTGAAAATTACACAATCAGCTTCTCCCTTTCTCACTTAGAGACTCATCAACACCATCCAGAAGCTTTGGCTTTTCCAACTGGACAGAGAAAGGATTCAGAAAGGGAAGCCAAATAAAACAACAATTTGCAGAAAATAAAACCGGCAACTTGACAAACTTATTAGGCCCAGCAAAAGGAGCTCGTCCAAATTAAAGAGGCATACCGAAAGGTGCACAATTTAGAGAGCAGAGCTTTATTTTAATTTTAGTTTTAATCTATAGTCCCCTTGAGAAAGGACTCGTCTTTAGCTGGGACATATCAGGAGATGAGAGATTTGGATGGGAAACAGGAACAGTAGGTAAGCTTTTAAAATTTATAATTATTAGGCAGTCTGACTATTACTGAACATCAAGCAGATGTTGTATGTTATAATATATTCAATTTAAATCTCCATGAAATGCTTCTTGCATCCCCCCCCCCCTGCATAAGTGAGATGGGGCACAATGAGTTAGCATTTCATTTAACAACCACTTTGTTTGCTGGTCCCAGTGGTGATCTCTAAACAGGACTACAGGACTACCTGTATTTTCAGTTGTTTCCAACTGAATTTTATCAACTTGCTTCTTTTGGGTGGAAAACTATACCTACAAGTCTTATTTAAATATAGAGTTTAGTTAAATGCCAGTGACTTTTGTCTTTTTTAAATAAAGTAAGTTGGAGACTGGAGAGCCAGTTTTGTGTAGTGGTTAAGGCTACAGGAAACAATGAGTTCTAGTCCAGTCTTAGGCACAAAACCAGCAAGGTGACTTTGGGCCAGTCACTTTCTCTCAGCCCTAAGAAGGAGGCATTGGCAAACCACTTCTGAAAAACCATGCCAAGAAAACTGCAGGGTCGGATATGATTGAATGAAATAAAAAAAAGGCTGGAAAATATATGCACAACTAATGCACACCATAACCAATTTTGCTGATGATTCACATTTTCCCCAAGCAATTGTCCCTCACATTAAACTAGGCTGCCTTATTTTGTGAAATATATGCACTATTTCCCCAAATGTACACATTTGCTACTTAAAAAAAACCTGGGAAACTGTGACATTTAATTGTAACATTTGTAAAACTCTGACTTTCAGAGATGAACCATGTTACAATTCCTGCATTAGACTATAAATGGATGAAGCCACGTGATTTTATATTTAATGTGAACCAATTTATTTCTCTCTTCCACTTTATTATGGAAATGCATATTCTCTTTTCTATTTTGACTTGCAGTTCCTTCTGATACATGAGATCTTTCAGAAATTCCCTGAAATTCAGGAATAATTAAGACTACAACCAGAAAGAAGAATAAGCTGTTTAGTCTTTTGTAGTCCTTAGAGTCTTGGCTGCAGTAGGAGTAATCTAAGAGGAAGCTTTGATGGGTTGGCTAAATTGAGTACCCTAGGCATTCCTTCATATTAAATAAGCACTTCCAGCATACAGAGAAGCAGATTGTCAAGGGGGCAAAGACACTGTCCTCCATTGGCAACATGAATTAGTATATTGTTAGGACAATCTTATTACATGAAGATCTTCCCTTTTTAGACAGGATCTATTACATCTATTTGTTTTATTGTTCTGTATGGAGACATGCATAAAATTTATGAGGGAGAGGGAGAGGGAGAGGAAGAGGAAGAGGAAGAGGAAGAGGAAAGGGAAAGGGAAAGGGAAAGGGAAAGGAAAGGAAAGGAAAGAAAGGATCAACTCAGAGTTGATCTGGCTATATGAATTGATCTCAGAGTAGCGTTTACTTATTGAGAACACCTTCCTTCCTTCCTTCCTTCCTTCCTTCCTTCCTTCCTTCCTTCCTTCCTTCCTTCCTTCCTTCCTTCCTTCCTTCCTTCCTTCCTTACTTACTTACTTACTTACTTACTTACTTACTTACTTACTTACTTACTTACTTACTTACTTTATAATGACCAAAAGGCAATTGAAATTTTGGGAAATAGGAGGATCTAGTAACATATATTACCATAGCACTACAAAGTTTTGTTACGGGTGTTTGAATGACAAATTCCTTTGGGGAGAAGATTTCTTTGTGCGCATCTATTCAGCAGTGCCAACCAGTGAATATCTGAAGAATTTGCTTGATTTCCTTCTTGTTTCTTCCCAGTATTGCCCTGTCAGTGGTCTTTTGTGCATGGCACTTTCTATGTGTTGCTCGGAAGAATGATGCTTCTTCATGGCTTCGTAATTGAGCTAAGAGTGATGGCATTTACGCCACACACAACATCCTGGAAGGATGTCACTGGTGGTAGATTATCAATGAGAATGGAGTTTGCCAGCACACAGCTTTTAGTGCTAAACAGCTAACTCTGAGCCAGGTCATTTCGATGATATTCATGCAGTTTGCTAAGCAGATAGCAAAGAATGGTAATAAAAGATCTCTCAGCACAAAAAGGGGGTTAAAGGAAAGACAACCTGAAAATTGAGTGAAAGAAAACCCTCTTATTAGTTTTCAGATGTAAATATCTGAAATTTTATCTAAAGTTAATCTTGAATTTTGTGGCAAGACTAGCCTTGGCAGAATCAAATGAAATTTCCTCCGAGTTCCCTCTGTGTACAGCAGCTTTTCTGTAGACACCGTGTGTTAATGATATACGGAGATAAGTTCTTTCCGCATGCAAATGATACATAATGTAGTAGTAGAAATGCAAGGCAGGAACAAAATTCTTTAAATTGACTTTGACAGAATTCAAGGTTGGTTCAAGGGAAAATGCTCTCTTAAAAAAAAAGTTTTCAAAACATGGAAAACCCCAAAGCCCTTGACGATGAACAGTGTTGATTCTGCTGTGCCACGAACAGCAATGGAGGTTTTCTTGTATTTTATGAACGGTATTGTATGTTTGTGCACATGTACATATATTTATGCATGCACACACGCATACTCTCACACATGCACAATCCTAGGACCTAGATGATCAGGGGACTAGAGGCTAAAATATACAAGGAACGGTTGCTGGAATTGGGTATGTCTAGTTTAATGAAAAGAAGGACTAGGGGTGACATGATAGCAGGGTTCCAATATCTCAGGGGCTGCCCCAAAGAAGAGGGAGTCAAAGCACCTGAAGGCAGGACAAGAAGCAACGGATGGAAACTAATCAAGGAGAGAAGCAACCTAGAACTAAGGAGAAACTTCCTGACAGTTAGAACAATTAACCAGTGGAACAACCTGCCTCCAGAAGCGGTGAATGCTCCAACACTGGAAGTTTTTAAGAAGAGACTGGACAGCCATTTGTCTGAAATGGTATAGGGTTTCCTGCCTGAGCAGGGGGTTGGGCTAGACACCTCCAAGGTCTCTTCCAACTTTGTTATTGTTATTGTTGTTATTGTTATTGCTGTTTTGTTGTTGTTATTATTATCATTATTATTGTTGTGGTTATTTTCATACTGCAGAGAATACACATTGCTTTTGCAGGATTTGCTGCATATGTATAAATAGCAGGTTTTGGGGGAAGCATTATAGCTTAAACAAGGTTACTCTCTATACACCCACATATGGAGACAGCCAGGAACAATTTCCCAAGCAGCTGTGTATACCTGAAAAAAGAGTCTGGTGTTTTAACAGTTCAAGAAAAGACGTGCTCTGATCTATAAAGGAACCTTTTTTTCTCCTTTTTTCGGCATCTGATGAAAACACCTTGTTTTTTTAAGGAGATAATGAAGAGAAGATTGGGCTAAGTATGGAATAAGGAGCATTAGCTGTGACATCATAATGGAAAGTGTTATAAATCAGTCAACATTATCCTGTTTAATCAGAGGATCCTTGTGCCTCAGGATGTTCAAGAGTAGAATGGGTAAATAATTCAAAGGGAGTAATACCTTTTTAAAAAATAATAATAATAATGTTAATTAATTGATCAATACTTTCCTCAAGGACTTTTTATCATGATTAGAGCTTTCCGTATCTTTCACTGACTTTCTGTGTCATTGCAACCACATTCTGAGTTGTTTGTAAAAATAATAAAGGTGGAAACAAATCAATAAAAATAAATACAAGTAGTCCCCGACTTACGGCCACAATAGAGCCCCACATTTCTGTTGTTGAGTGAGACATTTGTTAAGTGAAGTTTGCTCCATTTTATGACCTTTATTGCCTCACTTCCTAAGTGAATCATTGCTGTTGATAAATTAGTAACTCGGTTGTTAAGTGAATCTGGCTTCCCCCACTGACTTGGTTTGTCAGAAGGTCGTCAAAGGGGATCACGTGACTTTGGGACACAGCAACCGTCATAAATACGAGTCAGTTGCCAAGCCTCTGAATTTTGATCACGTGACCCTGGGGATGCTGCAGCGGTCGTAACTGTGAAAAATGATCATCAGTCACTTCTTTCAGTGCCCGTTGTAACTTTGAACGTTCACTAAACGAACTGTGGTAAATTGAGGACTACCTCTAAATCTACAAAACTCTCTGTGAGGCTTAATCTGATTGTTTTGCGTTTTTGTTTTGTGTGATCTTCAGGTATTGGGTGATATCAAACTTAAAACATCTACAAATTCGTACACAACCTTAGCTGATAACAAACAGCCAAGCTCAGAGCACAACAAGGATTCCACGGTTCAAACCTGAACTACAGATATTTCTTTCATTGGGTTCTTCAAACTACATTACGTTTCCATTTAGGCAGGAAAATATCTTTTCATGGTCCAATTTCAAAGGCAGAGGTTTTAAATCACAGCTTTATCCTGTTTACATGCACAAGCCTTTTATGATGGAGAATAGTTTCAAAGAGGACACTGAATATTTCCCACTGAAATGAGCTTTTCTGTAATTAGTTCAGCTGTCAGAGCTGCCATGATAAATTAATGACAAAATAAATGAAGGATAAATGATATCCTAACTAAATTATTTCAGTCTCCTTCTTCACATTTATCATTGACCTGTTTGTCATCCTTAATAACTCTCTTCCTTCTAGAACATTATGAAGTACAATCTTATTATCTTAGCGTCTAGATTTGTTAAAAATTAAATCTCTACACACGCACATATATACCCAAAGCACATATGATTCTTTTTTAAAAAAAAAAAAAAATTACAGAAAGCTAAATAATTCATTTTTCTAGCTATATATTATTTTGCCTACCTAAAAAAAATATTTTAGGCAAGTTTCAGAATTAATTTTTCACCTTTTCTGAAGCTACCCATTGCCCCTGACCCTTATGCAAAATAGAATTTTGATTTTCAATTCATGCTTTGTTGGAAATTATTATAAATTAATGGTATAAGAAAAGTTAGATAACTTTATGAAGTTCTTCTATCATTATGGCTAGATTTTACAAGCAAACAGTTCTTTCTGATATATTTTTATTAATCCTAGAAATAAAGCTGTTGACCTTAGTAAATTTGTAGTATTTGTAAATGTCATACAAATCTTATTTTTAGTAAAATTGGAGGTCTATATGGTTTCTTTTAAGATTGCATAAAACATCTTTTTCACATATTTAAAGACAGAAATAAACATCAGCTAGTGAAATCATATTGCAGGATTATAACTTGGATTATAAACCAGACGTTTTTTCTCTAACAAGAAATGATTATGATCTAGTATTAGAGTCTAAAACATTAAAACCAAAATGCAATGCCTATGAAAATAGTCTTAAATATTGTGAAGTTTCAAATGCATTGAGAATGCTTGATGCTTGTTCATATTAGTATATGGGTATATTTTAGTAGGGACACCATGTTTTCTTTTTTTGGGGTGGGGGGAGTTCAGCTGTCTGAAGCCTGTCAAAATTTTGGTTTCAGTTTATTTATAGTCTATCCCGTTTCTCTATCTTGTCCTTCCCAGCTGGGTTTGAAACATCTGTTGGTCAATGAACATATTATTTTGATGGCTTGTCGTAACTTTCCTACCTATATCATCTTTAATATCAACTAGTTCCAACTCTCAAAGAAATACTAGTTACTAATTTACTCTAGTTAGGCTGTGCTGTCTTAAATATTTACCTAGGAATATGTCTCATTCAATTTAATTTTTTTTCTACAACTGTCTCAGAAGGTCAATAGTACAGTATGTTTTATCATGAGCTAGTAGCTCATGAGTAGGATGGCTAGTAGGATCACTTTGTGAGATGGGCAGTCTACCAGGTTTCTAAATAAATTAAATAAACATGAGTAAGACTGTGCTATTATTAAGCACATTATTATGCATACATGCTTAAATCTAGACTTCCTGTTACCAAATCTGGTTTACATTTATAATTCTACCAATATCTTAACTTTCCAACTTAATCAGGAAGATCTAGAAAATGTGAAAAGTGAAAAAAATAAATTGCTTTCTAAATGTTACCTGTCTTCTCTGCTCTTTCTCCTGGAAGCCCAGAATTGTCCAATTCATCTTCAGTCTTATTTTTGTTTCTATTAAGGAGGAATCTTTTCTTTATTGCCCTCATTTGTAATAATGTATCTTTATACTTTACAGCATTATTGATTTATTAAATCATTAGAGTTACAAGAAACTAAATCATTCAGTTGGACACCTGAAATTAAGTGACATATATCTCTTTAAACTCATTGGCTGTGAAATGTAATGGAACCAAATATTAAAAAATCAATCCCTATTTTATTCCAGGAAATAAATAATATAATTAAATAGCTCATTTTCTTTCTTCATTAGCATCCACAACATTAAGGGAAAATGAATCACTGACATAAAAATCCAGTATTACCTACAAGCTCTGATTTGTATCTCTGTGTATTGAATATCATACTATACCCTTACTCAAAGATGGCAGTTCTAGCTGTATCAAGGACAAACACTAGAATAGAATAGAATAGAATAGAATAGAATAGAATAGAATAGAATAGAATAGAATAGAATAGAATAGAATAGAATAGAATAGAATAGAATAGGTCTTCATCAGTCTGTGCTCTCCAAATGGTTAATACACTTTTCCAGTTGAGTTCAGAAATTGAGTGATGAGCTCATAATAAATTTGCACCAAATTATGGAGTGTATTTTACATATAACCATCATATACAAATTGTCCATTTATTGCCCTAGAAACTATACTACAGCTTTGATATTAAATAGACAAAAAAAGGCTCCATTTTGTAGATATGCACTATTAGCTAAGATGGTTGGATGTCAACTGTCAACTAAAAAATAACGTCTTAAAAATCTTGTCCCAGCCTGGATTAAGACATAGCAAGGATTGATACACTGAACTAGCCATGATGTGGTTTGCTGCATTTGGAGTGATGATGTTTTATCTCTAGTCATCTGGTTTTCCAATATATAAAATGGCTTATTTGATAACCTGTATTTAAGCAAATTATGGCTTAATTTAATGTTTTCATTTAATTTTATTTGCCTTCCTCCACCACCATCTTTATCATTCTTCCATCTTTATTTCTTAAGTTAGCTTCCAAATACTAAGAATGGACAATGTGGAGGAGATATAGGTCCTATCCATGACCACATATTTTTGAAGCTACTATCCAGCTCATTGAATGATTTCAGTGTTCTCCCTTGTTAAAAAGAATCTCATCACCTTGTGAGTTTCCTCTTCAAAACGCTGTTGTGCTGGCAAACACAACATCGGTGGTGCAGTGGTGTGAAGGTGCTACAACCACATAAGCTATTCCAGGAGATATTCTATCTGATGACTTGAGCACCATAGCTTTCAGTGCTGCTGCAATGCCTTCCTTTCTGAAAGATGTTCAGCCAGAATGCAATTCACAGTGCTTAGCAATGCCTGCAGATAAAGTCATATATTCCCTGTTCTGCTGATAAGCTTTGTAGAGCCAGAACAAAGTCAAAAAGTTAATTGCTTATGGAAAAATGATCTGAATCATAGAATAACAATGTCTATCCAAAGGACTACGGCAGAAAAGGGAATTTTGAGGGTTCCTGTCTCACCTCTCTATACCTGTGTTTTTTCCTTCTCTGATTAGTTGAAGCTGTTCCTTCTCCCTTCAGCCTGATACCCTTTCTTGATTCTTTAATTGTCATCATTGTTGACCTTGTTACTCACAGTAGCCATAGCAAAAGGTGATGCTTTCTGAGCTTGGTGGTTTTCTTGAAGATGTTTCATTAGCAAACTATGTGGCATCTTCAGTAGTTCCTTGATTGGGATATTGTTTACCTGATTGTTGGTCTATAGGAAGACAGGTTCTCAGTGATAGTAATTTACTACAGAAGCCAAGCCATTAATATTGTAACAGCATTTTTGAAACCTACTACAAACCAACTTTTGTAAACCATTTAAATACATTATTATACATTAAATACTATTATACATACATTAAATAAGGATGTATGGGTGTGAGAATTGGACACTAAGAATGGCTGATCAAAGAAGAATTGGTGCCTTCGAACTGTGGTGCTGTCCTAAATTATTGCATATACCATGGAAAGCCAGAATAACTAACAGATGAGGTGTTAAATTGCCTAAAACCAGACGCATCACTGGAAGCCAAAATCATAAGACTACGTCTGATTTACTTTGGCCATGTTATGAGGGCAAATTCATTGGAGAAGTCAGTGATGCTAGGAGTGGTTAGTGGAGCAAGAAGAAGGGGAAAGCAAAGAACTCAGTGGCTTGATGCTATCAAAGCTGATGCAAACATGAACATTAAACAGCTGCAAGGAGCTGTGCTTGAGAGGGTTGCATGGAAAGCACTTGCCTATAAAGTCACCAAAAGTCGGACACGACTAAATGGCGAAAACAACAACAAACCCTTTTGAAAGGGTACATTTTCCAAACTATTCTATTCACTAATCTCTTCCACACTTATAAAATTTACATAAGAAAAGACTTTTAGGTTGTATTAAGCAGAATCATCCTGCTTTAACCTGATAATCAATCTGTTTAAAAGCAACCAGCCCATCTTTAGCTCAAAATGCATCCTTTCAGATCAGATAAAGCTGTAAGTGCTCTGCCCAAAATTTCTATTCCAATTGCGATAGTGGGCCATTTCATGATATAGTGTAATCTTTGATGATTTGCAAGCAGACAAAAACCAAACAGAAAATAGTTGCTATGCTAGAAGCTGTGAAATGCCCTTTAATCGGTCTGCGTCTTACAATCAGGTAGAAAATATTGGCAGCTTTTCAAGCATATTTCCATAGATTTGGGGAAATAAAAGCATAATAGCACACACAGTAGCATATGCGATATCTTCACTTTTCTTTTCCAA
The DNA here is from genome assembly GCA_023970755.1 of Azemiops feae. NCBI lineage: Eukaryota > Metazoa > Chordata > Lepidosauria > Squamata > Viperidae > Azemiops > Azemiops feae. Next base: position 2,259,806 of record JALGBA010004191.1, on the reverse strand, counting down.
ATTATCTTGCAAGATCAAAAAATGCAGAATTACTTCCTTATTGTTGTCAAAAGCAAACAGTCAAAAACTCCAGAAGGGAATTACAAAGAGCCACTCCTCTCATTGGTTCCAGAAGTTGTGGCTGCTCCATCAATGGAGGTTTTTTAAGAAAAAAATTGACAGCTATTTGTCTGAAATGGTTCAAGGTTTCCTACTGGATCAGGAAGACCTCCAAGGTCCCTTCCAACTCCGTTGTTCTGTTATTTTCTTATTCTTCATTCCACCTATCTCATCATTTACTCTTTTTCTTTACAAAGTCTCTATCACTTCCAGGTTGTATCAGCCAAGGTTGATACATCCATCCCAATATTTGGATAGGCTGATTGTATTACATTTCCCCCAGAAAGTGAGACAAACACTACTTGAATCTAAAATAGAGAGGTGGTACTAATAGCCTGTAAAATACAGAGAACAGAAATTTGGTATAGTCAGCATCACTTCATTTTCGTTCTCATTCAAAGATGATCAATCATCCTCTTAAAGTCAAGCTTTAGAAAGATGTATTTTTTTAAAAAAAATGGGGCTTGAATTTAGAACTCAAGAACGCTGCATCAGAAATGTGTCACAGTTTAGGAAAAAAACATGCATAAGGCAAAGTTGCAGATGAATATAAACGTCAACAATAATGATTGAATGAAATAAAATGTGAAAAACCAATGATGCACTGCTGGAATTAGAATACAGCATATGGGGGTAAGACACACACACACACACCTGTTTTGTGATGATAAAAATAGCCAAGTAACCAAAAGCATGTGGAAACAAACAACGTTTGTGACATGTTCTAATGTTATTTATTTTCTTGTGGCTATGCTAAAGCTTGTGTGGAGGTTTTTCAGGGCATTGCAGTCGTTGTCTTCTTGACAGCTATAATGCTATTATTAGGATACGCAATAGGGTGCATTGAACTTAGCAGAACATTGAATGCAATATGAACGTCTCATTCTCTGAACGTTTCTAGCACCTTATGTTAGTGCAAAAATAACAAGTGCTGAAAGTTTTTATAGGAAACAGGTTTATTGCTTTGCTTTCTCTCTCTCTCTTTCTCTAACGCTGAACATGGCAAAGAAACTATCATATTGTATTGTTAAATAGGATTTGTGGGAAATTAATTGCTTTGGGGGGGGGTATGCACGGTTTCCAAACCTGCTGGGATGAATCAAAACTCAATTTTGCTTATTTATTTTCCCAGTTGGGTGATATATAGAGTGCTAATTACTTATCATATCCTACTATAGGCCCAAGTATACACATTCTCCACATCCAGCTCTTCTTCTCATGTGCATATCTTGCTCTTATGATAAAGAGATCTTATCTCTCTTGTGTTAAAAGTATCCTCGTCGTTCCAGTTTTGTTTGTTTTTAAGCAGGGTGGCTGTTTACTAAGAATCCAGCCCATTTATTCAAAGAACATATGTTCACAATGAATGCAAGTCATGAACGTTTGAACAGATTCCATCTGGTTCTGATCAGCCCAGTACTTCAATACATGAAAAGTGTTAAGTAAGGGAAAACAAATCAGGAAGAAAAAAAAATGATCAAGGAGCACAGGATACAAACATTATTTACAGTTTGTCTAAATATGTTTCCATTTTTACAAGGTTGTCTTATTTGCTGCAGATTAGGTTAGCTTTCTTGGTTTTGAAGATATCATCTAATTTTAACTTTGTTTGATAGACGTTGGAGAGCTGCCAAATATGTTCTTAGTAGATTACCATCCGGATAACTTGAAAATAAGAGGCAGCCTTGGGTGAGAGCTATTTTGATTATCCTAATGTATCTCAGCACCATCACCACCACCACCAAAATCAGGAGTGGGCAGAAGCACTCCCTGGAAAAGAGAATATGTACCAAGTCAGAATCCATTCTAAGATATATGTACTTGATGAATATATCCAACCTGTTCAGTTTTGTTCAAATGAACATAATAAGTTAGGTTCATATAATAGGATAATAGGAACTAAGCATTTCTAGTAGCAAGTGCCTGAAACTTTTATGTAGACAGCGCATTTTATATAAGTGGAAGAGTAGAACAAGAGACCAGACTACATTTATAAATTCTTTCCTGCCCCTTAGTAACCCTTTGAAATGGATATCCATCTCTTGCAGGGGAAAAAAAGATAATCTAAGGATCCTGTGTTGTCTCATATTTGCTGCATAAGCTTTCGTAATAGACCTTTGCTAGAAATTGAAGACTCAAAAGTGATGAACAAGCTTTCCGTAGATGTCCTTCCTTGTCTTTTTTTTTTTTATATTATAATTAAGTTAATAAACTATCAGAATAGAGCTGGAAGGGACCTTGGATGTCTTCTAGTCCAACCCCCTGCTCAAGTAGGAGATGCTATACCATTTCAGACAAGTGAATGTCCAGTCTCTTCTTAAAAACCTCCAGTGATGAAGCACCCCCAACTTCTGTAGACAAGCTGTCAGACTGATTAAGCCAATCTTGACTTGGTGTAAAATGTGAACTCAGTTATGGAATGCCAGTTCTAAAAGACGTGTTTTCTTATGAATGACCCTTTAGAGCAGGAGTGTCAAACTTGCAATGTCATGTGACATGTCGCAACATATCGCACCTTTTTTTCCATTGCCGGCAATGGGGTGGGCGCAGTTTTGCCATGATGCATCCGGCCTGCGGGCCGGCAGTTTGACACCCCTGCTTTAGAGTAATGGAACCAGTTTCCAGATCCTTGGTGGACTCCCCATTGCTGGAAGTGTTCAAATGGAGGATAGACAGTCATCGGTCAGATCTGCCATCACACTGCTTCAGCCTTGCTTTGCTTTGATGGCATCCTGCCATAAAAATGGGGAGACGGGGAATGGGAGAGATATAGGAAGGGGGGATGACAGGAATCAGAAGTGCCAATCGGACACAATGGTTGAGAGATCCAAGGACACAGGCATGGGAAAGGAATGAAAACACCCACCAAAGAGACGCCAAGCTTTAGAACTGTTAGTAAAACACCTAGTTTAAATATCATTGGACATTAACAAGATGACTGGGGGGGAGGGCTGGGACAAGGAAAAATCACTGAGTTTATGCGGGAATATTCAGATCTGGCTTTGCTTATGCTGTAACCATTTGGCTTTAGTAAAAGTATAACTTTTGCTACAAATGGAGTTGTGGGGGTCTTTCTTTCCTAAATGCCCAATTTTCTTCAGGTTCCTGCAAGGAGCAGGTGGCTTTCTCAGGATCTGTAATTCTCTAATTCTCACAATCCTCAACCACTCCCAAGAAAAGATAGATAGAGGAAAAAGTTTGATATGATACCACATTAGCCAGTTTGCTTATTCAAAAAGCAACCTCATGAGGATCAAAGGGAGAACGAAGGTGACCCTACTTGTTTCCAGTCCCCAAATCCTGAAAAGTGGTGAAAAGACAAATTTTTTAAAAAATGTTGCCTTATTTAGGCTTATAGGCAGCTTCCTTTCCCTTTTCAGCCCACTATCAATATTCTACTTGAGGATACATGTAGGTGCTCTCTTCATTAAGCAGTCACTGCAGCAAGTCTACAGAGAATAACTGCTGGCTTGCAGTATACATGTAAAAAGTGAAGCGTGAAGGATTTTCTTAATTTGGATGCACTGAGTGCCTGAGACACTTAGAAATGGTCATTAACGGCCAATATCAAGTATTAAAAATTCTCTTTCAACTCTCTGAAAACCCAATTGTGCATATAGACAATATGCAAAAATCAGCTTCTGCAGGGGAGGACTGATGGAAGGGTTTGTGGTTTTGATTAGGCATGAGTTGGGCTTTCTCTTCATTTGTTTCTGTTTGGTTAGCTGTAAAAAAAAAATGACTTCTTTTGTCAGCTTGCTTGAGAAGTTGGTTGCAAACCGTTGCATATTCAGAAAGGGTGGTCTTTGGATTCTTCTGTTCTTTTGGGGTTTGGGAGAGAGAGTTGCTCATTTTCTCAACTGACTTTAGAAAAGTGACACCTAGTCAAATTGGATTGTCTGTTTCATTGCAATGTCATGCTGAAAGCATGCAAACAATGCATTCAAATAACTGCTGATTATACCATTCTACAGGTAGTGAATAAGACATGTATCTTAATTCATACACTGCTAAAACTTTTGTTGCCGTGACTTTTACCTAGGTAAAACACTGCACCATAGAGCAACAAAACAGCAGTACATTTGGTTTGGAAAATGGCAATGATTTTCACAATTATGTTTTCAAATGCATTTCTGATGTAAGTCAAAACTTTTGTCACTGTGTTGGGGGGGAAGCATTAATTATATCTTCCCTGTGTTGTCACATTCCAAGGTCTATTTAAATAATGGCAGAAACATGAGTATTGACTCTGTTGGGTGATATTTACAGTTTGAACAGTACGCTGCACTTTACATCTGCTATCATTTCCAGAACATCATATCCATCATGCTCCATGTCAACTTTCAAATACATAAAGATGATATATTCAAGCCCCTCAGTTTCCAACTTAGCATCTTTCCTTCCAGATACAATATATTACTATCTTGTGAACATTCCATCAAGTTAGGTGGTTGTTTTGCACAGAAATAACTTGGACATCTACATTTGGAATTATTGATATAAGTAGAAAATACCTGCTACTGCCAGTGTAACTGCAGGCTTGGCTTATGCTTATGAAATAACTGTGAATCCAAAACCTGTTTGCTTGGCTGTTTGGAGAGAGCGGAACTTACCTCTCACAGCACAAACTCATCCCCAGATGAGATTCTGTAACCACCAGAGCAGCTTTGGATGGCAGAATTGAGCAGAATTTATATGGCTTTCAATGGCAAAATTGTTCTCCATACTTACTCTGCGAGAAGATGTAAAGTACATCCGGTTTCATTCAAAAGTTTTCCCCCGTGATCAATGTAATCCAGGTTGTTTACTCTGATGGGAAATGTAGTTCCCAGATGTTGGCAGGGAAAGGGCTCTTCCAGATGTCTGACAACCTCCTTCCTAAACCAGGGGTCTTCAAACTTGGCTGAGGAATTCTAGGAGTTGAAGTCCACAAGTCATAAAAAGGCCAAGTTTGAAGACCCCTGTCCTAAACTGTTTAATATGCTCTATGGGACAATGATTCAGAACTATGATAGATTAAATTTCTGCCTAGAATTAAGGAGAAATTTCCTGACAGTTAGAACCATTAATCATTGCCTCCGGAAGCTGTGGATGCTCCAACACCGGAAGTTTTTAAGAAGAGATTGGACAGCCATTTGTCTGAAATGGTATAGGGTTTCCTGCCTGCGCAGGGGGTTAGACTAGAAGACCTCCAAAGTCCCGACTCTTTTATTCTGTTAAATTAATTTTTAAAAATAGACAAAAACATACTTCAGTTATTCCTAATTGTCTATCCCAATCCTTTTTTTTTTCTGCTCAAAGATTGAAACCTATCTCAATCTACCTACGTCCCATTTTATTTATGGAACTTATCTGCAGCCATTCTAATGCTCCATGCATCTTAATAGAACAAGTCACCGCCATTATCTGATTTGGTAATCTCATTATGGACTGAAAGCCAAGCAGCTGAAGTTGGCAGAAAGCTGCTCCTAGGCGACTAAATGGGATTTGGAAAATTGGATTTGCTCAGGTAATGTTGGGTCTTAATGTTCATTTTCTTCTGGAGCATTTTAAAATCTGTCCGCTTGTTACATTAGGAGGAAACATGCTGAGAACTTTGAAACCCCTTTCTTAATTTTCGAGCAATTAGGCATCCTGTTGATGAAATGAGTGGATTCTACCTGTTATTGATTCTGCCATTAAAGTGGATTATTATCTGAACAGAGAGTGGCTCTCTTTTACTGACTCATCCTATTTTTTTTAAGTGAGAAATAATTTATGTAATGGAGTGTTGATCTTCATCACATGTCCATGTCCACATCACTATACTGTCTCAGTAAGGAACTTCAGCCGTGCTTGGCAGGAAGACTTCCTGACTCTATGGATCTTTTGCTTCAGCTATCACTTCTGGGTGAATTGTAGTAAGCCTTGTGTTCTCTAGGCTTCTTCGCTGGTTATGACTCATCTAGATTTCCCTGCAACCTGATTGATCTTCGATCTTGACCACCCAGCCTTAAGTGTCTGATATGCTTTGGGGAAGTTATCCATCTCTTACTAACTTTTTCCAAAATTCAAATTGTGGACAAGCATTCTGGACACTTCCTGGGAACAAACTGCTGAGGAAAGACAAATTTGGAAATAAGTACATTTATATGTTGTAACACACCTTTATATTTATTTCCTAACTTTTTTTTTTTTTAAGAAAGAAGTGGCATGTTTTTCTCCAACAGTTATACAATGTAAAATATGAGCTATAAGAATAAGGAATACACTCTGAATAGGTGCAACTCCAAAATACCATATGGATGGATGGATGGATGGATGGATGGATGGATGGATGGATGGAAGAAAGGAAGGAAGGAAGGAAGGAAGGAAGGAAGGAAGGAAGGAAGGAAGGAAGGAAGGAAGGAAGGAAAGGAAAGGAAAGGAAAGGAAAGGAAAGGAAGGAAGGGCTTCTCCCTCTTTTATCAAGTGTAGATAATAAAACCAAAAGATATGGGTGGGACAAAATGAAATATAGGGCGAAAGCCAATGTGTCTAGAAACAATAAAACATTGACAATCTTGAGACAGAGAGAGAGAGAGAGAGAGAGAGAGATCTGAGTTGTGAAACAGCAACTGAAACAGCAGATGAATAAAATAAATAAATATATAAATATGAGACAGAGTATTCTACAACTGCAGATTGATTATGTATATAAGTTCATACACATTGCTTTCTATTACAGCTTGTCAAGTGTGCAGCAGGAAGCGACTTTCACAAAAGATTGCAGAAGTGATCATGGAGAGAGGTAGGATAAAGTTTTAATAAATATCCATTATTTGGAAGCAATCTGGAATGTATTTCTCCATCATTCTGCACTTCCTATGTCTGTCCAACATCAACAACTGTCCGGTGTTTTAATAAAATGATCTTTAGACTTTTCTGATCAATACTGGAATTATCAACAGAGTTTGAACGAGCCACTTGAAGCTGCAGTAGAGAAACTGCTTACCAGTTAGGCTTGCAGCTGCCATGAAAATGTTCTTCCTCCTTATTTATGTGGAGCCTCCAGATGCTGCTTTGCTAAATCATACTTGGATATCATCTTGAGAGATTTTAAAACTTGTTCCCAGCTAAGTACCGTAGCCAGCAATAATAGGATTCAGATTTGGTGATCAACATTTCAGAATATTGCTGTGCGTTTTTCGGTGCGGCCCCCTTTGATGAGGTTTTTGTCATCTGCTTCATCTACAGTATAATATATGCATCTGCATAACCAAGATGCCTTTAGCTTCTTTCTCTTGCTTCTCTCCCATTTAAATCCTACATCAGTCTAGCTAGCTACTCTATAACATTTCTGGAAGGAAAAGTACAGCTCACCAAAACTGAATTGTTCAATAAAATGCATTGGTTACAGATGCTGCTGCTGCTGATATCCAACTAGTTGTGTTCTACCGATTCTATGGGCCTGGTTTCTCCACATCTTCCGATCTTGCACTACTTCTTTGAGTTGTTCTATGCTCTCGCTGGTGTCAGCTTTGATGGTACCCAGCCACCATGTTCTTTGGTGGCCTGGTTTCCTTTTGCCACTAACTCTTCCAAGCATAATTGCTTTCTCCCGTGAATTCCCCTGCATGACATGGTCAAAGTAAGTGAGACGCAGTTGTGTGATTTTGCCTTCCAGGGACATATCTGGTGCTATGCTCTCCAGACTTCTGATCTTTTGCCCTCATGGACTAACACGGCTCCCTTCTTACAAACACAACACAGGTAGACAATGCAATTTCTAAGGTATCTTTGTGAAACCAGCTTTTGGCGCGGGGGAAAACAATCTAGCCTATAAAGAAAAATAAGGGTAGCTCGCTTTGCTCCTTGCTTTCCAGATTTTAAGGAGGAGATTTTGATGCAAGATAAGTATTTAAAAATGAATTTCTTTCTCTTTAAAACGATAGGCTTGAATTTTCTATCAACCTACTTACCCTGCTGCTTGCAGAAAGGATGCCAGAAAACTTAAATATGTTCTTATTTATTTTCTGCAATGTTGAACAGCTTTCATTGTTAAGAAAGGTCAACTTGCCACACATACTAACATTCCACTAATGCTAATGTTAATTAAGATTGTCAGCTGGCAAGACAACTTTACAATGTAAGGAGAGAAGGGAGGGGGGTGGTATTTTCAGGATTTAAGTCAGGGCAACATCCCATCCGACATACTTATTTCTACGATTCTTGGGCTGGCTTTCATAATGTCCATTAGCTATTCTTAAACTCAGTTAATTAGCTGTTTCCAACTGATTTATTACTAAACTACTGACAAGTTCAGACGATTTCTTTGTTTGCATCAGATGCAGCAGTGGCGGTTCTTGCTAATTAGTAAAGTCCAAAGCATTCACTATTTATGACCAAACAATTTTGAAATGCCCCAAAGACTCGCCACTGGTTAATGGGATAATTCAAACAGCATTAAATGCAACACGGACATTTTTACAACAGCAAAGATGGCTGAGAGCAAACTATTTGACAAGGACTGTGAATTTTGAATTAGTGCGAGTGTTGTTGTTTCAACAAACTAGGGAGTACAGCTATAGGAGTAATAAGATTATGTTATGTGGCAGGAATATATTAGCTTCTAACTGGTATATCGCCAAAAGGGTAGGAGAGAGAGCAAAGTTCTCATTTTGAGTTTCATACTTAGCCAGTGCCCGTAGCATGTGACTAAGTTTATCTGATGCTGAAAATGCTAAGTGGGGTCAGATTTCTTTAGGATACGAATGAGAGCCCTATAGGAAATATCAAGGCTGTAGGTTACACAGGTAAAACAAACGAATGATAAAATTAAAAAAAAAACCTGGACAAGAGCAATTGCAAACCAGCTCTGTAGAGCAGCCAAGAAAACTATTAAGAGTTGTACGTGCAGTCTCCAGAAGTCAAGCTTGATTTAAGAGAGCCTATTCTTTTAGTTGATCGGTGCATTAATGTTGACCTTTAGACCTAACTAAAGCTATGGACAAAATGCTTGTATCCTAAGAGCAGCAAGTTCACTTGTATGCATATCTGCATGGATGTGTCAGTGACGCACACAAGATTCAGCCAAACCTAAAACTGGATAATGATTTGGATTAATTCTTGTGACTCCACAAGGTATACTAGAATGCAATATAGGCCATTGCAAGGTTCACAAACAATTTGATGCTCCTAAGCTTGCAGAATGCTGATTCTGTTCCGTGGAAGAAACCCCGCTGCTTTCAATTTTTGTTTCTCCATAAAAGTACCAGGATGGGGATAGAGAGATGAGCAGAAATGGAATGACTCACTCTTTGCCTTCTAATTTCGAGGAACATCCAATCATTAGGTCTTAGGGGAGACCCATTGAGTTCTTTCTTCCTAGAGACCATTTATTTTTGTCCCAAATAAAAATATAGTACAAGAAAAACAAAAAGGTGACATTGTTGGTTGGCAATTTCTGAAAAATCCATGTTTCATCTAAGAACCTAGGAATTATCCAAGTAATGTCATAAGATATAAAATGTTCCCAGCGAGGTGGGATTTTTTTTTGCTTTTTGTTTTTGAAATCTGCAATTGATATAGTGAAAATACTGTAGTCCCACGGTAGCAATAACTATAGGAAGGCTTTGGAAAGTGGGTTATTGAACCCACTTCGATAATTAGAGTTCCACCTTCTGTAATTTTTTTCCAATTTCTTGTCTCAATTCTTATGTCTTTGGGTATTGCTTTATTTACAAATAAATACTCTTTTTAACTGATGTTGTATAAGAAGTGCCCGATTCTAGATGGCAGTCAGTTGGCACACAATTTTTTTTTTTTTAAAAAAAACTTTAACATCATAATTTGCAACAGCTTTTTTGTCATTTGAGCAAGGATCCAGGGCCTGAAATTACCAAACTTACCCTTTTGAAGTTTGGCAGACATCTTGATGAAAACATACCTCAATCCTGTCCTGCTTGCAAATTTTGTTCCTTTTTATTACAGTATTTTTTTAAAGTAAAAAAAAAAAATGGTTGTATATTTTCCATGCTAGTTGATGTTCCCACTCTCATTTTGGATTTGAGCCCAAGTCAGATTAGACAAGCTCTGATTTACACTCCGCTGAATCAGGATATTTCTCTGGAGTGCTGAATTGTGCACCGTTGTGGCAGTATAAAGTCTGCGAAAGGTGTTATCATTCTGTTTGCCTCCTATTTGGTCATACCTGGGTCATCATTGGTTCCTGAATATGCCTACTTTTGCTTGGCTGGTTAATATTAAGTCAATGAGCATCTAGCCACAACAGATGCTAAACCATCTTTCCTGTATATAGATGCCACAATTACTTCTCCAGGATATACATCCTCTTGGAGTTATAACCTTTGTCACATCAATGAATGTTGCTTGATTCATGAATTTTATGTCTCCATAAACTGCAACATTCTCAAGGATGCTGAAAATGGGTGTATTTACAGCTCTAGCCATTTAAATGTGATGCAGAATCAAACTGCTGGAATACCAATCAGCTCAATTAGCATTCATGCTTCTCAATGTCTAAATACTCAGCAATGCAAAGTCTTTTTTTTCTGGACACAAGAACTTTCAGATTCCTGTGTACCCCGAGTTGTATTCTTTACCTGTTGCAAAACAATTCTTTATCAATGTTCTACAGAGATAGAGATAGAGATGATAGAGATAATACAGGTAGAGGGAGGGAGGGAGGGAGAGAGAGAGAGAGAGAGAGAGAGAGAGAGAGAGAGAGAGAGAGAGAGAGAGAGAGAGAGGTGAAAGTGGAGATGGAGATGGAGAAAGAAATAAGTAGAGTGTAACAAAGGAGGATGGCATGTTTGTTTGCTTTTATCCTACCTTTGTTTTTATAAATAACTCAAGGCAGCAAACATATATTATATTCCTTCCTTATCTTCTTTTCCCCACAACAACAGGTAAGTTTCACTGAGAGAGAGATTGGCCCAAAGTCACCCAATTGACTTTCATGTCTAAGGTGTGTCCATAACTCACAGTTTCTTGGGGATTGGCCCAATGTCACCTGGTCAACAATTATACCTAAGGCAGGACTAGAATTTACAGGCTCCTGGTGATTGGTGCCCAGCTGGTTGTCATGCCTAAGACAGGACTATGTGTCATGAAGTAAACGTGTCAAACTCAATCGTGTCACGTGAGGTATCATGACTTTTTTCCCTTTGTGGAGCTGGGGTGGACGTGGCCTGTGCGTGACATAACTGGCCTGTGGACTGCCAGTTTGACGCCCCTGGTCTATACCACGAACTCTTGGCCCAAAGACTAGATTCTAGTTGATTTATAGAGTCTTTGATAAATTGCAAAAGAAAAAGAAAAACAAAACTAAACAACTTTATGAAATCCTGCATGGAAGACACCAAAAAATGTAAAAATGTGTTGGTTATGCAGTCGTTGCATAAAACCAGGTAAATTATGCATTACAATTGAATATGCAAGAAAAGGGCAGAGGTGATTTCAGAAGGGAGACTAATGTACAATTACTCATTAAACAGATACTTGAATATCCTCACTCACTTCAGCTTGAAACTACTTGATGAAACTGAGCAATGAACAGCTGTTAGTAATAAATACAAGTATTAAAAAAAACAATATTGGGCTTTTACAAATTCTGGTGCAAATCTAATGGTAGTTGCAATAGTGAAAATTTGTGTACCATTTCTATTAATGAGAATCTCAAAATGTTTTCAGAAAGAAACATCCATCCATTGATTTTTCGGAAGTATGTTTTTAGGAAATTATTTAATTAGCTTTTTTTCTTATTAAAAATGTCAAGGAAAGTATTGTTTAGATTGATAAAGCTGCTGTAGAGTGTTAGGTCATGTCAAATGAATAAAAAAATCAATTGCAAGAAAGAGCGAGAGAAGTCTTTAGAATTTCATTGCCCGATCAATAAGGCTAGAAAATTAAGATGTCTTTGCCAAGAACTGTTTAATCTGATTTATAGGCAAATTATGATCATCTTTGTTCCATATTTTTATACATAAATATAGGCTGTCTTCTTCTATCCATTGCTATCCAATCGTACCAGTAATAAAACTTCTTGAAAGTGTAATGGGAACACAATTTCAAAAGTTTCAACAAAAGTTTCTGCAGGGTTATCTTGAAAAGAAAGGATGCATTTGGTGGCCCATCACATCATCAGCCACTTCTCCTCCTCCTTTGTGTCAGTTTCCCCATGCCCCTCCCCCCAAAGTTAGAACCAAGTACATAAGCAAGCAAGAATGTCTCCTATGGCTTCTTTCTCTCTCTCTCTCTCTCTCTCTCTCTCTCTCTCTCTGTCTCTGTCTCTCTCTCTCTGTCTCTCTCTGTCTCTTTCTCTCTCTGTCTCTCTGTCTGTGTCTCTCTGTGTCTCTCTGTCTCTGTCTCTGTCTCTGTCTCTCTCTCTCTCTCTCTTTCTCGGAAGAGAGGCTGTGTTCAGGAATGAATCACAAGTAAACCAATATCAGAGAATGGAATGCTGTGATGGGAGCAGGGGAATCCAAGAGAATGATATATATGTGTGTGTGTGTGTGTGTGTGTGCCTTCAAGTTAGTGTTGACTGTTGGCGACTATTTAGGTAGGTCTTGGCAGTTTTCTTGGTAGATTTTGGAAGTGGTTTGCCTTTGTCCTAAGATTAAGAGAGAGAGAGAGAGAGAGATGGGCCCAAGGTCATCCAACTGGCTGTGTGCCTAAGGTGGGATGAGAACTCACTGTCTCCCATTTTCTAACCATTACCTCAGATTACCTCTCTATGGATCTTAGTACCTATTTATTTGCTCAACCTCCATTTTATTAACTGTGTTTTCTCACTTTGAGCAGAAATTCTAACCCATGTTAACAAAAATATGGTTGGCATTTGACATCATTACTTATCAACATTTATTATACTCCATCATGAATGCTGTTTAAGTGGGCAGAACCCTGAGGTCTTATTTTTATTAACATGGGTTAGAATTTCTGCTACTAGTGAGAATACATAGTTAATCACAGAAACCAGGCAGTTCTCAGAGAATGTAGCTGTACTCTCCAAATTCCCAAAACTGATTGATTGATGATAATGTGCCTTCAACTCAACTCTTAGAGATCATATAGATATATTTTCTTCATATTGATCTGCCCCTAACCTGATCTTTCAGGTCTTCTAAAGTTATATCCATCACCATTATAACTGAGTAAATCCATGTTGCTGCTGGGTCATCCTCTTCTTCTCTTTCCTTCTAATCTTCTCAAACTAGAACGTGTTTTCTTCTTTTTAAAAAAAAACATGATTTTTTTGCTGCTAGACAGAGCTGTCTAGCAATCATATGATCTATCTAAGTCGGTTGCTAACTGGGGTTAAACATGCTGTGAAAACAGAGTCATGATGTGTCTCATAATATTTACTAAAGCATAGATGATTCTCCTTATACACTACCGGCCAGGCATGTTCTAGATCTCTGTTGGAACTTTTGAGTGTAAGTATCATGACAGAAATAGCTCAACTTGCAAAACCCCTGTTCAAATCCTGTCAAATGGAATGTGCTTAGAACTGCCCCAGGACCCATTTTGTGCTACCAAATGTTTTTGCAAACACTCCCCGCAGTAGTGAACACATTACAATCACTGAATTTTCCCCCTCACGCTTAACAGATCGCTTTATCGGCTTGTCATTTAAAAAAAAAAAAAAGCCAGTTGCAAATTAGCAATGCTAACTAGCGCTCTAATAAATCTGTAGAGCAATTGCAGGATTCAGAATTACTTTCAGAAGCACTGAATAATGACAAGCCAACATATTTATCTAACATCCCCAGATAAAATAGCTAATCATTACAGAGATTTTAAAGGAGTGATTGGCAGATATAAGCCACACGAGGGAGAGACAAAGAAATCCCCCAAATATTTTCTTCTTTCCCCCACAAATAGTGGAATTCCAATTGACTCTTGTTTGGAGATGATTGATTTTTCAGACTTAATTTTCATTTCATTGCAAAGTGCTTACAATCCACCACCAATATCCTCCATTTTCAGTTGAGCAGACTGTTGGGAAGTGGATTCTCTTTCTACCCAGAATCTAATCTCCAGGTTTTACCTATCACTGTAGTCAGTTTTGTATAATGGTATGAAAAAAAAAAATGCCTCTGAAATTCCTATTTCCCCCCCCCCTTCCTCCACAAAAGGAGATTTTCAGGGTCATTGAGACTTTCTTTTGAATTATTCTTGGTGGAGATTTTGAGCTGACTTTATTGTAGAAGGCAACAGAAGGGGGTCATGACTTTTATGTGTCCTACCAGTTTCTGAAGCCCCCTGCCTCTTCCAAGTTCTCTCATCTCTCACCTTTTTGTAAATAAGAAGCAAGCCAAGCCAAGCAAGATGCATGTGTGTTTCAATGAAGAGAGTATTTTTCAATGAAAGACAGAATATTCACACATACCTCTTGGACCATATGGTTCCTCTCCTCTCCTCCTCTCCCTTCCCCTCCCCTCCCGTCCTTTTGATGTACTATCCAATAAAATGGAACCTCTATAGCTCAGGGCTGAACTCGGAAGTTCTTGGTGCTCTCTGAGCTTGATTGCTTGTTTGCAGATGTTTCATTACCCAACTAGATAACATCATCAATGCAAATAAATGTGTGGATTGCCGCCTGTCTATGTACAGCAGCTTCCTCTGCTAGTTTTGATGAGAGCTTAGTTTTCTCCTTGGTGGTTCCTTGATGAAGGCATTGTTTTCATCCTGATTGTTTCTCTGGTGTTGATCCCTGCTTATCTGTGTATTGATTCCTGGAGGAGATGGGTTCTAGTCTTTTTGCTTCCTTCCTAGATTTAATATTGTCTCTTTGAATGGTATGTAAATTTGATTTATATACATATAAATGTGGTTTACATGCAAATGTGGAATAGTCTTCTTTGAAAGCAAGGTCAAAAGAATATTCTCTTTCATCAAACTGAATGAGAATGGAGAGGGGAAAGATGCAATTATTTATATATAAACAGTATTAGGCAAGTGTACCTCAAGAAGGAATACAATAAAATTAAATCTGTACCATAGGACTTCGCAATTTTCCACTGCTTTTAATAATAATAATAATAATAATAATAATAATAATAATAATAATAATAATAATAATAATAATAATAATAATAATAATAATAATAATAATAATAATAATAATAATAATAATAATAATAATAATAATAATAATAATAATAATAATAATAATAAAGTTGGAAGGTACCTTGGAGGTCATCAAGTCCAACCCCCTCCTCAGGCAGGTAACCCTATACCATTTCAGACAAATGGCTGTCCAGTCTCTTCTTTAAAACTTCCAGTGTTGGAGCATTCACCGCTTCTGGAGGCAGGTTGTTCCATTGGTTAATTGTTCTAACTGTCAGGAAGTTTCTTCTTAGTTCTAGGTTGCTTCTCTCCTTTATTAGTTTCCATCCGTTGCTTCTTGTCCTGCCTTCAGGCGCTTTGGAAAATAGCTTGACTCCCTCTTCAAGGTTTTCAAGGTTCATTATTAGGAAATTGCTTGTGAATTTAGATGGTAAACTGTTATAGTATATATATATGAATCTGTGCAAGTCATAAAAACAATCTGCAGTGTTCTTCTTGCTTGTAACATCATGATGGACAAAGGAGAGGGTGGAAGGATTGGGGGAGGATCTTAAAACATATCTAATGTTCAAGACACTTGACAGCTGTTTGAGAAATGACAGATCTGGGTGTGTCACTTGGGACAGCATTGAACTCCCCCTTTGGCTAATACTACACATCTAACTCTCCTTGACATTATATGAGACATAATCTTGCATAACTATGGGGGAAGTGGCCTACAATTAGTAATCAGCTGAGCTTTGAAACATTCAATATCAAACATCATTTTACTTTGGTGAGGTTAGTGTAGAGTTGGGGAAGATGGAGGGAGGGAGGGAGGAAAGGAGGAAAGGAGGAAGGAAGGAAGGAAGGAAGGAAGGAAGGAAGGAAGGAAGGAAGGAAGGAAGGAAGGAACTGTTCTGAGTCTTTATTTCTGACTATTAGAATGGTCACTGTATACGATACTAGTAGCTTCTTTGATATCTCATTTATATAAGCAGGATTTATGTCTGACATTCTAAAAGCTGCCAGGTCCAATACATTTTTTGAGAATCTGTTATTTTGTGACTCTTTATTTCTCTGCATCTATAATCATAAATACCCTGCATGATTCTGCCTCCTTGCAGCTTGGCCACATAAAATATTCAGCAAGGCATGCAACTACTCAGAAGGAGAGAAGCACTGGCCTGGCTGCCTTCCATGCAGATAGAAATATTCAAGAGTGGGGAATGTAAAAGGCCAATCTCTGATCTAACTTGATAGGTGGCAACAGGTATAGCTCTAAAATTTTAATAGGCCAAGTTGATTTTGATCGGAAAAGCCAGAGTAATAATACAGAAGATAATTCATACCAGGCAGAGAAATTCTCCTGTATTTTTTTTCCCTCCTAACTTCACTCCTCATTCAGTTTAATAAAAGATAATTTGTGTATTACATTTATTTAAAGGAAAATGGAGTTTTGATAAAATTCTCATGGAAAAGAGTGTGGTGTTCCTGTAGTTATTTAGTGGGAAGGGAGCCAAGGGGTATATGTATACAGGTTAATATCCTGTCTTCATTATAAAAATCTAATCTCCAGTGTTCTGCAGGTTCCCTTACACAGTTCCACGCAAAAAAAGAAAGGAGGGACAGGCAGAAAAAGCAGGAACAAAAAAGAGAGGAGAGATTAATAAAACCTCTGCTAGTTCTTGCTACTGCTTTCTCCCCCTTTCTTTTAATTCCAAGGTAGAGTGTCAAGATGCAACTTTTTCTTGCAGCCCTTTTCTACTCTGGCTTCTGTCATTGCTCATGTGAAATCCTATCCATGAGCAATTTATTTTCAAGATATTTTCATCCCGCCTTTATTACTCTGTAAGTATATCAACGGGGTGAACATAGATAATACTCCTTCCTCCTTCAATTTCCCCCATAACTTAACCTTGGGAGGTGGATGGACTGGGAGAGAGTGATTGGCCCAAAGTCACTCAGCCAGCTTTTGTGCCTAAGGTGAGATTAGAACTCATAGTCTCCAGGTTTCTAGACTGATGCCTTAAGCACTTGTTGGAAAATTCTTCCTTGCTCTGGGGGAAAATAAAAAACAGAGAAAGGGTCTATCCAGTTTCTCTAGTCATACATTTAGTGGAGAATTTTGAAAGATGTGCATGAAATATATAGATATATAAATATATAAAAATAAATAAAGCCATAGTCGTCCTTTTGCCCTCTGGCTCTCTAAGTTCTGGGCATTTACTGACCGTGCTTGGCTGAAGTCCAAGACTTTAGCTGAAGCTACTTGGTGGGTGTCACTTTTACAAAAGGCTTGATCTGAAAGACAAATACATTCAGCACAGGCTGGGGGAAAGAAAGCGTGTGAAAAGTCGATTTGTCTTGAAGCTTTCTCTACATAATCAATGGTTAGAAGAGCAATTTGTTTTACTTTTCCAGACCTGCTGGAGACAGGTGTCATGCAACATAATAATTTTGATAATTATTAATCCTTTTTTTGTTTTGACAGCCTGACTTTCCGGGACGTTTGGTGACACTGAAGCTCAAGAAGCAAAACTGCTCAAGGGCATATCCAAGTTCTAAAACCTAGATTCCTTTTGCTGTACTTCCAGATTTTAGAGTCTGATATTTAAAACAGATATAGGCGTAAGGAGCAGGAAGGGGCTAGGACAGTGAAACTGTCTAAAAAGTAAATCATTGGGTGATCATAACCAAATAATATCTCGAGGCATCTAAGGCGGGGTTTCCCAACCTTGGCAACTTTAAGAAGTGTGGACTTCAACTCCCAGAATTCCCCAGCCATCATGTCTTAAAGCAACTGAGATTGGAAACACCTGCTCTAGGGCACTAAAAGATTGAAAGATACTATTTTCATTTTGTATTACCTGCGATATTCACACTCTCATGCTGTCAGTGTTACTATCATAGGTATTTGTCACTTTATATTTGTGATTCACTCCTGAAGGTCTTTTGTTTGCAGGCATAGATTATGTCTTTTGGCTTGGCTTGTTGTTGTTGTTTTCATAGTCTTGCTGAATTGAACAGTCATTTTCCAAACGTCCTTTTTCAAAAGACAACTGGACTTCCTTTGTTTTGGCTTGAAGACGTTTTGCTTCTCATCCAGGAAGCTTCTTCAGTTCTGACTGAATGGTGGGGAAGAATGGGGGATGGTGGGTCATTCTCCATCCTTCAGCCAGAACTGAAGAAGCTTCTTGGATGAGAAGCGAAACGTCTTCAAGCAAAAACAAAGAAAGTCCAGTTGCCTTTTGAAAAAGCACCTTTGGGACAACCATGACCTGGATGACTGAGAATCTCCGTAGACATTCTTCATCTGCATAAAACCCATTTTCCACAAACCATTTCCTCCCTGCCTTTGAAAACACAGTTTGAAAAACTTCCTTAAAAACAAACAAACAAACCCAGCTTGACTATCTGGATGCAAGGAAAGATTATGTTCTGCCACTGCTGAGGTACAATTGTAGTACAGCACATCTTCGCTCCAGTTGGAGTTGTCTTCTGATAGTCAAACTGGTGTTCCTTTACCTACTAATAAGTCACCGATACCACGTTTACCAGTGCTCGGTTGGAAATAGAATTTTAACCCTTTGAACCCCTGGCTTCCTTTCCAGCTTTCTGATTTTAGTTATCCTGGAGCTGCTGAGCACAGCATAAAATTGCCCAGCAACTGCTGGAAAACAGCAGCAGGGAAAGGCTATTAGAAGAGTGAAAAAAAAAATGCAAAATAGTGTAAAAATAAGTTGTACTATTTCATTTAATTTGCATATATGGGGCATGCGGTCAGGTTCCCTGGTTTTGGTTGTGTCAAAGTAGGAGAAACGGGATGTTGGGCGCCTCAAAAAGAGCTGATTCAAACCAAGGGCTCATTAAGTCTAAGATCCTGGACAGAGATTATTCAGTCAGATACATCTAAGAAGTTAATAAGCCTAGACAGAAAGTCTCCTTTTACTGCTATTCCTCAGCAGCCATAATATTAAGTATGCTGCCATGATTCAGGAGGAAGTGGAAGTCCTTAAAGCTAGTAGTGATCATAGAAAGGTTTACTCTTGCCCCTAGTTGGACATGTGTTAGGCATTAAAGATCAAGTACATATGTGAAAGTCCAATTAAACCGTTTGGATGCACAGGAATCTTCTCAACTAATGGTTGGCATCTGGGTTAGAGTTAGATAAGGGTCAAGAGCAATCAAGGTGGGATGGATTTAGTTTGTTTGTAGCTATGTTGGGATTCTAGGCTGATTCCTCTTTTAACTCCATCCCCAGGTTCTGCCGTTCCTTCTCCTGCAAGCTGACAATGTTCACTGACAACAGTGAAAAGGAAAATATTAAAAAAAGAACATCAGTGCATGCACAAAACTGGGCGGTGAGGAAAGAAAGTGAAACATCTCTCCATCTTTTCCTTGTTTTCTGAAAATCTAGCAGAGCTTATTCAACATATTCATTAGGGATCTGCAGCTCGTCTTCCCAGGAGACTTCTATCTAAAACCCGATGGGCAAAAGGAATTCCATCTGTTCGAGCAAAACAACATTGTTTTAAGTTTTACTGCCCAGATGGATAATCATAATTTCAATATGTTTGTAGATATTTTGCTCTGGTCATAACATCTAAAATGACTTAAGAAGACCTAAGCAGAAAGCATCAGGTTCTTGGACTTTTTTGAGGACAAATACTACATATTTTTTTTTGGGGGGGAGCAAATTTGTTTTAGATTAAGGTCAGCAAATCCTAAATTTGAACAAAATTTCTTCCCTTGGGCAGTGAAGAAAACTTTCTTCTTGTCGATAGACTCCCACTTGCTTTTGTGATGCCCTTTCTGTTTGGAATAGGAAACTGAATTAACAATGATTCTCCTAACCCTCTGAGGTTAAGATGGCCACTACAATTGTTGCAGTGGTTGTAATCATTAGTCATTTCATAGTCTAGCAATTTTGATTAATTGTTTTCCCATTTAACTTGGTTTGTCCTATTAAGCTCATTTTATTAGAGTGTGGTTGTTTTTACTATGAGCTCTTCCTCCACGTATAGCTTGATTGTAAAAACAGATAAAATGAAATGAAACTTTGGTGGCTGGTTGAGCTAGCACCATTTTAGTTTTGATGTCAGAAATGAGATACGCTGAGTATTTCTTTAAAGGGCATTAAGGCAATTGATAGATTGGCTGATTTGTAGCTTACCTTTCAACTGCACATGCTACGTCTAATTCTAGCTCACCATTAAAAGAAAGATGTCTTTGACTATGAATTCCTCGGAGATCATAGCAGCTTATAGTACAGGAGATAAACACCCACATACTTCTGTTCTGGCAATACAGACTAACAACCCAGGTTTGCGTTCCAGATGGATTTAAAATTATAGCAGAACTCACATTTTGTTTCTGAATGTATGAACAGGACTGCAGGAAGCTGGGTGAATCAAGCCTTTTGGCCTTTTGAGGATGATACCTGCATTAGAAAGGACGACACTTTTGGTAGAATGTTGTTTTAACCCTCTCTTAATGCATGGCCCATGATTCATAGTCTGGTGGAAGGCTGAAGAAGCAGAGTTTTACCCTTCTTCTAGATCTGCCTTGTCAAAAGACCAAAGATTGTGTTGGCAGAAATAGCAAGAATTTGATCAATTGGTTGGATTTATTCATAGTCCAGTGGAAGGGTGAAGATGTAGCGTTTCACCCTTCTTTGAGAAGATCTTCCTTGTCAAAAGGTCAAAGATGGACTGAACACAAAGAGCAAGAATCTGATTAATTGGTTTCGATTTGTATGCTGCCAAAGTCTTGAGTGACTTACAAGAATGGAAACATACAATAAAAATGAGCACATCCGCAGCCATACCAGCAGGGCAACCTAGCTTAATCCTCAAATCATAACACAAAATACAGAACCCAACTGAAATAATCACCAGTTGGTATACAGTCTCTCTGGTGGCCCTCTCTGAGAAAAAAAAAAAAGCTTGGTTTCAATCTCCCTTCTGGGAGGAAACCTTTTTTATGTGTTGGTGCCAACGTTGAAAAGCAATATTTTTTTGGCTTCAGCCCCTTGTCTCATGAAAACGGGGAACCTCTCACAGTTTCTGGGCTCCTTCTGGTTGAAGAATGTGGGTCACATTGAATAAATAATAATAATAATAATAATATAATAATAATAATAATAATAATAATAATAATAATAATAATAATAATAATAATAATAATAATAATAATAATAATAATAATAATAATAATAATAATAATAATAATAATAATAATAATGATAATAAAGTTGGAAGGGACCTTGGAGGTCTTCTAGTTCAACCTCCAGGCAGGAAACCCTATACCATTTCAGACAAATGGCTGTCCAGTCTCTTCTTAAAAACTCCCAATGTTGGAGCATTCACAACTTCTGGAGGCAGGTTGTCTAATTGTTCTAACTGTCAGGAAGTTTCTCCTTAGTTCTAGGTTGCTTCTCTCCTTGATTAGTTTCCATCCGTTGCTTCTTGTCCTGCCTTCAGGTGCTTTGGAGAATAGCTTGACTCCCTCTTCTTTGGGGCAGCCCTTTAGATATTGGAACACTGCTGTCATGTCCCCCCTCATCCTTCTCTTCATTAAACTAGACATACTCATGCCTTGATGGCTTATGTTTTCTTTTGTTATTGCTGTTGCAGTTAAACATCTGAAGAGGGACACTACTTAATTATATTTTCTTTTCATTTTGAATGGTAGTGGTGGTGATTTTTTTCCCCCTTATTCCTGTCTGTAGGCCCAACTGCTTCTAAGCTGGCAAGTTCTCAATGGCAGAATTTTATTTTATTTTTTAAAATAATTAAACAAGTAAGGGCCAAGAGGGCAAGGAAGAAAAGAACGAGCCAGAATTTCTCTTCACACCTATGTACCTCAGCTTTCTCTTTGGCTTTATCAAATTGCACAAGGACATTGCAGGTTCCTGAACTGGAGATAACTTCTGCCAAGTCCTCTACTTTTAATTAAAAGCGTCTAGTAATAAGATGGAAAAGTAAAAGTTGGCGCTGGATTACACCCAATAGCTCATGCATTACCAGCCAAATCAAAATTAGCTGGTCAGGAAAGAGCAAGAAAGAATCCCTGGGGAATCTTTATGACTAACGATGCTTGTTCTGTGAAGAAATATCTATACTTAGAAAAATCAGCCACTTCAAAGCTTTGATCAGACATTGCCTCTCCTTTATAGGGATATGAAACAAATCTCTTTCTATCTAATCTCTCTGCTCCTCTTCCATTGTAAAGAAGGGTATTTGAATTTGGCATTGTGTCATTGGACAGATGATGTACTCCTGTGGAGCAATTCACTCTCACATGCCCTCTTCAAGCGTTTAACACCTGCAGTTGGAGAAGGAAAATGAGATGGCAGGTTCCCTGGCATTGGGCCCACTTGGACCTTTCTGAGATAAGCCAGAAGATTGGAAGAGGTCCTTTGTTGGCATTCATCAGAACACAGATTTTGTGCTTTGGGGCAGTCAGCAACTTTGATAGTTCAGGATTCATTGAACTAGAATCATAGGAGAGGTCTTCTAACCCAAAACCCTGCTCAAGACAGGGGACCTTATACCGTCCTGCTCAAATGATTGCCCAATCATGAATAGCTCCAGTGATGGAGCACCTACAACTATGGGAGGCAAGCTATTCTATTGATCAATTGTTCTCATTGCCAGAATTTTTTCCCCCTTGCTTCTAGCTTCAGCCAGTCTCACTGTATACATGTTATACTTTGATAATAAAGGTTCATTCATTCACTGGACCAGTCTTTATCAAGCTTCCATCCATTTCTTCTTGTCCCACCCTCTGGTGTTTTGGAGAATAAGTCAATCCCCTCTTCTCTGTGACAGCCCCACAAATATTGGAAGACTCCTATCATAATCCTTCTTTTGGAAAGGCTAGATATACCTAACTCCAGTGGTGGGATTCAGATATGTGAACAACCGGTTCTCTGTGTGGATGCCGCTTCTGGAAGTCCATTCTGGGCCTGGGCAACAAAAAAATTAGCTGCCGGTTCTGCCGAATTGGTGCAAACCGGTTGAATCTCACCACTGCCTAGTTCTCTCAATGGTTCATCATATGATTTAGCCTCCAACCCCCTAATCATCTTTGTTGCTCTTCTCTGCACACTTTCTAGGATCTCGGCATCTTTTTTGTATCATGGTGACCAGAACTATATGCAACACACCCAGTCATGTAACCCAGTATAATACAACCACTGCTTCTGATTTTTCTCCATCAACTGTTGATGGTGAGGAATACAGAGCATAGAGATGTGCATGAGGCATATCTCAAATACCTGCCCCAATGTGGCTTCCAAGATTAGAGTCGATCAATTGCAGAAAGGCATTACTGGTGCCCCATTTCTATCTGATGTAGCTAGGGCAGGGGTAGGCAACCTTGGCTCTTTTATGACTCGTGGACTTCAACTCCCAGAATTCCTAAGCCAGCATGGCTGGCTCAGAAATTCTGGGAGTTGAAGTCCACGAGTCATAAAAGAGCCAAGGTTGCCTACCCCTGAGCTAGGGGAATCAGGAATAAGCAAGGATAATCTATAAAAAACCCTGGTTTGGTTTTCTCTAAATTCCTTGGATGCTTCTTTGATGTTTTTGTAATTCTTTTTACAAAAGGAGACGTCCTGAAAAAGAGAAAGAAAATGTACTTTGAACATTTATATGATTTAATATACAAGAGCCACTGGGTTTCTTCTGCTATTCCCTAAGTTGATTCCTGCTGATCTGATGGACATATCCATGTTGTTTTCTCAGCAGCAATGCAGAAGTGGTTTTCTACTCTCTCCTTCTGGGATTTTGGTTTCATTTGGGCACTTTCCAGTTTTGCCTACTGCCCTGATATTTACTGGTGATCTCTCACCTAAGGTATTTGGTGATCTCTCCACATTAGGTATTTGATCTTGCTTATCTTTTTTTTCCCCAAGCTATTTTTCATTGCCACTGACATAATTGAAATGAGTTCAGCTACTATGGACACTTATGCATTCCACACAGATGGTGGTATTAACAAAGGCACATGGTCTTCCGAACGAGCTAGAATACTGATAATGTGGCAGCCCATGTATATAACTGTTGTGATTCCTCGTCAGCCAGTGAACCCGGCAGCTGAGTCTGAGGAATCAAGAGGAGGAGGAGGAGGGGCCTGGAGTGACATCAGAGTCAGAGGAAGGCTCTGAGGAGCTCCAAGACTTACAGTCGGACGAGGAAGCTGGCCCCTCTACTCGCGCTCAGGCTGAGAATGTGGGAGAGTTTCTATATGATGAACTGAAATCTAGAAAAATGTTTGCTGAAAGTATGCATAGAAGATTGATCAAGGCACAGCCACACTTCTCTGTGCATTAATGATTCACCTGTGGAGATGGTTACCAGCATCAAATTCCTGGGTGTGCAGCTAACGAGTAGGCTGACTTGGTCGCTAAACAGTGAGAAACTGGTGAAGCGGGCACAGCAGCGCCTGCATTTTCTGCACCACATGAGAAAAGCACATCTTCCTTCCCCTGTCCTGACCACTTTCTACAGGGGGACAATCGAGAGCATCCTGTCATACAGCATCAGAGTCTGGTTTGGAGGCATCACTGCTTCAGACAGGAAGGCGGTGCAGAGAGTGGTGAGGATGGCCGAAAAGATCATTGGCAGTTCCTTCCCTCCCATCCAGGACATAGCACAGAAGCGCTGCTTGAGCAGGGTCCGTAAGATTGTCTGGGACACTACACATCCTCTTCACAACCTGTTTTCCCTGTTACCTTCTGGGAGGAGGCTTCGTGGTATCTGTAGCAGAACATCCAGATTCAGCCATAGTTTCATTCCATACAGCATTAACCTTGCGAACTCTCAAACTTCCTCCTTGCGTTATATATTCAAGATGGACAATATTTAATATTTATTTGCTATGTATATGTAGGGATGTGGGTCTATATATATGTTGTACATAGTATGTTTAGGTGTGTGTCATGTATATGTTTCACTTTGAGAGCGGGCAACTAAATTTCATTTTTTATGTGTGCCATTGTGCCCACAATATAAAAATGACAATAACGGTTATTTATCTTTATCTTTAAGGCACCATCAGTGGTTATATCAATCTAACCAAACATTATTAGTGGTACATAGATTTTAATTATTAAGGTTTTCAGTGTTCCAGTGTTACATTTCTGAGTCTCCTTTGTCATGTGTTATTCCTAACCATGTCTGCTTATAGGAGAACATGCCTACTTCTTAGGAAAATTATCCCTCTTATGTCCATGGGAATGGATTTAAGCAGGGCAAATGGATGTATATTAGCTAGGACTATATGAGATCAGTAGTTTTTCTGCTTATAGTACCTTGATTTTTTTCCCCAGGTCATCTCAAGATTTTTATTTTTTAAAAAAAAAAATCTCTGCATGATGTGCTTAAAGGCGAATCATGGTAAGAATTTGTTGGCACTATTGTTCATTAACATTTTTTATAATTCTTGAGAATAGACTCCATTAATTTCACATTTCTGTGGCTAATCTGAAGAACTTCAGGGGTTTAAGAGGGAGGTCATTTTGTTTCCTGTGGATACTATTTTAATTTAACATTTGAAATGAAGGATAATTTGCTCTTTTTTCAGTCCTTGTTCCAATCTTTTTTTCCCAAAGGTGCTTCTTCAGTGATTTGTTTCATATTTTAACCAACGCTCCCTTAAGAAATTAAAGACGTTATAATGCAATATATGTTCTGTGCTGAGTTGTGATAAGGCAGCAGAGCACGCTATGGCTTTCTCCATCCTGGATTCTCCAGCTATAATAAGACCCCAGCTCCCACAAAGCCTCAACCACATGACAACTATGGGAGGAAGGCACCACTCAAAGGCATGTGTGTAGTTCTTCCATGCCCCTTTTCTCTTCTACTGCTTAGACAATATGGAAGTGGAGACCTTAACTGGGGAAAATGAATTTTAGAAATTGATTAATAGCTATAATCAGGGCTTTTTTTCTCATAGAACGCCCAGAACGGAGTTCCGGCACTTTTTTGGATGGAACCTTGTAGGGTAGGCAAGGCGGGTTGTATGACATGTGTGAGTTCCGGCACCTTTTTGTTTTACAAAAAAAGCACTGGCTATAATAAATAGACATTTATTATAGCTGTAAATAATATCGTAGAACTCAACTGGTGCAATTTGTAGCAAATAAATGTTGAAGGTACAAAATTTTATCCTAGCGAAGCACTGGGTCCTTTCAGCATAAGGAAATACATATCAAAGGCATTTAGTTAAGTACCCCGGTATATGTATATACTTGTTTTCTTTGCCACTCTCTCAATGCACAGAGTTACCGATAATTGCAGTAATTGCATAACTCTCAGCCAAATCCTTTGGGCTCAGCACCTCCACAAATGCTTTAGATACTTTATGATTCAAAAAGGGTGGGATGATATTCTTGGAGATCTCACCTACTGTTTGGGGAGAACATTATTTCCATGACAGTTGGCGAGGGGAAGCATTTCACAAGTCTCAGCAACTGTTTTCCTGGTGGAAAAATCTCCACGAAATGATTGGAACATCTGGAGGAAACCATAAATAAAGCAGGACCTCGGAAGAGTTACAATTCATCGTATCCTACCCTCTACATCAATGACATTAGAACAATTAATATTCAAAACATGCTTAATTATAATTAGGCTAGACAGATGTTCGAGAGGAGGAAAAAAGAAAATGGGGTTGATTTCAGGTTGAGCTCTCATGCAGACAATCTAATCTGTAGGGCTTTCTCTCTCCCATTCACCTTGTTGCTGCAGAAAAAATGTGGAATTTAGTACTAACTCAGCATTTATATGCAACTCTGTGGAAACAAAGAAGGGATGTCAGAATATTCACCAAATCTGCCCTACAGGCTAGAACTTTATTTCATTGCGATCCACCCATCTCATTGATTAGTTGTTCAGTTTTTCTCAAAATGAAGGTAGGCTGGTGTGCATTATCTATCTATCTATCTATCTATCTATCTATCTATCTATCTATCTATCTATCTATCTATCTATCTATCTATCTATCTATCTATCTATCTATCTATCTATCTATCTATCCCTTTCTTTCTTTCTTTCTTTCTTTCTTTCTTTCTTTCTTTCTTTCTTTCTTTCTTTCTTTCTTTCTTTCCATCTCTATTCTATCTATCTATCTATCTATCTATCTATCTATCTATCTATCTATCTATCTATCTATCTATCTATCTATCTATCATCTATCTATCTATCTATCTATCTATCTATCCATCCATCCATCCATCCATCCATCCATCCATCCATCCATCCATCCATCCATCCATCTTAACCATCTTAACCATCTCATCCATTGTCTATTTGTATGCCTAGCCTTGTTACAAGAAGTGACTCATTTCCCTTTTTTCTTTATTGCGGTTTTGTGACATGGGGAGGGGGAGTTGATTGACTCTCGGGGGGGGGGTCAGAAATGGGTGGCAAGGATTGTAAATTCAACTTTTTCCTTCAACATCCTTTGAACCACTATCAGTCGAACTAATCCGCACACAAGAAAACAACTGGGGAGAACTTTGATCCTACCATTGTGGTTACTGTCTTGACTTTTTTTTAAAACCATATTTTGAAGACATCCTTAGACAAGATCCTTAGGCACTAAGACAAGGCCCCAAATTGCTAACAGCATGTACCAAATCAGCATTAGTGTATATTAAAGTGAATGGTTTAGATACATTCATATATTCACATTTTCTCCAGTGATGGGTAACTTCCCTACCCATAAACATCTTCTCTTATGCCTGTCGTTGAGAAATATTGGGAATCCTCTCTCCATGAAGAATTTTTACAAGAATAATGGAGAATTTCAAAAGGTTGGTTGTGCCCAGCTCAAATAGGCAGGGGAATAAGATATAGGAAAGCTCCCTGGATCTAAGTACAAATCAGATTTTTTTTTGCAGCACATAGCTCAGGTGAGGATTTAGCCATTATTTCAAATGTGGATAGATAAGATAGTTAAATAATAACAGGAATAATAAGGGAGGAAAGACAAAAAGGTTGGAAGGTATTTTTTTTAATGATATTTGCTTCTCAAGCTGGAGAAAATATGCAAACTGTACATGAAAAAAAAGAGTGCATTTAATATCTATTTTTCTCCATCAGTTCTATGGAGGGCATTTATATTTAAAAAACAAAACAAAACACAAGGCTACAGAAATAGGCCTTGAAAATTTATTACTCTTACCAAATCTCTCTAAGTCCCTGTGGATCCTTAAGCTCTTCTCCAATCCCGATTTGGGCTTTGCTATAGTGATGGTAATTGATTAGGTATAGCCTTTCAAATCACTCCTGTTGGTAGAGTTATTAGAGATGAAAATAAAGATTTAATTCCAGAACGCAGGTTCTTCCCATGCAAAAAAAATAAAAATAAAAAACAAATCTTCACTTTTATGAATACCTTCACATGGGAGACACATTAGCATAGCCATATTCTGCAGCAAATGTTCAGAAGCTGCCAAGTTGCTATGCATTAAAAATCAAACTCACACCGTGCCGGTGTTTACTAGCCTCCATCTTCCACGCTGCTACCATCCCTCCTGAATAAATCTATATTTTAAAATCTTAACAACAACAACAAAAAATGCTTCCCGCAAATGGTAGAAAATGAGGTCCATTGCGGATGGAAATAAATAAATAAAATAAGTAATCCCAATTTGAATATTTAGTTGTTGAGTTTTTGTTTTTTGTTTGTTTTTTAAAAAAATCAAACCATATCTACAATAACTACACACATGCAAATATATTTTGGGTTCCTAAATAGGCTTTCACTTAGATGAGCTATTTTAAGATAGATCTGAAGAGGTGCTGCTATTTTAGAAAGGAAGTGTGAATTATTTTTTTTTAAAGGCTTTGCACAATTGATGTATGAACAAATCCATAAGGGAATTCAGACTGGAAGAAGGCTTCAGCAGCAGGAAAGGATATTTTCTGTTAAGTGCTTTCTACCAAATTTCTACCAAAATTCCTTCCTTTCTGAATTTCAGCTTTTGCCTGTAAGTTTTCTTGCAGATGTGTTAGGGGATGGATTGTCCCACGAAGCTGAGATATGATGTAATGACCTACTTTTTAAATTTTAAATGGTTCTGGGCTCTTTTGAGGGTTAGGTTATGGGATCCTTGATGGCCTCTGAGCTTGGTTCTTTTCTTACAGACTTTTCATGGCCCAATGGGGTGGAGGCGGAAGCAGGAGGAGGAACAGAACAGAACAGAACAGAACAGAACAGAACAGAATAGAACAGAACAGAATAGAATAGAATAGAATAGAATAGAATAGAATAGAATAGAATAGAATAGAATAGAATAGAATAGAATAACAGAGTTGGGAGGGACTTTGGAGGTCTTCTAGTCCAATCTCCTGATTAGGCAAGAACCCTTTATCATTTCAGACAAATGGTTGTCCAATCTCTTCTTAAAAACTTCTAGTGTTGGAGCATTCACAACTTCTGGAAGCAAGTTTTTCCACTGATTAATTGTTCTAATTATCAGGAAATTTCTCCTTGGTTCTAAGTTGCTTCTGTCCTTGATTAGTTTCCATCCGTTGCTTCTTGTCCTGCCTTCAGGTCCTTTGGAGAATAGTTTGACTCCCTCTTCTTTGTGAAAACCCAGGAGAAGGAGGAGGAGGAAGAAGAGGGAGAGGAGGAGGAGGAGGAGTCTAAGCTTTGTTGGGAGGAGGAGGAGGAGGAGGAGGACAATGACGACGACGATGACGACTCTGAGCTTGGTGTTTTCTTGCAGAGGTTTACCCAACTAGGTAACATCTTCAGGGAAAGGAATGAGACAAATGATTTGATGGGAAGCCTATGTAGAATAATCCTATATGTGAACATTCTCTCATGCCATCTTCTGTTTAATTTCCTGACGCAAAGGCACTTGTTTTCTTTTTACATTTATTTCCCAAAAAGGGAAAATTTCTTAGGCTTGATATCTGCTGCATTTGCCTTTACTTAGCTGTGGCTAGCCAAAGACTGTGTGTGAATGTCCTTCTTTCACTCAGCAATCCTCTTTTCAAGGGATTGCATCTTTTCCTGGCCTCCCAGGTAGTTAAGTTCAAAAAGAACCCATCAAGAGGGAACTCCTTCCATTGGGTGCTTTCAAATTAGGTTCTATATCCAGACAGGGAGTCTTCAGAATAATAGAAATATGAAAGGAAGCAAAACAGGAGACCAGCAGTTACCATCTCCGCCACCTCCTATAATAATGCAGCTCAAAACTCAACCACTGGGATAAATTGGAAAGAAATGTTTAAGTACCCTGAGCACAAGGGAAAAGAACAGACGATTTTTTTCTGGGAAATTGCAAAGGCCACTCTTTACACCCCAGTGCAATATCAGAAGAGGCTGCAACCAACGTGAGTGAAGCATAATTCTTCCAGTTGCCTTATGTCCATAGTAAACTTCTGCACGGATATCTTGAAAGGTTGTCATTTCACAGTCTAGTTCACAAAGTTTATTTATTTTTTCATAAACACTGTGATTATGTTTGCACTGTCGAATGCAAACATCTCCTGTATTGTTGATCATAACTTTCCATAGTGAACTTTGAATCAGCAAAACATCCATTACACTAGGGAGCATAGGAGCTCTGATCTCTTCTTGGTTTTCGACAGTCGAGGATGATGGGAGCTTTGCAACCCACCAGCAGAAAAATCCATCATGCTAAACTGATTAGAAACCAGAATCCTCTCTGTCCCCTATTATTTTTAGTTTATTTGTGCATCTGGATAAGTTAATGGCAGGCTGCAGAGCTACACAACTGCGTCTGTCACATTTCAAATGTTCTAGAAGATATTTTATCTGGCAAAACTTTGTGAGAGTCTTCCTTGAATGCCTTTGGTACCTTATTAGTTTAGATTGCAGGCTTTAAAAAGTTTCATGCAATGTCAAGCTAACTATGCCCATTGTTGTTCAGGTTTGTCATTTAGAGAACTATCTTATAGCTGTGAATTTTGCACAGATTCATGACAATGTTTCTCATGTCGTGGCGCTTGTTAAGTCAGTGGTGCTGAACCTAGTAGAGAGAAAACCAAATTCCTTTTTGCATTTGGTGGTCCCATAAGTGGACAGGCATCTGTAAGAGCCAACAGAATACACGAGGAGACAGAAAGTACCTTGCATTTCATGCCATGCAAATGACCCAGCATCTTCATATTATCCATAGTTCAATAACATTTTGGAGAGGATAGGAAGATGTCTTTGCTCATCACAGCTGATTTATATTTTAACATCCATCAGCTTCTCCTTGGGGTCTAGATGTGCCAAGACATGTCATCTCTTTTGATGACTCATCAAAGAATGAAGGCCAACTGGGGGAAAAATACTCTACCATGGGAAGTATTTGGATGCTGCCGATGTTTTCCATTTGCCTTCTTCAGACGTGTGTGTTGGAAAGCAACATCTCCTTCCAAATTACTCTTTTAAACATCCTCCACTTGGTGAAGCCATTTCAGTGCCCAGCTGAGAAGAAAGAGGAGATGAAATTGCAGTGGATGTCAGTTCATTGGCAGGACCCAACCATTGAGTGTCAGATTCTTTTCCGAAGTTATTGCTAAGTATAATATCAGGAATTTAGCAAGAATAATATCTAGGTAGGGTTTGAGATGGGGGGGCAAAGTAAGGAAAGATAGCCCAGGAAAACAGAATAGAAGGACAAGTTTATCTCTTGTTGTTAAACCGTACTTCAGAAAGTTGGGTTGTTTTGGGTTTGTTTGAGGGTTTTTTTGCATGTGAAATATCTTTTTAATGATTTTGTGCACATAACACTTTGCATAGGCATATTGTATCTACTAGTCCCAAAATTCTGATGTTTACATTTCGTTACAGTGTTTGTTAAAGAATGTGGAAGAGTCAGACATAATATTATTATTCAAAGCAATGAAATAGGAAAGGTGGTCTGCCATTTACTTTTCTTGATTTTTAGTTTAGTGAAAAGTTCTAAGTGGGAAAAAAGAATTATACATGTCCCACGTAATTATTTTAGGCCTGGATTAATTATCAGATTACATCCTACCTTGAACATTAGAATAAGAAACTAAGAAGTTAAAATTAGGTTCTTCCATGCCCCCCTCTTTTTTAGGGTACATAACAATCCAATTCTTATATAAGGTATAACTGCGATTGTATCATTTTTGTGATAAAGAGTCTCTAAATTTGGATTCTCTTCTCTCTGAGAACAATCGGTGTATTCACTACTTTTCTATTCCTTGATTATTGTCTCTCATCATAAGATGACTTTATACTTGGCTGCTAAGATGTAAATTTACTTCTCTCTCTTCCATTTCCCCCTGTTTTTAGGATTTATGGTCCATTATGACATTCTGGGGAAGTTCATTCTGCAACATCATCATCTAAAGAAATCCCCCTGAGACTCTGAAGTATCTATTGATGATGAAGGAAGGACCATGGACTAAAAAACCCCAAATTTAGTAAGTCCAGTTGTATTCATACAATGCTATTTAGTAGGCAGACTAATGAGGGCATTCCTGAATATCATTCACGAATACTCCAACAATTCCTATCATTTTCCAATTCTTCTTTTACTTTGGAGAGCAGATAGACACATTCTCAAAAAAATACAATCACCCCCCCCCCCAATTCCCTCCCCACTCCAAGAATGTCTATGGAATTTCCAAGACATTCTTATTTATTTGTTTGATTTATGCCCACTACAATCAAAGAGACTCTTGGCAATTTATAATACATCTATAAACAATACAATAAAACTTCCACGGTATAATAAATAAAAATAAAAATAAAAATGACAATACAAGTAACGTAGTGAAACATCCATAATACACAGCTAAATCAAAAGGAAGATAAGAAGACAGCAGTTAACGTATAAACAATTACAGAAGCAATAAAATCAATGGCCCGACGTCATACTTCCAATGCTCTTCAGAATAATAGCTTGTGTAAAGCCAGCAAAGTGGGTGGTCACTACTAGTACATTCTCCTGAGATGTATAAGTTGGAGGAGTCAAAACCTGTCAGAGAAGATGGACCTGCAAATACTTTGGGGTCAAGCCATTTGGTGTTTAAATCCAACCCTTTTAATTACATTTAGAAGCACAATGGGACCCATCGCAAGGCTCAGAGAACAGGTGTTTTATGCTTATCTTGGCTTATAAACGTAAAGGTTTCCCCTGTCCAATTGTTTCTGACTTTAGGGGGCAGTTGTCTTCTCTGTTTCTTAGCTGAGGGAGCCAGCATTGTCCAAAAACCATTTCTGTGGTCATGTGACCACCATGACTATATGTCAAGAATGGGCACAGACTGTATTAATTTCCCACTGAAGTGGTATCTGTTTATCTATTCACATTTGGATGCTTTAATACTGCGAGGTGGGCAGGAGCTGGGCAAATAATGGGAGCTCATCCCATCATGTGGCCCTCTAACCTGGGCTGTCAGCTTTCCAGCTGACAAGCTCAGCACCTTTAACCGCTAAGCCACTGCATCCCCACCCACACACCCATGCTGGCTTATACTAGTCAACAAGCAGGTTGCTGATGTTATGGTATGTGAGAATGACCTTGGCAAAGGAACAGACAGATAAAAGGCTAAGCCCACAGCAGAGACCCAGAAAGGACCCTCTCCCTAGTTTTGGGCCTGTACAGGAGATGGGGTGGGATTGAGAAAGAAATACTTTCAGACTTGCAAGATTCTATTAACATAGCTGTTCCTGTCTGGTCTACTTGGTAAGGCTGACAGTTGCATTCCGGATCAACTAAAGCTTTTAGACAGTTTTCCAAGGCGAGCCCATATGCAGCACATTAAAGTAATCCAGATGAATGGATGATGAGGCTGTGAGTTACCATCATTCCACCTTCGCAATCCAGATAGGGATGTACGAAGCACACCTGGCAATATCTACACAATCATCCTGCCTGCACCGCCCCCACAGCCATGGCCTTCAGCTGCCACTAAAGCAGTTGCTTGATTATTTATTCTTGTATCTACAGACAATCCTGCAGAATACAGTAGCATTTAGTTTTATATCATATCATAGTGGTGTTTTTTTTTTTCATTTAGTTTAATATAAGCTAAAAATGGTGCAACGAGCAGGAAAAGCGATCTCCAGACACGCCGAGGATGGGAGCACTTGCAATTTCATAAGGTTACTCTGATGAAATAACACCCTCCCCTCCCCCCACCATTCTAGGCTGCTCCCAAATAAATTTATCTGAATTTCTCCTGTCACCAAATGTCGAGAACAATTTCTGTTCACACCTCACCACTCCACCACTGGCAAAGTGAGTAAGGAAGCAAACAAGCAAATAAATAAATTGCTGGAAATATCAGCACGCGACAGCGATAAGGGATAAAAATAAGAATAATCTGTCCAGCATCATAGGCAAGCACACATATATTCCCTTGGCATTCAGGCACGTTAACATCCTTCAGTAGGCTTTCTGAAGAGTATATCTGCCAGCAGATCTGTGAAGTTGCTAGAAAATGGTTGAAGGAGGTTTTTTTTTTAATATATAAAGGTGAAGAGGATGAAGATCACTTGGCCATCTTGAACAGCTTATTCCAGAAAGCAGCAAATCTCAAACCATACTCCCCAACTCCCCATCCCCTGCACACACTAAAACATTTCATTAATTTCCCCCCCACCATTCTCATAACACCAACAAGAAAAACAAGGACCTTTTTATTTCTCCTGTGAGTAAAGAAATTGGTGTATGAGATTAATCCCCCCCCCCCGAATTCAGGGTTAGAGTCAAGATCTTTTCTCTCAACACGCCCACACAACTACTACTTTTTTGAACTTTGTTGATGAAGTTCACTCAACAACTACACAGCCCCCAAACATTTAAAATCTCTTGTTAGCTTTCTGAAATTCAGTCCCAGCTGAAATACGGTATGATGCCTTTTCTGATTATTACGTTCTATTTAAGTGACAGTTTTCAGAACGACAAAAGGATTGCAGTAACAAACAGTGGAAAGGTGAGAGAATGTATCTCTCGAAGAATTCAATCTTTGTGAAATCTAGATATCACACTTGGCCCAGGTTCTAATTTGAGAGGTCCCCCCCCCATTTCAAGGTATTTGGTTTGTAATGAAGAATCATAAGGGGGTGGGGGATGCAGGACAAAATGTTTCAAAACTTTACCATCTGCCAGGTTTATAAAAATGCGGCACAAATCTTGTTAATTATGGGAAACTCATTAGGAAATTAGCAGTTTTTACTGTGGCTCATATTGTAGTGCCAACGTGGTTTTGTTGCTGAACAAGATGCCTCTCCCTCTGTTACGATGCTCCATATGTCCTTGCTGTTAAGGAAATAGTTGGCAACTATTTATACCAGGTATTTCCACAATTATTTCATTTATTATTCTGATTCATTCACGCTATACCTGTCATGTCAATGCTTTCCAAATTGTCCTGAAATAAGCAATCCTATCCTATCTTCTCAATGGTTGTAAATGTCAATACATGAGCTTCAGGCCCACTGCCAGAGAGTTCTTGTAATCTAGCTTCATAGTAAAAGGCATACAACTTTCAACATTTTTTAGAACTTAGATTAATGATGATGAGATGGTGATGGTGATGATGATGAACATTTTTCCATGATTCGTTGCAATTGAAAACAGAAAAAAGGAGGTTGACCTATTGTCCAAAGCATTGAGAACCAGAAGCAATGGATGGAATTTTGTTAAAGGGCGATCTGACCTAGAACTAAGGAGGAATTTCATTACAGTGAGAATGATTAATCAATGGAGCAGCTTGCCTCCCACAGTTGTGGATGCTCCATTGCTGGAGGTTTTCAAGAAAAGATTGAACAACCATTTCTCTGGGAGGGGATAAGATTAAAACACCTCCAAGGTCCCTTCCAGATCTATGAGTCCATGATTCCATGATCCTATGAAAAGTAGGTGTGCTGTTCTGCATATTTGTTTGGCCTACTTGGGACTAAACCAAATGATAACTAGGATAAGCATGTTCCCTCTGTAAAGCCAGAGATCCCTTTGATATAGGAGTCTTTGGATGGCTGTCTTCTGCCATTGTCTTCTACCTTCATATCTTCTGCACACCAGGTATACTGTATATCTTCATAACCTAAACAGTTGAATACCCATAGTTTTGTCTCTCAGATCTTTGTAAAGGTTACCATCATAGCCTGATTTTCAATATAGTTGAAGGCAAAAATGGTTAAGCACAAGTTGAGGGTCCTATTAACTGCATTTCATCAATTAGAAAGTGAAATGACCTTTAGTTCAGTTTTATTCCTGTCCTGTCTGCTTTTTAGAAGGTGGCCTCCAAAGCTCAGGGCAGATCACAGCCTAAAAAAGGAAGCTGCATACCTCTTCTCCCTGCAGATCTATTTGGACAACATCCAGCTGTTTCTTATTGACAATAGGATTGTAAATCAAAGGCTGCAGATGGCTGACTGTACATAAAATAATCACTGATGAAACTGTGCATCGATTAGCTGCTGGGTTCCAATTGATTGTTGAGTTATCTGCACAGTAGGATTTCAGACTTTATTTGTCTGGTTCTACAAAATCATGAAAGAGCATCTTCCCCCCCTCCCTGGTTCCTCTCTGATGTTGCATTAAGATGAGCCAATTAAAAAATGGGGGGCGGGGAGAATAAAAGAAAACAGAAACAAGACAAGAAAACAACTCCTTACATATCTCGTAGACAATGAGTGGCTTCAGACAAAAGGCCCACAATATTTATGCCAGGGTGAGCTCTCTTGTTCCTTCAAGGACAGATTTGCAGTGGTGAGGCTGTCAATTGTTGTTGAGGCCTGAAAAAATATATATAAAGGAACTGGTAAGAATCGAAAATAAAGTGTTGTGTTTTTTTTTTAAAAAACAGGAGCATTGAACTTTAGAACTCTCCATTTCTTGCAAGCTTAGTTCACACGAAGCATTCCTTCGAAGCAGCATTCCACAGCAACAATCCACGTCTTTTCTCTAGATTAGGATTTCTACACATGTGCAAAGGCCCATTTATAGGAAAAACCTAGTGTCAGATGAGATACTTCGGTGTTGTGCTGAAGAGAAAAAGAAATATTCCGAGTATCTCAAATGGGCAGCATGGATGGTTTTTGAGCACATAGAGGTCCACCTACAACCACACTTATCTCACAGAACCCAAGAGCTCTTTTCTTTGGCCTTGGGCGCACATTACAGCAAGCCACGGCTTGTTTAGTTAGGGATTATTGAATAAATCATGAGTGACCGAGCTTGCACAATAAACCAAGCTTGCTTGATGCAGCAGAAGTGTGATGTTGCAATGGTATGTGAGAATGACCTTGGGAGACAGAAGGAAGAGCTGCAGACTGGACAATGGTTAGATGAGAGGATGCTGAGTCTGCAGAAGGAATTGGGGCCTGGCAAAAGTCTCAGTAGGGACCTTCGCTGGTTCCTTGGACTGTAAAGGTGAGGGGGAGAGATGTGCACTTTCAGACTTGCAAGATTCCATTAATGAAACTTTACAATAAAATTAGTTAGTACTTCTGGATATCTTCTTGTCTGGATCAGTTCATAAGGCTGACATAGGTGTAAACCCAGTCTTCCTGTTAATCTCTCTTCCCCGCTCCCCCTAAGAGACATTTGACACTGGTGGGTGGGATTGTTGTAATAAGATCAAACATCTAAAATTGTCCACTTCTGAGTTATGCGGACAGCCAGCCAGCCAGCATCAGTCTGCTTGGTCGAACAATACGCCTGTAAAAAGCATCTAGGAATTTAGCTTTCCAGGTGAATTTCTTGTTTTAAGAATTCACCTGAATCACATCATCCCTACATGATGTGTTGCTCATTGATTTTCCACGGAGCCAATGGAACCTAAGACCAAATATCGAAAGCAAAGGGGGGGGGGAAACCCTGCAAAACAAATTTTGATGAGGTCTTTAAGTGCCACAGTGAAAAATGTAAACAGCTTTGACATGGTGAAGTTGTGAGAGGTCTTGAACAGCAGGGGAGGTGTAAACAGGTGTGCGATAGCAATCATTAGCATATGTGTATGAACTCATGAGATGTTAAATGTTGTCTCATGCAGAGGTGTTGAAAGCTTGGCTGAAGTAACAGTATTGGATGTGTCTGCTGGAATCATCACATTATAGGGCAACCAAACTATTCCAATTTAATTGAAAGCAAGATTAAAAGCAAGGGGGCATTTTACTGGTCGGAGCCTTTTAATAATTTGGATGAGAACAAGAATGGTGTTGAATGAGGAATTGATAACAAAATCAGCAGGGCCATCTCTTACACAAAGCCCAGTTTACACAAAGAGACAGTCTGGGTCTAAATGATCAAGGCACCAGGCTAGATAGTGAGAGACTGGGAATTCTAGTTTCATCTTAGCATGAAAGCCAGCTGAGTGACTTTAGGCCAATCACCAGGGGACAGTGAGACCTAATTTTGCCTTAGGCATAAAAGTCAGTTGGGTTGGACATTATGTACCCTTAGGGGGAAAAAAAACAAGTCATCATAGGATTACTCATTAAACTCACTCAACCTAAAAAGTCTGCGAGAAGAAAAAAAAATCTACTTCTACAAAGGTCAACTAAGAAACAGAAAATAGATTCAACTACAAACAATGTTCAGGAATAGAATGGCAATAGTTCACTTCTAAGTCTTGCTTTAGCTAATTTAGTTCGGCATTAATATCTTCCGATCCTTGTCTCACCACGTTTTGAGAACTGAACGTTTTGTTTTGACCTTTAGCTGGATGTTCCAAACACCAAAGTGACTAGACATCTTTGCTACATCCATTCTTCTCTCTTGTCTTTTCTACAGATAATTATGTAATTCTTTCCTTGCTCTATTTTGTTTACACTGCTTGCAGTTATGACCAGAGACTGTTCTCTGAAGTTTTCTTCATGGAAAATATTGACCAGCTGAAATAGTCATTGTTAGAGTTTGTTTTAGGAGGCAGGTTCTGGCAAGTCTGTAATGGGAAGAGCTGGTTCTTTCCAACTTTTTTCAGTTGGACTTGCCATCGCTCTTCTCTGTGCAGTGTCAGTGTGAGAAATGGTATTGTTTATTTAATTGTGTAATTTACAAAATGTTTACAATTGTTTCATCGTTCATCCTTCTCCTCCAAGCAGTTGAAAGATTGAGAAGAAAAGGCACTGAATCTATTTTGTTAGTGGTGGTAATTACAAATATTATTAGTTTAACTGAATATGTAGACAGCATCCCTGCTGGAGTCTTTTTAATTACTTGAGTCTATTTTGAAGCCCTAGGACTAAAGGGAAAAAAATGAGATTATGAATATTAGTGTTGAAATAATCAAAGATTAATATCCATCCAGCATTAATTGATTTCATGAAGCCTTATTATGCTTGACTCTACTAGGATATATATATATATTTTAATTATTAGGTTTCTTGGTAAAAAATATTCATCAAATTGCTAAGGTTACAATGACCTTCAAGTAATATTTTGTTTGGAAGGCGTTCACACCACTCTTGTATGCTTTGATTGATTGCTAATGTGCCATCAAATCAGTGTTGACCCTTTTTTGTTTTTGTTAACTGTGAAGTTGTGTCTGACCCATCGCGACCCCATGGACAACATTCCTCCAGGCCTTCCTGTCCTCTACCATCTTCTGGAGTCCATTTAAGCTCACGCCTACTGCTTCAGTGACTCCATCCAGCCACCTCATTCTCTGTCGTCCCCTTCTTCTATTGCCCTCAATCTTTCCCAGCATTAGGCTCTTCTCCAGTGAGTCCTTCCTTCTCATTAGGTGGCCAAAATACTTGAGTTTCAACTTCAGGATCTGGCCTTCTAAGGAGCAGTCAGGATTGATCTCCTCTAGGACTGACCGGTTTGAGCACCTTGCAGTCCAAGGGACTCGCAGGAGTCTTCTCCAGCACCACAGTTCAAAGGCCTCAATTCTTTGGCGCTCAGCCTTTCTTATGGTCCAACTTTCACAGCCATACATTGCAACTGGGAAAACCATGGCTTTAGCAACCATATAGATAGAACTTCTCAAGGATGATCTGTCCAACATTCAGATTTTCCAAAGTTGCACTACAGCCACTGTCTATTGAAAGTCTATTGACTTTCATTCTCTTTCTTTCCACCTTACTCACCATTGCTGACATTGCTGATTCTTCTCATAAGGTGCCCACATCTCAGGTGCCCCATCTTGACTCAGTGGCAACTGCCTGGACTAGTCCCTGCAGTTTTTTTGAGCAAGTTTTTGAAAATGGTTTGCCATTGCCTGCTTCCTAGGCTGAGGGACAAGATTGGCCCAATGTCACCCTACCGGCTTTGTGCCTAAGGTGAGCTTAGAACCGAGAGATTCTAGCCTGGGTGCCTTAAACTCTACACCAAACTGGCTCTCTGAATATATTCTAGCAGTTACAAAGCAATAATGGACAAACAAAAGCATCTAAAGCAGACATGTTAAACTCATGACGTCACGTGACATCACGTGATGTATCGGAGCTTTTTCTCCATTGCCGGCAATGGAGTGGGTACATTTTCCTGGTGACGCGTCCGGCCCGCGGGCCGGCAGTTTGACACCCCTGATCTAAAGGATTTTAAGAGTCCAATTAAACTCAGTACCAATTTCTTGGAGGGTCTTGTCTAAAGACAATGTGGAGGTTTTTTCACAGGGTTTAATATCTCAGATCAACTAATTGTCTGAGATCAAATAGACCTCAGTGGTTCTGGACTAAGTGTTGCCTTATTACTAATAGCACATTCAACAACTAGCTGGCTTTTGTTCTCACTTATCATTGAAAAGAGAGGCAAAAAACATGCAGAATCGCCTATGACCAGGAACGTGAAAATCTTACAGGGAACTGAATTTCAAAACAGACATCACTATTATGAAATTCGTTCCATTCTCAGCTGGATGTGAGAGACAGAGAAAACATTTTCTTTTAATCATCCAGGATTAAAATACAATCACCTGGATGTCCTGGTTAAAAGGACTTCTTGAGCATTGGACGTGGTTCAAAACAGGCATCCATCTCTATGAAACTTTTCCTCTACAGCAAAGTCTCAAGGTTTTCTACCTCAGCATAACAAGAGATCAGTGTGGCCATTAGGATCAATGGGAATTCTGCCATTCTCTCCATTGCCCACTCCCCCCAATATATATATATATATATATATATATATATATATCAGAAGGAAAAAGGCAGAGTGGAAGAACACGTGGAACTATCTTGTTCCTTATAGTTTGTAATAAAGATGCCAAGTAAACTTTCCCAATAAATGTAATTGACTAATTTTCAACATCTAGTAGAGAGGGAGTTGCATTTTCATAACTTAATTATAGTGTCAGCAGGTTGCCAATTAATTAATTGGACTTTTTTTCCCCTTCCTCTTTTCTGTGTAGTCTTCAGCT
The DNA here is from genome assembly GCA_023970755.1 of Azemiops feae. NCBI lineage: Eukaryota > Metazoa > Chordata > Lepidosauria > Squamata > Viperidae > Azemiops > Azemiops feae. The sequence continues at coordinate 2,218,347 of JALGBA010004191.1, read as the reverse complement.
ATATTTAATTAGCGTCTGGCTGGGAAGGAGAGGAAGCTCCTGTCTTATATTTTTGGCTAAATGCCTTTTTTCGCAGGAGTGCGGACGGCTTCTCCTGTGCTCTGGCTCATTTCTAATTGTAATGTTTACGATTCCACCAACAGGTCAGCCTATCAGCAACAGTTATCAGTGGAGGCCTGGGTGACTTCTATAAGTAGAAATTCCAGCTAATTTGCTTCATTGGCTGTTCTCAAATAAGACTAGCTTGCCCATAATGAGTTATTCACCATTGATCTCCAAACGCCATCCAGTGTAATCTGTTCCATGCAGGTTGCTTCCAAAACTGGTCTAGAAATGGACGATGGTGCAAAATGTCAGAACTAATGGGTCACAACACCGTGAGAGCCAGTTTGGTCTATCGGTTAACGCATCGGACTAAAAACTGGGAGACTGGGAAGTTCTAGTTCCACCTTAGGAATGAAAGCCAGCTGGGCGATTTTGCACCAGTCACCAGGAGACGTGAGTTCTACTCCCATCTTAGGTAGGATATAAATCTACGAAATAACAGTAGGTGTAGTGTGGTTTTTGTTGTTGTTGTTTTGTTTTTTATGGGTTTGCTCTGCAAGCCAAATTAAAAATGTTTCTAGTGTCATATATAAAGCTTGGATTATTTAGTTGAAAAGAAGTTTAAAAATAAAGTTTTGACTTGGGAAGTAGGCAGTGAGTGGATGTGCTGATAGGAGAACTACTGTTCAGCTAGTGTATTTAATTATAAATTTATCCCTTACTAGTGTTTTTTTAGAATATGTTAGCAAATGGTCCGCCCCTCCCAAAATACAAATTTCCGGCTACAGCTTAGGACCGGATGCACTTATATTTGTAAGCTTTTGTATACAGATAGTCCTCAACTTACAGCCACAATTGAGCCCAAAATTTCTGTTGCTAAGCAAGACATTTGTTAAGTGAGTTTTGCCTCATTTTACGACCTTTCTTGCCACCGGTAAGTGAATCCCTGCAGTTGCTTCAGTCAGTAACATGCTTGTTGAGTGAAGCTGGCTCCCTCATTGACTTTACTGATCAGAAAGTCGCAAAAGGGGACAACCGTCCTAAATACGAGTCAGTTGCCTAGCATCTGAGTTTAGATCACATCAGCATGAGGAGGCTGCAACGGCCGTAAGTGTGAAAAACGGTCACACATCACTTTTTTCAGTGCCCTTGTAACTTCGAACAGTCACTAAATGAACTGTTGTAAGTCAAGGAGTACATATACTGCAGTGAAGGTTATCTAGAGCCCTTGATTTTACTCTGGTCCTCATGAACTTCATCAGAATTCTCTTTTTCTTTTGAACTGAAATTTGCTTCGTACCTGCAAAGTATATTCCATGTGTCATAAGCATGGTCTGAAAAATAAACTGGAATTTTAATCTACAAAGTTAGATTAAGAGGACAACTGTATAAAGGATAATACATCTCAATTTAGATATCTAATCCTAGGCATGCATCATAAAATGCCGATATTGAAACGTGTGCATTCAAAAACGCCTGCCTGCATTTCTTTGTTTAATGTATGCAATCTTCAGGATACTTTAAAAATAAATAAATCAGATAACTGCTTCACAAACTGCATTGCTAAAAATGCAGAAAAATAACGGGGGCTCGTGGAAAGACCAGTGACATGCTTTCCTAATAAAATGTGAAATTAATGCATCTCTCTGCACCTCCTTGCTAGTTGTTGAGAAAGTTTTTGTTCTCTTGTCCTGCTGTGGTTTCTCGGAAGCATCTGCTGGCTCATTATTTATTCATTTATTTAGAATGACATCCTTGCCGCTTCAAGCTAGCTGACTTTCAGGCATTTACAGTTGGCAATAAACCCAGCGGTAACGATATCACAATGCAAGAACAATAGGCCTCAATACAAAGCACCATCGTGGTGGTGCAAAGTCTCGGCCTTCCTTTATTTAGTCCTTAAAGGTCTTCTGAAATCGTCAGATTTTTCCAAGCTTTCAGGAAATTACGAATGAGCTTCAGAATGAGTGTTCAGTTTAATAACAATAACAATAACAATAACAATAACAATAACAATAACAATAACAATAACAATAACAATAACAATAACAATAACAATAACAATAACAATAATAATTAATAAGAATAAGAATGTAGTACCAATAGTAATAGGTGCCTTGGGTGCAATCCCAAAACAACTGGAGCACCACTTGAACACCATCATCGGCACTGACAAATTCGCCATCAGTCAATTGCAAAAGGCAGCCTTACTAGGAACAGCTTCCATCCTGCGACGATATCTGTAATACCATCAAACATCCACATCTGCCTATCCCAGGTCCTTGGGTAAGGACTCGATAGGTAGACAAAAATGCCAAATCCAGTCTGAACATCTGGCTGACTGCGCGATGATTAATAATAATAATAATAATAATAATAATAATAATAATAATAATAATAATAATAATAATAATAATAATAATAATAATAATAATAATAATAATAATAATAGTAGTAATAGTAATAACAACAACAACAACAACAACAACAATAATAATGTTGGAAGGGACCTTGGAGGTCATCTAGTCCAACCCCCTGCTCAGGCAGGAAACCCTACACCATTTCAGACAAATGGCTGTCCAGTCTCTTCTTAAAAACTTCCAGTGTTGGAGCATTCACCGCTTCTGGAGGCAAGGAGTTCCACTGATTATTTGTTCTCATGGTCAGGAAAGGGAGTTGGAAGGGAGCTCTTTCCTACTGTATATTCCCTTAATTTGGGACACTCAGAGGCATTTTTTTAATAGCACTGAAAATGGACATAATTCTATCTAGCCTAGTGGTCTCAAATATATCCGGGTCTGAAGCCAAAGAGGCATGAAAGGTTTATAAGCTTTATAAGTTATAACTAGTACCTTGAATTACACTTGGAATGAAAGTAGTAGCTGAGACACGCAGGGAAGCCCTCAACGTACAACAGTTCATTTAGTGACCGTTCCAAGTTACAACGGCACTGAAAGAAGTGGCTATTTTTCCCACTAATGTTCGTGGCAGCATCCCCGTGGTCACGTGATTTACATTCGGATGCTCGACAACCGACTCGTATTTATGACGGTCGCAGTGTCCCGGGGTCGCGTGATCACCTTTTGCAACCTTGCGACAAGCGAAGTCAATAGGGGAGCCCAATTCACTTAACAACCGTGTCACTCATTTAAGAGCTGCAGTGATTCGCTTACCAACTGTGGCAAGAAAGGTCGTGAAATCGGGCAAAACACACTTAACAAATGTCTCGCTTAGCAACAGAAATTCTGGACTCGATTGTAGCCATATGTCGAGGACTGCCTGTGGCTCCTGTAACACTGGTATAACATGGGAATCAAGGGCAGCTCTAAGCAAAGCAAGTTACAGTAATCCAGTCAAGAGTTGATTATACTTTGCTGCATGGCAAATAAAGAGCTTGACGTAGCTGGGATCTGCTCTGATTTAGTTGAGTTGACTTGCATTCTCCCCAATAATTATACATAAGATTAGAACGGTAGCCAGAGATCATATTAGTGGTCACCATTGACTGGCAATGTTAGGCCAATAAAGCCTCAGCACGTTGGCCATGTTAACTTCAGAAAGATCATAGAGTGAGTTGCCTTGTGCTAACTAAGCATCTGCTAAGCCATAATTAACTGATCTTGAAAAATGCAGTCATAATCCAGTAATGATAAATGACACTTGCCTAGCATATTGGATCAAAATGAAATAAAATTGCAGGATAATGCAAGGTGTTTCAGAATCTCACCTTTTTGTTGTTATTGAACACTGGCATTATAATAGATACAGGAACATGAACAAGACCCCTTGCGTTAAATTGAGTGACTCGAGTTGCGAATGAAGGCAAATGGACGTGTCCCAAGGTAATGTTGCAGGATCCAATCTGAGACGGTCACCAGGACCAGGAGATTTAGTCTTCCAAACACATTCTGGAGAGGGAGAAGTTCCCTGAGGATGGGTTCCAGCATAAGTCCAAAAGCTTGGAAGAATAAATCTCTGGGGACCGACTTGGATTGGATCCCTTCAATTAATTCATAGAATCAACCAAAGTGAAGACTTTAATCTGGTCTAGGATAGAAAAGACGTGAAGTTGTTTTTGATTTGCATCACAGTCTGGTTTGGAGGCATCACTGCTTCAGACAGGAAGGCGGTGCAGAGAGTGGTGAGAATGGCCGAAAAGATCATTGGCAGTTCCCTCCCTCCCATCCAGGACATAGCACAGAAGCATTGCTTGAGCAGGGTCCATAAGATTGTCTGGGACACTACACATCCTCTTCACGACCTGTTTTCCTTGTTACCTTCTGGGAGGAGGCTTCGTGGTATCCGTAGCAGAACATCCAGATTCAGCCATATTTTCATTCCATACAGCATCAACCTTGCGAACTCTCAAGCTTTCTCCTTCCGTTATATATTCAAGATGGACCGTATTTAATATTTATTTGCTACCTATATGTAGGGGTGTGGGTCTATACATATGTTGTTCATAGTATGTTTAGGTGTGTGCCATGTATGTGTTTCACTTTGAGAGCGGGCAACTAAATTTCATTTTTGATGTGTGCCGTTGTGCCCACAGTATAAAAATGACAATAAAGGTTATCTTATCTTATCTAACTGAGGAGTAAACATTGCTGGCAAAAATGTTTAGCAGTCTCAGGCTTATTTGAAACAGCAGGATACATATACATATACATATACATATACATATACATATACATATACATATACATATACATATACATATACATATACATATACATATACATATACATATACATATATATAAAGATTTCTTCCTCCCATATTTGGGCCGACAGGGTGCATCAAAAAAACACTCAAGACATATACATATACACATACACATATTGTACACACATACACATACCCTTACCCTTACACTAACACACTTACTTTTACACGTGTGTGTCTATACATGTGTGTCTCTGTGTATATTGAGAGTTTTCCAGAGAAATAATACAATCTGCTGTGCCTCCAAGTCCTTCTGTGCCTTTGTTGTCCTTGGTTGGAATGGCCAAGTAAGCATTTGTGAGCGGCAGCTGTCACAATGACTGAGTTAAAGTTTATCTAATCATTAATGCCTGAAAGCAGACCCTTTCCACTTTCCTTGGAGAATTGTTAAATCAGTGACTCCGTTCTGACCTCTTCTTTCAACTGTGAAAGGAAGTGAAAAGGTTCCGTTTGACACTTCTCAAGAGTTCAAGTAGAATGATGGGTAGCATTTTATTTCGTCTCTATTTTTGGATGCAAAAGCAAAAGAGAAAGATAAAAAAGAGTTCTATCTGTCTCTGTATGTGCACACACACACACACACACACACACACACACACACACACACTAAGCTTTCAAGCAGTGGAATTTCAATTCTTTTCTGCAGCCTAATTGTTCTGAGGCAGTTGTGGCCCCGTGACCTTGAATAGAAAAACAGGACAGCAGGAAAAAGAAGACTATATGATGATGCTTTAAATAAGTTGCCATAGTTTTAAACACCTTGCAACAGACTTATTTGTTGGCAGTTGACTTTAGCTTTTCGCTACTTAGTTACTCACCATATCAAAGGTAGGTAATTAATATTTTCCAGTAACGAGCCAGGGTTTTTGCTTTTCCATAGATAAATTCATCTCCAGCTACATTTTGTCACTGCAACAGAACTTTCTTTTGATTTATTTTTAATGTAAATCTATTTAGGTATTAAATGGTAACATTGTCCTCTATTGGAAGCATTTGATGTCTTGTACTGAAAGATTTGCATTGGATGGGATTTGCTTATCTGTCACAATTTAAAGAGGGTGTTGTTCGCTCTTAAAGCTCCAAATGGCTTAGGTCCTGATTATTTCAGAGATCACATCTCCCTGTTAATTTGATCAGATGGAGAGGTCATTTTGAAAACCTTCTCTGCTGCCAGAAACCTGGCTATCTGGAATGCAAGAGAATGCCTGCGTTCCCTCTGGGAGGTGTGTTTGTCTCTACTAGTATTCAGCAAAATGCAAAAAAAAAAAAAGGGAGGGAAGGAAGGAATGAAGGAAGGAAGAGAGGGAGGAAGGGAGGAAGGAAGGAAGACAGGGAGGAGGGAGGAGGAAGGAAGATAGGGAGGGAGGGAGGGAGCAGGAGGGAGGGAGGAGGGAAGGAAGGAAGGAAGGAAGGAAGGAAGGAAGGAAGGAAGAGGGAGGAAGGAAGGAAGGAAGACAGAGAGGGAGGAAGAAGGAAGGAAGGAAAGGAAGAAGGAGGGGAGGGAGGAAGGAAGAAGACAGGGAGGGAGGGGGGAGCAGGAGGGAGGGAGGAAGGAAGAAGGAGAGGGAGGGAGGGAGGGAGGGAGGGAGGGAGGGAGGAAGGAAGGAAGGAAGGAAGGAAGGAAGGAAAGGAAGGAGGGAGACCCCCATCTTTTTACCTAGCATTTGTCCACTATTTTTTACAATAATAATTACAGAGTAATTATACCTCCGATTTTAAGTACATTGTATTTATTTTTATGTTTTATAATTTGCATTTTAATTGTATTCAGTCACCAATACTTTATGGACAAAATAGACAAATGGTAATAAGCTGATCATGATGATGAATGAATGAATCCTAGATTTTAGATTAGAACCTAAAACACTAAAAAATATTCAATCTAACGAGTGTGATATTCATTCCATCAATAAACGAAATAGCATCAACAACAAAGATTGATTGCTGTTTGATAAAATAATACTAAAAACCCTCACAAATGGCTTGTATTAATTATAGAAAGTTGTCTGATACAGTTCTACATAGAACCCCAACACAGAATAGTTTTAGAAATATTTGGCATCAGTGCAAGCATCCAGAATTTTTGTAAAAGAGGCTATGAAGACATGGAAAATAACTTTGATAGCAAATGGCAAAAGAACTGAATATATAAATTTCAGGAGAGGAATTTTCCAAGGAGATTCACTGGCTCTATTGTTTGTTTGTTTGTTTACTGTCTTAGTGTTTTGGATAAAACAATTTTGGATACAAATTGTCAAAGCAAGGTAGAAAAATACCTCCTTCATTATACATGGATGATTTGAAGTAATATGTTGTTGTTTTTTAAGAAAAGAACTGAAATTGAATTCTTACTTAATACTATAAAGCTACATAGACAGGATATCAAAATGGAATTTGGATTTGACAATGTGAGATGTTCATAGTAAAGAAAAGACAAAATGAACAAAATGAAGAGGTACAATTTCAAAATCTTGTTATAAAGGTGTTCTATAGTTCCATGGAAGGAAGGCAGGAGTAGTATTCAAATAACAATAATTATCAGCATAATTTATTAACATAGATGATGTGAAGACAAAGGATAATTTACTTGAGGATAACTTACTTCAAATTTCCATGCAACTTTTCAATCGGCATGAGAAAAGCTATGGTGGCCCAGTGGCTTAATGACACTGGAGATGGCGGTTTGAGCCCTAGCACTATGTGTCGGAGTGAGCTCCCGTCACTTGACTCAGCTTCTGTCCACCTAACAGTTCAAAAGCATGTTCTATGTGAGTAGATAAAATAGGTACCACTTGGGGGGGGGGAACAAGCTGGTGCTCTGTGCCGCTAGTCAGAATCCTATCCTCTGAGCCTGCCTGGTTGCAGCACCTGATTACAAGGTGACCTAGAGGAGGAAGAGGATCTTGGATGACATTGCAGGAAGAGCCACTTGTCTTTCTTTCTGGTGTGTAGCCAGCTCACCCTCTTGTGGTGCACCGTGGAAAGCATGTGAGCATTTCCTACAACAGAGCTGGTACCTTGGCAGCCAAACTACTACTCTGCAATCATGTTGTAGTCTCTTGGCTAATGTAACAACGCCATACACTAATAATAATCATTTGCATGAAAAACAACATGCACAATTTATTATCTTACCATTTCAAAGTGCTGCCCATCATTCTACGGCTTGCCTATGTTCCTAACTTTTAAAAGTTCTCTCTTAAATTACAAATAGCGTTGTGTTTTAAGGACAGCTTATGGGGAAATGACTTTCCAGCCAGAGAAATTGTCAACATTTGGCTGAGATCCAAGAAGTGAAGACTTCACAACTGATTGCTATGCCCCTGCTAAATCTGTGGCTAAATTATGCAGAGTTAGTAAATCATCTTGTGAATTTTTAAAACACTATTCTCATTAGCATTTGTAGTTTGATAATTAGCCGAACATTCTTTCTCAAGAGTTACAGGTCTGGCTCATATGAGAATGATAAATGGATCTGGAGGCTATTTTGATGAATTTTCTGGTTCCAAACTTTGCTTCAAATTAGAATCTTACCAGGGATTCCTTGGGTGAGATGTATATCTCCTGAATATATGTCAACCACAACATTGTAGAAAGCTGCTTTTTATCAAACAGAATTATTTTCCAAAAGATACTTGCATAGATCTTGAGTACGGTTGGAGGATTAACAAACAAGAAGCTGGTCTAGAGTTGAGCTGAAGGCTTTTACTTAATGCTTTAGTTCATGCAAACCACTAACTTGGTTTTGTCTTACCTCAGTATGTGAACTTACCCACTTTTGTATCTAAACTTAGTTAAGTGTACATTCCAAGCCCAGCCAGTTATGGTTTATTTAATAGATCATAAGTAGCACAAACTGCTCTAAACTATTTGTTCCTTTGAGATTAACTTCTGGCTGTGAAAATGTGTGACATAATAAATATCTAGTTTGTGGCCAAAGCTTTAGATTTGGTTGGGGTAAACTCACCTGATCAACCTTTTTGAAAATGTTCCATTTCCTATCTGAGAGCAATTGGGATAGTCTGGAAAGAGAAACTTTTTACTTTCAGATCATTTATGCTAGAAATTTGTGCAAATTTTAATGGCCAGGATGACAAGTTTAACTTTGGGAAAAGGCTTATCAAACAATTGTTGTGTGTTTTGACAATGGCAGGAAGTCATACAATTTGTACCAATTGTGCTCAAAAGCTGTCTGAAGGCTATATAAGTCTAACCAAACTTTGAGACTTCAAAATACTCATACTGGATTTAGTATAACAAATATATTAGTAATCTCCCTAGGAAGAAATATCTGGAATCATGTGATCAAATTTTGGATGTGACTGAAAGTTAAATTTGATCAACGAAGCTCAAAATTATAGGCTGAAAGATGGATTTTCAGTTACCAATATTTTCTACTGCTTTGTCGAGTTTTAAAAAGTAGAGTCAAACCCTGTTCATGCTTAATTCACAGATGTGTTTTCAGTAAAGAACTATCTACAAAGTTAAATATTTAAGGTAATTCACTCAGATTTGCTAGTGTTGGGTCATCTCCCATTGAGCAATTCAGCCATAAGAAAACTAAAACCGACAGATTTGGTTTAGAGAACCAGCTTCAAAAGTATTCTGCTTCAGACCAGCTATTATAAATGTACATCTGCAGAGAAGTTTTCCCTGTGGATAATCATGACATAGGCATGGTATTTACCTGTAGTTCACCAGATCTGGCCTGCAACAATCCAGATGATCGCTAGATGGCAACAAAGGATTAAAACTTTCTGTGCTGTATCTCTTTGCCACCATCTAGTGGTCACTTAGACTATTGTAGTTCATAACTGAAAACTGTATATGATCAGTTTAATATAAAAGATCCACAGAGAGATCTAAATTTCCATTCATTTTTTTTGTAGACATTCACAGCTCCCTTAAACCATCAATATTTCTGTCACTCAAGAAGAATCATGGAATTAAGAGATTAATTTTCTTAATTAAGAAATTAAGCCAGTTAAGTCTAGTGCAGGAGTAGACAACTTTGGCTCTTTTATGACTCGTGGACTTCAACTCCCAGAATTCCTGAGCCAGCATGGCTCAGCTTGGAAACCTCTCCCTTTCCCCTCAGCATGGCTGGCTCAGGAATTCTGGGAGTTGAAGTCCAAAAGTCATGAGGGGGCCAAAGTTTCCCTCATGCTGGCTCAGGAATTCTGGGAGTTGAAGTCCACGAGTCATAAAAGAGCCAAGGTTGCCTACCCCTGGTCTAGTGGTTAAGGCAACAGGCTAGAAAGCAGGAGACTGTGAGTTCTAGTCCTACTTTAGCCATGAAATCCAATTAGGTGAACTTGGGCAAATCACTTTCTCTCCGCCCATCTCAGAGGGTTGGGTATGTTGACTGCCTTGAGTTATTTGCAAAAAAAATTGGGCGGGATACAAATAAATAAGTAGAGAAAAGTATAATCAAGGAATTGAAAAGGAGTCATTATACAACAGCCTATAAATGCTAACTTATCACCCGGATGTTTAGTATTTTCTGTGATATAGGAGGAGTCAGCATTAACAGGAAATTACCACCAATCATTTTCATTATCACCACTTTCTCTTTGCCAGGTTCTTCAAGCCAAGTCAATGTCATAGTCCTTAACACCTGATGGTGAGGACAACTCAACTGTCAATGTGTCATTACTGCAAGCCCTTCTCTTCTCAGATCTAGACAAATTGTCTTTTCCTCTATTCCTAGAAAAATAAAGCAAAAAGGTGAAGTACCACTAAACAGAATAAAATTGCGAGTTCTTTAAAAACCCAATAAGCCCTTTAAAATTCCTAGACTGAGATGTGATTGCCAACCAGGCTTTTTAGGAGCTCATTCGGTTGCAGTTCTTGTAAAAGAACTACATCTTTGTTAATTTTTCCTCAAACTCTAGAAATTATCTTCCATTATTCCTGTTTTTCAACCTTTATTATCAGTTTAGTTTTTTTCACGAACACATCTACCTTTTAGAGTGCACTCTGTCTAACAGGGTATCCTATTTAAAGTGCAATTCGATACAGGCTTAATAAAGGGGGGAAAACGTGCTAGTGTTAATATATTGTGTCTATAACAGCAATCTTTATGGGGAACTGACTTGGCAGAAAAAATTAGATTAGTACGTCTCTTGTTTTAGCTGTTCTTCAATGGAGCCAGTCAACACCATTCAAGTGATAGCATTAAAACGGCATTAAAGGGGAACACTTAATGCTTTTTCTTTAAGTATGAAAGGATCCTCCATTTGTGCTGGCTTAACTTTGTAATCTTTATATTAACTGGGTAAAGTAAGACAAATAGAATTGAACTTTAATTAGTAATGGTGGGTTCAGATTTAGTGAAAATGAGTTGAGTTACTTTTAACATTGGCTTGAGTTGCCTGAGTTACTTTTAAGATTAACTTGACTTACATTTAGCATCTCTAAATGACTTTTGAACAGAAAAGGACACAGGGCATATGCAAAGTGTGTGGGTGTGTATGTGTGCATATGTGTATCTTTAAGTCAATCTTTACTCTGGGTAACTCTTTGCACTAGTCCTTGCAATTTTCATGGCAAGATTTTGAAAGTGGCTTACCATTGCCTTCTTCTTAGGGTTATGAGAAAAATGACCGGCCCAAGATCAACCAGTTACTGTAGCTTTGTCCCTAAGGTAGGACTAGAATTCATAGTCTCCAACCAGGTGCCTTAACCACTGCATCAAACCTGCTCTCTTATCTAGTTACCAATTAAAAATCAGATTATTTGTCCAATAATTCTGTTACTTTATTCCAGTAACTATCTGTTAGAGGCATATTCTTTTGGTTTGTTTCATTTGTCAATGAAATATTTAGCTCTTTGATTACATAAATCATCCATTAGCACTCTTTTCATAAGAGAGATAAAAGAATATATATATATGTATAAGGAAAATATTTCTATAATTAAATTATTAACATGCTTTTAGAAGTGTCATTTTTGTAGCAATTAGGATTTTTTTTAATGTAAATTAATTTGCTTTTGAAGGGGTGCCTGAAACATGTCTATACAGAGTTGCTTATCAAAAGATAAACCAACCTAATAAAATATCAAACTACTCTAACAGTACAGAGCACATGTCTGTTTTAATTTTACCTTCTTGAAGCTTCGCGAGGATTTTTTTTTACATCAGTAAACATCTGAATTATGTAATTACACATTATAATTACCAATTACATGTATTTTCAGTAATTACATAATTTGATGCAATTACATTAATTATGCTAACAAAGCAGCATCTAAAGAAGTGTGGAAAAACAAGATCATCCCCCACAAATTGGAAGGAATAAATTGCTCTTCAGCATACGGGAGAAAAACTAAGTCATACACAATTAGCATTAAAAAAAAAACACCAGTCAGACTGATTGTGCTTTGTCACTGTTCGTGTGAAGTTAGAAGAATATCCCTTCTCACAGCCAAAATAATGTGATTGGCATTGTGCCTAAGATATTTTTTTTACTAAAATACTTAAGTAAAACTGAAGAATAGAATTAATTTAGTGCATAAATGCAAAACTAGAGTCAGCATGGTATTGCTTTTTTGCTATAGTCTATAAATTGATATAGAAATATAGGTAGCAATAGCAATGGCACTTAGACTGATATATAGTGTTTTACAGCACTCCAGATGGTTTATAGTTTTAGCATATTGCCCCCAACAATACCAACCTCAGAAGGAAATATGAAGTTACCATCTCCATTTGCCATAAAGAACATCCCTCTCTCTACCCCTGTGAGCTGTGAAAAGAACTGGATGATTTCTCTCTTTATTATTAATAATGCTGACTTTTGCTCTGTATTTTTTTTTATGCTTTACAAAAACTGACACCCAGCCTGCCTTGAAGTAATGAAAGCACTTAAATTAAGCTTGGGTTCTCCGCCATTTTTTTCCTTCCCCTTAAGTGGGTCAGTGCCTGAGGTGAACTAATTACGAAACTGTCTTTGGAAAGAGTTGAAGCATGTCTCCAGAAGCTTCTGGAAGCTTCTATACCATATACAATACAGCCATTATTCCCAGGTGAATTATGCTTCCAGCTCTCCTGTCAAAACTCATTTTCTTAACTATATATCCATGCCCACACCCAGTTCTCTGTGATTAATTACACAGTGAGTGGAAAGAAATCCAGATAGACTTCACATACTTTAATTCCTTGGATGGTTGCCCCTCAATATTGTCTTGAAATTTTATTTTAGTGAAAAATTCAAGGACAATTGTGGATCATGGGCTTACCAAGCTTGACCAAGATATGAGGTGTTTTCTTCCCCAAGCCAGCCTTGGGCTGGTGTCATAACTGCATCCATTGCTGGGTAACATTGATGAAGCCAACGGTCATATATTTTATAACATACATGTGTGTATGTATGTGTGAATGAAAGTGTGAGAAACGAAAGACACACAGTTCTGTTGTTTTAAATCAGCATGGATTATTTTCTTACAGAATACAGAATAATAGAGTTGGAAGGGACCAATCCCCTGCTCCAATCCCCTGCTCAAGAGGAAACCCTATCCCATGTCAGACAGGTGGCTGTCCAGTCTCTTCTTAAAAACTTCCAGTGTTGGAGCATTCACCGCTTCTGGAGGCAGGTTGTTCCATTGGTTAATTGTTCTCACTGTCAGGAAATCCCTCCTTAGTTCTAAGTTGTTTCTCTCCTTGATTAGTTTTCATCCATTGTTTCTTGTCTTGCCTTCTGGTGCTTTGGAGAATAGATTCTTTGTGGGAGCCCCTCAAATATTGGAACACTGCTATCATGTCTCCCCTAGTCCTTCTTTTCTCTTGATTGAATTATTTCACGTCTTGGTGCAAAGACAGCCTCCTGGAAAAGTGCATGCTGAAAAATGACATGTATAGACATGTTTCAGGCACCCCTTCAAAAGCAAATTATGACAGAGATGATTTCAAGACCATGGGCTTAAGTTCACATTAATTCCTCAAGGCCAGATCATCAAAGCTTGTTCAAAAGAGTGAGGTTTTTCATTTATTAACTCTAGGGACAGCTAATTGATCATGAGGAAGATGCCTTAGTTTGGTCAAATCTGGGTTATTGTAATGCATGCATGGGGATATTCAAGACCGAGCTCTTACAAAACATTTTTCTAGACTCATTCAATTGTTCTGATTCTCTTTTTTTTCCCCTGGGTTCCACTAAAAAATGCTGTTTGTCCGCTTCAAGTCTTGAGCGGTTTAATCTTAAGATATATAAGTGGCAACCTCCTCCAAGTCTTCTAGTTTATTAATAGTTCAGTTTTGGAAGCTGCTCTCTTCTTCAGAGCTATTCCTGGCTGGAACTACAGCAGAAAGAGATTTCCCATTGACTTCCTTCAGCATGTTCTTACTCCCAATTCAGCCTGCAGCTGTAGGATTCTCTGGCAAAGCCCGATCCTATTTTGCTTCTGAGTTTAGACAAAGTTGGCTGGGAGAGACTGAGGTCTGCTTCAAGCTGAGAGCCTCTGCAACAGATCAGCTATCTTTTGCCAACAGTATCTTGCTTGCAGGAGACATATAGGTTGTTCCACGGTTTTATTTTATCTCTGGGCCCCACCACCCATGCCTTCAGTCCTGCCCACTGTACACATTTCTCATAAGGCCTTTGATGAAGTATCTAATCTCTTTTTCATAAGCCAAGCTATGATACTGTAGAGCATCCCGCGTAGATTTCTTTAAAATGCACTGCTATTCCTCAAAATATGCCAAGTTGTGCTAATTTGTCTAATAAAGCAGATGGCAAGCGATTTGGTTCACCATTGTTATTCGTGCCGTGGCGGAATCTGGTTTTTTTGTGTGAACTGCAGCATTTTGAATGAAAATACATCCACTACAGTTCTCACCAGAGGCCCACGGGACCAGGTTCAAATTATCCTACTTTGGACACATGAAGCAAAGACATAGCTCTGTGGAGAAGGCTCTCATGTTGGGAAAGGAGAGGAAGACAAAAAGAGACAAGGAAAGACACGACGAGACAACCAAGGGGGATGGGGTCAGTTGTAGTGGCAGTGGCTACATTCTTGGATGTTCTGAAATAGGGGCAGATCAACATGGAGAAAATCCATGTGTGATTGCTAGGAATTGAGAGTGACATGATGGTGCATTATCAATCAAAATCAATCACAGAATCTATCTGTCTATGTCTGCTTGTCTGTCTGTCTATATCTATATCTATCTATCTATCTATCTATCTATCTATCTATCTATCTATCTATCTATCTATCTATCTATCTATCTATCTATCTATCTATCTATCTATCTATCTATCTATCTATCTATCTATCCATCCATCCATCCATCCATCCATCCATCCATCCATCCATCCATCCATTCATCCATCCATCCATCCATCCATCCATCCATCAGACGTCTATGCTGCCCATTTCACTGAGGTGACTCTAGGCGGCTTTTGGTCAGGCGATTTAAATACCTTATCAAACATTAAAATGTTAACACAATAAATAAGAACCATACATTTAAACATCCAGATAAAATTTGATTGACCGTGATGGAAATGAGCAAATTGCATATGGGGAGGAGTTGGGGGTCTGACCTATCCATGAACCACCTCCAAGATGCCAAGTCCCCCATTGAGGCCCCCGACCAGCTGGTAGATTCAGATCTTCAGGCTCTTTCACAAGATCAGATGGGCGGGTATGTATCTCACTGGAAGAGGGGGGGCAGGATGTTCCAGAGAATGGACACCCATGGCCAAAAAGGCTCTTTTCCTGGACTCTAGACATTCTTGTCTAAATGATAGAATCCTGAGTATGCCTCTATCCAATTCGTGTTAGCTGATAATAGGTAGGTTTTCCAATCATATCGGAAGCCAATGAAACTTACTGCAACTGTCTATACAACACAAAGCCTGTATTTTTTCCCCTTTATGTCATGTCTCTCATTCTCCCACTCTCCCTCTTTTCCCATTCCAGCAAAGGCATGCCTATAATTTAAAAGAAAGCCAAAATCAGTAAATTCCACCAGGTAAAATATCCCGTTTGGGCAGGAGGGTGAGGTAGGGAGATATGCCAAAGCTAGTTTGTCCCTTGACTAGCTCTATCTATAACAGGATTTATAATTACCCCATATGGAGTCTGGACCTACTGAACAATACACAATGAATTAGCATTTTATTTTTTACTTGCTGCTTTCTTTCAAATGCACTTCTTCTGGGTTGTTTTTTTTTTTTTAAGATGACCACTTTTGGCTTCCAAATGGATGCCCTTGAGGGAAAAGTCAGACCTATTGACTTCTACACACGCTGTTTGACTCGCTGTTCAAGTATTCCAAAGAGCAGCTAGAGATAATGAAAGACAAGGTGCTGTCACACAATCTTAACTGACAGTGTCAGCTGGATCGAAACTATTGAACAGTTCCTATTAAATTAGCTTAGCTTCATCTCGGCTAGTTAAAGCTGTTAAGCTGACAAATTAGTTGCTTTTTGTGTATAAAAGGGAAAAGCTGAAGCCAAAGCTTCAATAAAATGATGACAGCTGATAAGTCATATCGTGGAGTAAGAATTTGCCTAGGGGAGAGCTGAAAGCTATTCCTATAAAATAATCTACTGATATGTTTAGCATCAAATGGTGAAATACAGTGCAGGAAGTTGAGTATTAACTATTACTGATAGTTAATGAGGGTAATTGGCTTATAACTGGATATCAGATTTTTTTAGATTGTTTTTTTTTAAAAAATTCCTTAACATTTTGTGCTTTTGTTTTCGTCGCAAGAGCTGCACAAAATATGGGATTTAAATAATTGTGGAATGAATCCTTTTAACTCACGCAAGGTACAGACCTGGTCTTGTAACCGTGTAACCATAAAACAGGGTTTTGTTGCCGTGAATTGGTTTGCAGTTCATATTTTATCCCAGGCTCAGGGAATCATAACTTGTCTGTGTCTAAGCTAAGCTCTCTTGCTGTATTATTTAATGACTATCAGTCCTAATAAACCAAAACGCGATATCAAAAACTACAATGTCTATTGCGCTGGAAAATGAATAGCCCTATGGAAAATTCTCAGTCCTTTGTTTCACTTCCAAGCAGGGGTATTATATGAGGCAGGGGAAAGGGGCTGAGGCAGGTCACTTCTGCACTCAATTTTGTCTGGTTAACTTTTAATTGCTGTCTGGCCTGAAATATTCATTTTACCAAAATGGGATTTAAACAGAGTAATGCAAACCCAGGTTGCCTTGATCAGTGAAACTGATGTCCTTGACTGGCTGCATCCAAGAGAGAGAAATTGCTGAATATGACAACTGAAATAAAGCCATTTTGTTAGATTTTCCTCCATTCTGCGGAAGCCAGTTGTCAGATATCAAGCAGCCAACATATTAGCCAGCTTTTGGAGATTTTATGTTAACCCAGGATGTCAGTTCTTTTGCCTGCAGGTACACTTGAAATTTCAGGTTATTTGTTTAAATTGAATAGGCTGATTTGATTGACAGGGAGAGAGAGAGAGAGAGAGAGAGAGAGAGAGAGAGAGAGAGAGAGAGAGAGAGAGAGAGAGAGAGAGAGAGAGAGAGGTTTTCACACACAAACACACATACCATTATTGCCGGTGAGATGTTGATTTAGAGTTAGATTGCTTTTTTAGTTTATAACTATGTTACGTTGCTAGTTTGATGAACATCTACCGAAGCAAAGTTGGTACTTACTGTACATAAAAGCAAACATTTTTCTAGAGTTGGTTTGCAATGCATGCCCTTGCTTGTCATTTTTGTAAAGATAAAGTAACATTTTTCCCCCGAACAAAAATGGTTTCAAGTTTTTTTTAAGGAGATAATTATGTCTAATATCTGAAAAATAGTGTTCAGAAACTATATGAACCTACTATAAATAAAGGTGGGAAAATCATGTTATAATTTCCAAAATTCTGTATTTATTCTTGACTAATAGTCAAGATACTTCATGGAAACCTGGGTGCTTCTTAATTGTTGATCTTGCCGAATTGTGTGAAGTTTGATAACCATCATAAATATGTCCTACAAACTTAAGATGACATGTAGAATGATTTTTTTTCTTCCAGTTTCATCTCCATAACAACAACCTTGTGAATAGCTTGGATCAGAGAAAATATCCTAAATATGCCCACTGATCTTGAAACAAGAAGATGGATTTCAAATTCTAATATGTCCCTTGTCCAATATTCTAGCCATGATATCACATTTTTAAATATTAGATTATTCGTAGGTGGTTATATTTAAATAGTAATAAGACATTTAGACCACAGATGCGCTTCCATATTTTCCTAGGTTGTGAATGAGCTTGTGAAAATTAAAGGGAAGATAACAAGCCCAATCTGAGAAGCAAAAAACCCATCTAAAGACTCCCGTGAAGGAAAAAAAAGTCACTAGGAAACTTTAGTCAATCTTGACATTTAAAAATTATGTACCATATTTCTTTTGGTTAGGAAAGCTTTTCCCTCCCTTCAGTTCAAGAGGGGAGCCTTTTATGAACATTAGAACGTAACCTCTTTCTCTCCCCGTTAGAGCCCATGTTGATTTCTTACACCCTATCGGTTTTCATCTCAGAAAGCACATGTAAGCTGAGGACTGTGCATTGCACAAGCTTACGTATGCACTTAGGGAATGACAGATAAGTGACAGGTCTTTACTTACCACTGGGGATTTTTCCTTTGAGTTCCTAATTGTTCAGGCAATGGGAAGAGGATCTGTTTCAGGCAAGTTATATGTCCTTTCACTAGGAGGAAAAGCATGTAATGATAACAGTGTTAGCAAAAAGACCTTGTCAACACATACAAAGGATTCAGCCCATAATGGGCCTAAATTTGCCTTGCTTTTAAGTTTCTCTCTTGCAGGAGACAGATAATAACTGTCCGTGGTCCTGAAAACAGAAGCTAGTATCTCAGCAGGCTTCATTTTGAAACAAGAGAATAATAATATGATTGTCAAAAGAGAAGTAGCCCAGGATGCCAAATTAGAATTAAGCATGAGTGAAACCCTTCTGATAATTTCTGCTAGTCTTAGGCACAATCTTTTTTTATTGTCTCAAAAGTTAAGCTTTATCTAATTGTATTCTCAGAACTTGCTTCAATATTTTTGCTTTTGGTCGAAGTCATTACCCTGTCAAAACAATGTTCCAATACTTTCTTGCTTTATATATCTCACTATGCTGTGCAATTGCACTAATGAAACCCATAAGATGGCTCCTCTTAATGGATCACAACAAATATAACTCAGAGACTTGTAGTTGTTGATCTGTTATCCAGTGAATTGTGGCAAAACTTTCATAGGCCGAAGACTAGTTCGTTGGCATATTTGTCATTCTTATACCTTTGCATAACAAAGAGCAGTATTATACCTTTACATAATACATCCAACTGATCCCTGGATGTATTTCATAAGTACTGAACTCCAGAATATTTTAACTTTACAATCCAACTAACAGCGAGCCAAAATGGAGAGGAAAAAGAGCTGTGGCAATTATGTTCTTGTCAGTTTTACTGGTGTAGGATCCAAATGTTTATGAAGGAAATATTCCATCTAATTGGGCTAATGACCAGCATTTGCATTCTCCTGAGCTGAAATTTTTGGAATGCAGTGGAACATGAAGCTTAAGACTCAATATCTTGGCAATGGGTAGATACTTTGTTCCCTTCTCATGTCTTGTATCACACGGATTCAGTTTTCCAAGTTATTTTTTAAATAGAACTGGATATAAGCCTGTTCATTTGGGAATTAAATTTGGTGGTTTGTTGAAAATGCTAGATGCAGTCTTCTGAGATATTTCAGTGAGAAGAACTAGAATAAATAGATGGAAACTGAAAGGAAAGAAGAATTGGATGGCTATTCTCCTTTTTTAAATTGTTGTACTAGGAGCAGCTAGACTAAATGGTTTCAGCAATCCTATCCAGCTCTAATAGAATAGTATGGTTGGCTTACAACCATTCATTTAGTAACTGCTTGAAGTTACAACGGCACTGAAAAAGGGAGTTATGTGCATTTTTCACACTTACAACTGCTGCAGTTGTAACGTGATTGAAATTTAGACACTTGGCAATTGACTCATATTTATGATGGTTGCAGTGTCCCAGGGTCATGTGATCACCATTTACAACTGCCTGATGAGCAAAGTCTATGGGGAAGCCAGATTCACTTAACAACTACGGCAAGAAAGGTTTAATTGTGGTTGTAAGTCAATGACTACCTATATTCTGTTATTCAAGTTTAATCAGATGGAAGAATTTGAAAAGATAAATGATGGGGTAAATTAATTTAAGACAGTTAAGGAAGGAATTAGAGGGAGAGGGAGAGAGAGAGAGAGGAAAAAAAAAGAGAGAGGGAGAGATGGAAATAAATTAGAATTCCATAGGCAGACAACAAGCTTTGTGTTTCCATGGAGCTTTAAGGTATGTCACAGCTGACTTTATTGACCCATGAATGGTGGACATTATACTTTGGCTCTTTGTTTTTAAAACTGTGCATAAGAACTTCAGTTTGCGTGGCAGTCATGAATCTGAATAAAATAGCTCAGCCAAAGGACACAGAGCTTAATAGTCTGCATGTTAGCTTTGGAAAGCTTTGGGGTAGAACATCAAATAATTGTCCTTCTGTCCCAGAAATACCAACTGCCAAGTGGATATTTCTCATTGCTGTCACAGACGTGTATTAATATGGGATAGGTTGTGTGTGTTTTAATTGTTTCTTACATGCATATTATCTTAGCTTTCTGGAACTGGAATCGTGGCACACATGGATTGCTGTGCAGCCCAGACATTGATGCCATCGGTTGAAAATAAAATCTGGTGCCACAGCTGTTTCCAGGGAGTATGATAAGAACAGATGCCAGGAGAGCCATAGCTGGGGATGGAAATTCTTTTGTGTAAAATTGTCACAGCTGTGCATCTGCCATCCATAGCTTCTTTCCTTATCTTTACTCTCACTGATGATATGTTACTGAATATCAGTTCTCTGGGATAGGAGCCCTGGGAAAAAAAATCTATTGGGCTCAAGTCCTACTTACAGGCTTCAAAGAAGCATTGCAATACCCACTATAGGAAGCAATTACGGATTTGATGGCTTTTTGATCTGTTTCATCTGGGGTTATGTCCTCACACATCATGCTTGCTTTCTTGATGCCTATTTGTCTCTTCTGGCAATTCTTCCAAGTTCTACCTTATCTCTGCCTTGAACGTGGCATCTTCTGAGATTTGATACCGCCAAGAATAACCTCTCCATATTTATCGTTCTGATTCTGTGAGTGGCTTACCTGAGTGATGACAATAACTGGGATGCAAGAATTGGTCTGCTGTATCAGATAAACCTGACCCCATTCATAATTCTGATTCTAATAAATATTGGTTGGAAGCTCATAAATAGCATATGAAGGACAAATGTTCTTTAGAGATTATATTTCCGAGGGTTTTTTTCCCCCTGACATTGCTTCTGATTCTTTGCAACATCATTTCAATCTGTCACAGACCACATCTACTATGCAACAGCATCTTTCAGTTGAATGAGTTCTACCAAATGTAGATAATAAATAGATCCATCTATGGAGAGTCAGCAGCTCAAATCTTAAACTATCTGAGAAATTACTGACTCTTAATTTAGAACAGAGGTCCCCAGCCTTTTGGGCACCAGGGACTGGTTCCATGGAGAAAGGTTTTTCCACAGACCAGAGGGTGCGTGGTTTTGTGTGCTCACTGCATCCCATGGATGGGGCTTTGTTTGTTTGTGCGGACCGGTTGCTGGCATGCCGTGGCCCGGTACTGGTCCACAGACTGGGGTTGAGGAACCCTGATTTAGAACATAGAATCTGGAAGGAGCTTGGAGGCCTTCTAATCCTAACCGTGCTCAAAGTAGTAGACTTTATACCATCCCACTCAAATGGTTATCCAGTCTATTTTTGAAAACCTCCAGTAATGGAGATTTGCAGTAATAATAATAATAATAATAATAATAATAATAATAATAATAATAATAATAATAATAAAGTTGGAAGGGACCTTGGAGGTCATTGAGTCCAACCTCCTGCTCAGGCAGGAAACAAACCCAGTGTTTGTTTCAGTTGGACTAGACACTCCTGATCCTGTGCCAGAAGATAGTTGCTACTTTGTTCAGCCCTCAGGACCAAGAAAGGGCTTTTTGTGACACCGAGGGACTCTACTATTCATATCAACTTTATTTTAAACTTTTGACATACTTACATGTTGGGCTTGCATGAAGAATCCTATTACAGAAGTCAGGATGTTTGGCCAACTCTCAACTTTTCCCAGGTCTAATGTGGTTGGCTTCCCAGGATATTATCTGAACATCCATCACTAAATCTTGTGGTTTTGTGTAGATAACCTTGAAAGTAATCCAGGGACCAACAGCAGCTGCCCGTGGATATTAATCTTTTGTTTGCTCCATGTGCAGTCAAATGTTCAGCCACACATTTTTCAAGAAATACTGCAACAATGTCGGAAAGTAATTATGCATGAATGAAGGTTGTAATGAACCAAATTTTCTCCCTCCTCACTGTCGCTTCCCTTCCCCCTCGATTTTCTATTGTGCATTCATGCTTGGAGGAGACATCCTGGAATGTGGGGTTTTATTTGAGTCTGACGGCGACATTAATATCCCTTGACATCTGATAGATTTTTCATTCTACTGTTCCATTCATTCTGTTGACCAGCTTTGTGTGGCCTGACAGGGATGAACTTATTAAGTTAGGGGTTCTCTAAAGGATGTCTCAAAACTTTTTCAACTAGGCAAAACTTTTTTTCTAAAAACATGTAAACAAGTTGGTGAGTACACAATATGACAATATGTGTCAATATGTGTCATATTGTAAACTGCATCTGTCTTTCTGAGTTCTTTTTAATTTTTTCTTTCCCTTTTTTCATTGGGGAGGAGGAGGAGGAGGAGAGATAGATTCATCTATTCTTACTTCGGAAGATAATAGGATTGAACAATGATAAATTAAAACATTATCCTAGAGTTTATTTTTAATTGACAATCTCTCAGAAATGAGATGAGTGTACATACTCCATTTCTTCCTCTAAATTATAAAACTGTAATGTCATCCTGGCACTCTCCCTCTCTCTTGTAGACTGTTTAATGAAATTATTGTAAAAATAATGTAGCACTACAGTAATTAATTAGCTGCCTTATATATTTCTAGTGAGGGCAGGGTGTCACAGATTCATGGCAATTATAATCAAGTTTTAATTTTCCATTACCACTAATTAATGTTGACTATTCGTGTTTCATTAATGCTGTTTCTGCTGACATCAAGATTTCCGAAAACTCTGGAATGATTTGAAGTTAAACCTCTCCACTCAGGTGGAAAATGCCTTGTAAGCAGCTGATATTTAGAAAATCTTTAAAAGAAGGGGTTATCATGAAGATGCCTAGAAAAAAAAGTGAAAAGTCATTGCCCTTTCCTAACAGAACTCGAGAATAATTTGTTACAGTGTCACGTCAACATTCATTTTTATTAATGCCAGGATCCAGTCAAAATCATTAGATTTCTTCTATTAAAGCTTATGTTCCCATAACTTCTTACATCTTTGGTTTGCCACAAGATGTTTTAAATGGAGTCGATATACTGAAACATAATTATTTCCCTATGAATGAACTTTTTGTCTAGCACCTGAAGATACTGATTAGTAGCGACAAGGACTTCCAGACTTCTGTTTTATGCCCAAATTCTGATTATGAACCAAGAACAATCAGGAATGTACTTTTCATGGCTAAAGAAACCAAACCACTCCCATTGTCAGCCTAGTCAGTTGTTCACACCTATTCTTCTTCTTTTGCTTGTGACACCACCTCTTTTGACAGAAAGGGTGAAGAAAAGGCTACCACTGCCCCCAGCTTCCTTCACATTCCTGGCACAGCAGATCATAATTCCTTGCAGGGATTTCAAGGCTAAGTCAGGCTACGTCAGTTGAGAAAGTGCTGTAGGCGCGCTTGTCAAATGGCCAAAGAGGACCTAAGCAGTCGTAAAATAGTGATTTGCCAGAATTCCACATTTGATGCCTTCTGAACCATCCTTAGGAGAATGTATTCCACAATCCCCATTTGTCTTTGTTCTAATTTGGAGATGATGCCTGTACAGAGTACATTAGATCTTTGCCAGGAAACAGGAAGGAGAGCATTGATTCTCAGCCGATAGATAGATAGATAGATAGATAGATAGATAGATAGATAGATAGATAGATAGATAGATAGATAGATAGATAGATAGATAGATAGATAGATAGATAGATATTAATAGATATTAATAGATATAATAGTATTAATACCACTCTACAATGCCTTGGTAAGGCCACACTTAGAATACTGCATCCAGTTTTGGTCACCACGATGTAAAAAAGATGTTGAGACTCTAGAAAGAGTACAGAGAAGAGCAGCACAGATGATCAGGGGACCGGAGGCTAAAGCATATAAGGAACGGTTGCTGGATTGGGTATGTCTAGTTTAATGAAGAGAAGGACGAGGGGTGACATGATAGCAGTGTTCCAATATCTCAGGGGCTGCCACAGAGAAGAGGGAGTCAAGCTATTTTCCAAAGCGCCTGAAGGCAGGACAAGAAGCAACGGATGGAAACTAATCAAGGAGAGACGCAACCTAGAACTAAGGAGAAACTTCCTGAAAGTTAGAACAATTAACCAGTGGAACAACCTGCCTCCAGAAGGCAGTCCAAAGGCTGGACTCTTGGAGAATGAGATGTCTCAGTTGGGATGTCCACTTTCTGCCTCTGGAAATAAAAGAACCCTGAAGATGGAATACTGACAGCTCTTCCAAACACATGGCCATGCTAAACCAAAAGTGGTGATGCTAGTAGAAGCTCTTGTAACCAGTGCTGTATTTAACCATATCCCAGCCTATTCTGTAGCTCTTGCATTAGCGTTATGGAAAAGCCTGGATGCAAAATGTTTGAAATTTTAACCAAGAAGAAAATTACCGCTGCAATGAAAAACAGCTCCCAAATTTGTGTAAAACCAAGCCTGGATGGTTTGTGACATCTGAGAATGTCATTGGTACTGCATCCCAGTAACCCAGTAATGTATTACTAAATGGCTGAAATAATCATTGCTTCCTAGAAATAAATGGTGTTTGTCTTTGTGTTTGGGTGTGTGTGCGCTCGTTCTGAGCTCTTTTTTACTTTATCAGCCAAATTGGTTCTCTGATTGTCATATTTTTTTGTTCAGCTGATGAACCAAGTTAACAAGTTGCGCTGCAAACATTATTAATGCACCCACAACTACTGAAAATGTGCATAGATCAGTTCATAAGGTCAGAGTTTCAGAAGCACTTCAGTTAATGATCTTCTGTGCGTCTCTAACTCTCTGTACACAAGTTTCTGGAGAGCACAATTAAAGGCAACATTTGGACTCAGGTTCCAATAATCCTAAGTATATATTTTCGAAGAAAAAAATTGCAACTGTATATGTATCTGCATATTATACACACATGCACCACACACACATAGTGAAAATGTATAAATATATAGACAGAGATGATAAATGTAGATGTAAATATAGATATAGATGTAGATATAAATGCAGATGTAGATATAAATATATAGATATATATTTACTGGGAGAAGGAAAAGAATGGTTGCCAAAAAGCTGGCAAAGAATATTCTGAAACTGAGGGTGCAATGGTTAAAGTGGCAATCTAGAATCAGAGACTTGCAGATTCAATTCCATTGTCCATGACTGAAGCTTTCAGGATGTGTTCAGGTGACTCTCTCTTAGTCCAATCTACTTCACAGATTTATCAATAGGAAGCAGAATTGGAGAAGGAGTGTGATATGCCCAAGCTCTTGAAGAAAGCTGGAATAAAAATTTAAACATTAAAACCAAACTTTCTAATACTATTATAGTAGTTATTTGGAGTAATTAAAATAAGTTCAGTGATACCTCAGTACTCATTGGTAATTGGTTCCAGGAGGCTCAATCAGTAACAAAAGTTATGACTACCAAACACATTTGTCCCAATAAGGAATAATGGAGTGAGTCACAAGGCAGCCCACACCGACAAGTTCTAGCTTATGCATTGAGTACCAAAGAAACAATGAGTACCTGGACAAAATTGTCACATCAAAATGCATCAAGTACCAAATTTGATGAGTTTCAAAGCAGTTGTGTACCAAGGTACCACTATAGATGTAATTCATCCAGAACAGAATATGACATCCCACAATGCACGGACCATCTGCATCCCCTCAGCTCAAGTAGATCCCTCTGAGAAATTCAACTGAGGATCACCAACATTTGGTTAGGAGGGGTTTTGTTTTCAGTGGAAGTAAGAACCAAAATCAGTGTGTTAATCTTTTAAAATGTTAGGAGATAACATCTCTTGGGTTGAGCTGAACTCTTGGTGACTACACAGACCCATCTATCTCCCTTTATTATCAATAATATCAGAATGTTTGCCATTGCTTTCTATCTATTTTCTATCTATTTGATCGATCTGTTTTCTCAGCTTCAGGGAATTGAGTTAAATTTCCAGCTCAAGGAATTCCTGATAGTTCCACCTGTTCCTCCAAACATCAAGCTGTCCGAACATGGCTTATTTTTTCTGAGACTAGCCAAGGTCAGCTAGATACTGTACTGCTGTGACTGTTTTTTTTTAAAAAAAAAGACAACCTAAACAGTATGGTCCCAGTCCATCTGATTGAGTGATCAATTGATTGATTGATGAGAGTTCTATGGCTGCCTAACTTTGCAAATTGCAACTCTGCAATTCCCCAATGATGGAAAAAAAATTAAGTGCCACATCACTTGCCTATCGCTAGTCTATTCTTCAGTCTTTCTTTTGGACACATACAATTCTCTTTTTGTTCTATTGCATTGCTCTATTTTTAATGTTCCTTTCTTTTTGTTCCTGATTATTGTACCACCATGCAAGGTAACCCAAATTAAGACGACAAAACACACAGGAAATTAAAAGCAAGTTTGGGTCTCATCTTGTTATATAATGAGTTTCCAATTAAAAATGGAATAAATTCAAGCAAAGAGATGGGAAAGGGATAATGAAGGCTGCCCAGCCTTCTTGTTGAAGAAGATAAGCATCAGAACTTTTAGAAGTATGTGGTCTCCATGGAGACCTTGTATTTCTCTCCAGAAAGTTTGAACATTTTAAAAAAAAAGAAAAAACAGATCTTTGTGGCTAATAAAGCAATTCCCAGTGCGCTAAACTCCTGTTACAAGGTAGAATTGCCAAAAGAAGGGATTTTAATGGAATACAATAATGCTAAAAATTAAGCCTTCAACAGCTGTTCCATGCTTATATCCCTGGGAAACATATTTCACAATCATAATCAATAAAGTTAAGATAAAAATGATTTATGGCAAAGTACTTTTTTTATTCCTATAATGCTATATGCATTGTCAATGTTTTCTTGCCCCTAACAAACACAGTTGGGGCTTTTAGGTTCCCCCCCCCCAAAATAAAGAGTTTTTTAATGCAATATACGACTCCCAAGTTTTTTTTCCCTCCCTTCAGGAGTGTGAGTTTGCATATTGATGATGTTTAAAGTGTAGGTTAAGAGAGCTAGCAGTTTCCTTGCTCATTTTATTAGCACGTCTTCTCTCTCTACAATTAAGCAACAAATGGCTGATTTCAACTTACATGAGCACACTTATAAGTAGATTTGTTAATTTCACTAGAAATAACGAGGGAAGATATTTACAGAAACAACAGGTCACATGGTAAAGTACTTCAGGCAGTAGAAAGGGGGATGCAGTGTGAAAACAAGATAAGCCCTATCATGAGGCAGAATGGAGTAGTCATCCTAAGGAAACCCTTCCTTCCTTCCTTTTTGCCTTTCTGCCTTCCACCTTTGTCTTCCTCCCTTTCTTCTTCCTCCACTCTCCTCCCTTCCTTTCTCCTTTCTCCCTTTCTCCTTTCTCCCTTTCTCCTCCCCCTTTCTCTTTCCTCCCTCCCTCCCTCCCTCCCATCCATCCATCCATCCATCCATCCATCCATCCATCCATCCATCCATCCATCCATCCATCCATCCATCCATCCATCCATCCATCCATCCATCCATGAAAAAATCTAACCAGTTTTTGCTTTTGGCAACCCAGGGTATGGAATGCCTACTGTAATAGACAGGTACAAGCTCACTGTTGCATGTTGGGGAACCTTAACCTTACCTTAAATTGGGCCACCACAAACCATCTGCTTGATGGTCCAGTTCTGATGTCGAGGACAGAGCCTCCCATCAGCTTCAGTCAAAAGAATAGGGGATAACAGTTTGATGACAATGAGTTGCTGATCAGCTGGATACTGATGGAAACAGTTACGGAAGTGCTGCTGTAGTCCATTGTACATGTATGTGGGCATGCATGCACTTCCACGTCTACTTAGCATAAGTGTCTGCTGTTCAAGAATTTTAACTACTGTGGTTCCCTAAGGGAACATACCTTTCCTACAGGCAAAAATATCTCTTAGATTTCTAGATTAATGCAAGAGATGGGGGACTTTTCTCCCCTGAGGCCATGTTGGATATTATTTTGCTAATGAATGTCTGTCTTGATATTTTCCAGAACATTACTCACTTGAATGCTGAGTTGAAGCTTTTCTCTTTCTTTCTACAATAGGAAATATTTCTCTTTTCCTTCTCCTGTGTTTTTTTTTTTTTTTACTTTCTTTTTAAAAACCTTGGAACACTTATGCACTTGTGGCATCTTCTGTTATTCAGAGAAAGACCTACACAGAGCTTAATTGCTTAAATGTTTTGTTCACAGCTCTCTAGTTGTTGGCCAAATGTCTGTTGCTTTCCTGTGTGTGATGTTACCAGTGCTTGCAATTAAACATCTTCAGAAGCACACACAAGAACAAAGGCTCTGAGGGGACAATTTTCTATCATTTTGCCTCTGGCTCTTCAGTGAACAGAAGAAAAAGCTTGAGGGGTCAAACCAAAGACTTATCTAATCTATTTCACGTGATGATCTGCTAGATGCCTCTGGGATATCCACAAGCAGGAAATGACATTAGACACTTCCTTCTATTATTTCCCAGCAACTGGCACTGATTCTGAACCATATAGCCACTATGACCTGCTACTTCCAGGTCAACACTGGAAGTTTTTAAGAAGAAACTGGACAGCCATTTGTCCAAAATGGTATAGGGTTTCCTGCCTGAGCAGGGGGTTGGACTCGGTGACCTCCAAGGTCCCTTCCAACTTTATTATTATTATTATTATAACTGGAGCATTTTGTGGGTGTCAGACCTGCTGCAAACTTAAACCTCCAAATAGAAATGATCCTTGGCTAGAAGTCAAGTGCGCAGCATAGCCAGAACTGAGAATCGTGTGCCAAAATCCCCAAGTTCAATTTTTCTCTCCCTTAACTGCCTCTCATTGCAGGCACACACACCCATGACCAATCAGGTTCAAGCAAGATGTTTTCAGAACGGTCACTTCAAGCGGAAGTTTGTATGGAGCTGCATTCTTCTCCCAGTTGGGTGACCTTGAAGCAGTGTCTAGGGAGATACAGAAGTTACTTTCATTTCCCCCCAGCTGACAGTGGGAGAACATGATCTTTTGAATTATTTTCTCTTGCTTTCTCTCCCCAATCTTTCCCTATCTGCTTCTAACTCTCTGTTGCAAGTTAATCGTGTTTATAAAACATCTGTAATTTGGTATGAATTCACAAATCTTCAGGCATTGATACATTTGTGTCATATCAGAAGAATTTGGATCATGGAAATACTGGAACCTAAGGTCTTCAGTCAACATTCTGCTGGGACTTCCCAGCAATGAATACTGCAGCTTTTGTCTCCCTTAAAAGCATCAGAAAAATGTTAAAAGAGTGCAATTCCTGTAACAACATATCACTAATTCCTCAAATTGTATGGAAATGGTCTTCTCCTATACAAATTTGCATACCTTTGATCCTATGCTGGCTGGGAATTCTGGGACTTGCAATCATAATACATGTGGAAGAGTTTGGAATAGTTGCCACAGAAAATTTTGGAAAGTTTCGGTCTTCCTGTTCACATAGGGAACTGTTTGATTTTCCCTTTTACCCATATGAGCTACTGCTTCCCAGAATGCAATCAGAATTATTGCATCTGCACAGAGAAAGCAAGCTACAGGAGTTGTCATTCAGTGAGAAGATAGACATGAAGATATGTCTGCAGTCTGTGTCACAACCATAGCTGCAACTGTAACTATAGATATGTAAAAGCTGCACACATGATTTCCTAAATAGCAGCTAATTGGGAAGAAGCACAGATTTATGACAAAGATTTGCATTCTTCGCATTTAAAAAATGCAAATCTATTTTTGTTTATGATTAATGACCTAGAAGCATCAGTACCACACATTAATTAACAGATTAGGCAGTTTGGCTGAGGATCCAATTTATCTATAAGTATCAAAGGCTCTGTTTGCAAATAAATATCAGAGGGGCTCTGGTGTCCTGCCCATCCCCTGTGCACTAAAGTGTTCATAATCTCAGTAACATTGGGCAATGAATTTGTCACTTTGTTCAACTTGAAAGTCTGCAATGGAGGACATTCTTCTCTTGTCTTTTTTCTCACTTTGATTTCTAGCAAGCAACAGCAAACTTAAGGCTGGCAATTCACCTCCTGGTTGAGCTGGACTGTCAATCACTAGCCACCTTTTTATTTAATTTACTGTGATCAGTTTGTGAAGCAGCTGGAACTACAATTTCTCTTCTCCCCCCAAAAGGCCCCCATGCACATATCTAATAGAACAAATTATGGCACAGGAGGGGGCTAATGAAATGATCTGCCGGAGGACTAAATAATGGAAGGGGCAGAGTTCTGGAAATTAGACTGAAGACAGATACCATGTCCTAAATTTTAGCTTGTTAAGAGGTGGGGGACTTGTGTGGTGCTTTCCCCAAAACTCTGAAACCATGATTGGAGTTGCTACGCTACATTCCCATTGTTTTTCTTGACATGAATTAGCCGATGGTATTTTGAAATGCACATGATAGATTACAGCCTCTCTTTCCTCATTATATTAATAGAGATGTAAGTGCTAATTCCATTTCAATGTTCATTCAGACACCAGTGATCATCGCTCAGTTCACCTTGGAATAAAGCTTGACAAAACACAGCTAGATGAGGAACAGGAGAATAGTTCATTTAGGCCAATTCTAACAAGTAGAACTGTCTGCTCTTAAAGCAGAACTGTGTGTTTCCAAATCAGAAGGTGGCCCATTAAGAAGGACATTTTTAATTCTTCTACAGTATAGAAGGACATGAGGTAATCTCT
Organism: Azemiops feae; assembly: GCA_023970755.1. Taxonomy (NCBI): domain Eukaryota; kingdom Metazoa; phylum Chordata; class Lepidosauria; order Squamata; family Viperidae; genus Azemiops; species Azemiops feae. The sequence goes on along the minus strand of JALGBA010004191.1, from coordinate 2,187,369 downwards.
ATTTAAGTATTAGGAATATGACCTCTTTTAATGCAGAACTACCTTTCAGTGGCTGGATTTGATTGGGGTTTCCAAATAAACCTAAAATCCTTTTAAGCTCTTGATACATTAATAAGCACATCCATATAATTTATTTGGCCAACATATGGAAGTGTTTTCCATTATTGCCTTCCTTTTTCTTTAACTTCCCAGTCTAGCTTCTAAATTTATTTAATTATATTTAGGCCCTCAAGTCAGTCTTGGAAAAAGTCAGTAAAAGTAATTTGTCACTGCCTCCTTCCTAGGGATAAGAGAGCATGACTGGCCCCAAATCACCCAAGCTGGCCTTCATGACTAAGGCAGAACATTCTTCCAGTCTGTAACTTTGTGTCTTTAACTGGATCTTTCAGCCAAAGAACAGAAATAAGCAATTTTTCTTTCTCCCATTCCTTAATACCTTTATCATATTGTGGCTTCTTCTTCCTTGCACTCTTGTTCTGGAGAAGAGTTTTGTTTTTTTTAATGAATCACTGAAATCAGTCCATAATTGAAACTTATCCAGCATACATCATGTCTCGGTAATTTCCAACATCCAGAACTATTGATACATATGTAGATTTCATGTAACACATGAAAAAAAAAAAGTTCCCTGAATATGATTGTATCAATATTCATTTGTGTTTAGCATTTTGGTAAATAAGCATATCTGCAGTTCTGAATGCTGGCAGATTTTGATGCAAAATGTCATCATATGTCAAATCAGATGATGAACTCTCCATTTTGATATATGTGAAACATAAACTAGTTACAATATACTGAGCAATTGTGCGGAGAAAACTCGGTACAAAATTCAGTTATAGACACAACATCCATATATTTCTCTTATATATCTACTAAAAACTTAATCCCTGTCTCACTTGGCCAAACAGCCAAACGTCAGCTGGGTTAAGGTAAATTAACACATTCAGAAAAACTATGACATTTTAATATTTTGTTAAGTCTGGAATTTGGGTTGGTTACTAGAGCGTGCATAGGCTGATTGGAAACCACTAATATGTGGTATCAGTTCAAAAGTAATCTACTGAAGGAAAGTAGACTTGGAAAGAATGAGAAAATAAAAATAAGAAGTGAATACTTTACAATATTTTTCAGACAGCTACAACCTACAGCTTCTTCCAATTGAAAGAGCTGATTCAATTCTTGATCTCCTTTCCTTTTGTGGTTCTCTGTTCTTCTCTCCGTTTTTTCCCCCCCTAGAGCTAAAATTCATGTTTCCAGACTTCTAATCCTGCAGTTAAATCCTGAGTTTCTGGATGCAGGTCTTTCTTTCGATGGAATTATCTGTAACTGGTTTAGTTTGAATCCCTGCCGAGTGGTTATCTGTGGCTCACATTAAACACAGCCAGAGGTGCGAAGGACCTTGAGTTTAATAACAGACAATTGTCTAGATTTTAGCTAATGGTCCCTCTCCCTGGATCAAATGGAGAGAAGGTACACTTTTACTATTTGCAGTGCTATTTATTTCTTCCCTAGTAAGATAGGAGTCTTGGTTATTCCAGGCGAGTGGGGGAAAAAAAATCTGCAATATGAGCTCACTCTCTGTCTATTACAATGTTTTATGAAATCTCACAGCACTCAAGACACTTCAGTTGAGTTACTGACACAGGGCTTAGCTGGCCCTGGTGAATCAACAAAACATATCAATGGCAAACACTTGATGGTTCCTAGGCACCTGAGACCAAGAACTGGTTTGCCAGTTTGTGAGCCATCACAATTCAGAACAAATGGCTCTCATGGACATCTCACAGAGGACAGGGAAAGTGGGATCTGTGAAGCCATAGAATCCTGTTTTGCCTTTGTTCCAGCTGGGGATTTGTACTTCAAACATGATCAGTTTTAAATTCCAAATATAAAGTCTAAAAAAAAAAAAAATCCAGGAAGAAATTGCCTTCCACAGAACCTGCATTGATGGTCTTAGAATACACTGGGAAGGAGAGAAAAAAGAGATTGGGTGAAATGCTTTATGGACTGGCACATGCCCCTTAATAGTGTGGCAGAACTAGCCAATTCATTAATACGAGACAAAGTTGATAGCGTAATTTGGGCAAGTAAGACGAGTTGCTATCCAAAGTGCTTCAGAATAAATTCTATCACTGGATAATATAGTAAGAGAAATTACGCTTTTGCTAGCAGAAGAATTACTAAGGAGAACTGAAAGATACACTGATAGAAAACGGTATTGATCAAATGTAGTGATTAATTGCTCAATTTTTCTCATTGGATAGAAGCTGGGCACGATCTGGGCACATTCTCAAGCTAGAAATTACAACATATGCAACAATCCATTTACAAAGTAGGGTGAAGACTGTACTAAGTGTTCTGCCAATCACCCATAACCCATAGTACCATTAACATCAAATGAATTTTACCTTGGATTGTGTCTAAGTCTTCACAGTTTAAACCATTTCATTAGGCCAAAGATGAGTAAGACAGAAGCCAATACTATGCATCAGGTGAAGGGGGTTGCATATGTCCTATTGGTTTATTGGTTACGGCATTCATGGCAGGTGTAATGCCACAACTTGGTATTTCAGAGAGGCAAGAGTAAAATGAACTTACCGTCAGCCCATGAACTCATTCCTTCATTACAAGCTCTGTGCTTGTAATGTAAGTGCCAGAACAGCCATCAAAGTGGCTGTGGTTATCTGTACACCTAATGCAGTGCTTTAACATTTCAAAGAGATGCGTTGCAAAACCACTGTATTATTGATAAAGGAGAATATTTGCACCTCAGGGTTGACCTGTGGAATGCTTGGTACTTTCTCAGCTTGGTTGTTTTCTTGCAGACCTGTCATTACCCAAACTAGGTTTACATCCTCAGTGATAATGATCATCACATGGAGAGAGGTTTTTCCATGACTGGAGGGTGCGTGGTTTTGTGTGCTACCTCCATCTTGTGGATGGTGCTTTCCTTGTTTGTGTGGACCAATTGCTGGCATGCCATGGACCGGTACTAGTCCATGGACCGGAGATTGGGGACCCCTGCTCTATCAGGTGTAAGCAGATAAAGAACTGAACTTGACTGGATCTCTCTGTCTCTTCTCTGGGCCTGACAATTACATACAAAGTTGAGCCATGGAATCCCAAGTATATGTTTTAATGTCCATCTTATGCATGGACCTAGATTTTGAGTTTGGAAAATTTGGGGGAAAAGGATAAGTATCAGATTTCAACTGGTCTTGTGTTCCAATACTTGTGCCGCTGTGAATATTTGCAACTGGCACCCCGAATCTGTCCGCATGGCTTTGACAACATTTCCTGGGCCTCATTATTCTGTGAAACCTTTTTTTTAAAAAAATCACAACTGCCAGCAATAAAGACATTATACCAAGACTTTCCCACAAGGGTAAGTTGAATAAAAATTCTCAGACGCCTATAAATCTATTTGAAGAAGTTAACTTAATCACTCAGATGCCTGTCAAACCGCAAGGAAAAGTGATGAGTAAACCAGTAATTCCATGAAATATGGACTTTTACTTATCTGAATTGACCTTTTCCCGTGCTCTTTAACCTTTCTTGTCCTTCAACTCTCTGAACAGTTGTGCACAAAGGCTAATGTGTAGCAAGCAGCTACTTGGCAATCTGGTAGTGCATTTTTTTTGCAAAATAGAAGAGTTGGCGTGTTTCAATTGGTTGTCTTTTGGGAAGAAGGGAGGCTGTGTGCATTGGTGTGTACCTCAGTATCTTGTGCTTTCTAAGGAGTTTTAAAATTGCCACTCCACTAACACTGGAGAAACTACTATTGTTTTGTGGCTAGAAGATTGGCAGATTTGTATGAAGAGTCAGTGGCCAATTAAAGAAGCCATGGGTAGAATCTAAATTAGGATGATCTCTCTCTTTTTTTTTTTTTTTGGCTGGAGACAATATTTCTTTTGGATCTGTGACTGATTGCAGAGTCTGTTCTCCCTTCCCTGATTTTGAAGTCTATAAGCAACTGGCATAAAAGTCACTGTTTGTGACAGGACGCAAGAAGAGACATAGATGAAATTTATCGAGTATATACAAATTATGCACGTAGGCACAGACTGGCGAGAGAGGTACATATAAGGTTGACTAGAAGATCAATAAGGGATGAAATATATAAAAAAACAAGAGACAAACAGATAGTATATAAGGGTAAAGAAATAATTGTATTAAAGCAAATACCACGTAGAATACGAAATCAGAGACGAGAATACCAATTTCTAACAACCCAATTAACTAAATACAAAGTTATGTTTCGATGGTTAGTACCTGAAGGCATATTTGTAACATGGCAAGAAAAAAAATATAAGATAGACACACTCGAGAAAGCGCAGGATTTTTATGAATGTCACTTTGCGCAGGGAGAAGAACAAGAAAGTAGGGAAGAGCCAGAGAGTAAAAGTCAGGAGGAAGACCTAATAGAAGAATTTGAACGAGAAAGAGAAACGCAAAAGAAACAAGAAAGAGAAAGGTTAGAAAGAGAAGGAGCAAAAGGAAGGGTAATAGAGACAAGAAGCACAAAAAAACCAGATCAAGTAAAAAACGGGAGAGGCAATTAAGCTCTTTTCTGTAAACATTAATGGTTTAAACATACCAAGAAAAAGAGTACAAACGTTTAATAAATTAAGGAAATTGGATGCAGACGTGATATGTCTACAGGAAGTTCATATAAAAAAGGATTATAGAAAACTACTAGAGAATGTAAAATTAGGAACACTATACACAACACTAGCACAAAACAAGAAAGGAGGAATTGCTATATATGTTAAAGAAAAAATAAAATCAAAATTAATATATTCGGATGAAGAGGGGAGAATTTTAATGTTGGAAATAGAATTAGGGCAAAAACAAACTTTATTAACGGCAGTATATGCACCAAATAATAACCAACATGATTTTTTAAAAAAGGTACATAAGAAACTAGTGGATCTGGACTATGAAAATATTTGTATGATTGGGGATCTAAATGCAATAGTCGATGTTAAGAAAGACTATAAAAGTAGTAAAAAGAGCAAAAAGAAGAAAAATATATTACCAAAATCATTCTTTAACATGGTAACAGAACTCAACCTTCGGGATATATGGAGAGAGACACACAGATCAGACAAACAATACACATTTTATTCGTATCCGCATCAATCCTGGTCCAGGATCGATATGGCCTGGGTAACAACAGAAATACAGAACGGGATAGAGGAAATTGAAATAGGACTTAATGACTGGGCAGATCACAACCCAATAACAATAAAATGGAAAGGCCAGAAACAGAGAAAAAGATGGTCAATGAATCAAAGACTATGTAAAGACAAACAATATATACAGATGCTAGAAAAGGAACTGACATTATTTTTTCAGGTAAATAAAAAGGAAGAGACATCAACACAAAATTTGTGGGATACCACAAAAGCCTACATTCGAGGATTGACAATTGCATACAATTCTAAGAAAAATAAAGATAGGAGACTTCAACAAGAAAAACTGCAAGAAGAACTTAAAGAAACAGAAAGTGACCTACAGAAGGATCCACAAAACAAAAAGATAAAGGAAAAATGGAATATTATAAAACACAAGATTAATCTGACAACACAAAAAGAAATGGCACAGAAAATTAGGATGGCGAAACAAAATTACTTTGAAAACGCAAATAAAACCGGTCGATGGTTGGCCTATAAATTAAAAAAAGAAAAAGGTAAAAGAGCAATACATCAACTACAAGATGAAAGTGGAACAGTACAATATAGACGGGAAGAGAAAAAGAACATAATACAAAATTTCTTCTCAAAGCTATACTATCAGGAAGATATAGCAGATGATAAAGTTAAACAATATATAGAGGCAGCAAAAATGAGCAAAATCACCGAAGAACAAAAGGAAATGTTGAATAGACCAATAACCGCAATAGAACTAGAAACAGCATTGAAAAAACAAAAAAATAATAAATCACCAGGACCAGATGGAATTCCGGTTGAGTTTTATAAAAATATACAAGAGTCACTACAATGGATAATGTTGGAGATTTGTAATGAGGTGCTGGAGGAGGCGAAGATACCGCCATCTTGGACTGAAGCAATTATTACTCTCATCCCTAAGGAAGATTCAGACCTGCAACAAATTCAAAACTATAGGCCGATTTCTTTACTGAATACAGATTATAAGACATTTGCAACAATAATAGCAGAAAGGATTAAAAAAATCTTGAATAATTACATCCACCCAGATCAAAATGGATTTCTACCAGGACGACAGATAAAAAACAATATGAGGATAATAATGAACACCTTAGAATTTTATGAAGTCCACTCTGAAAGACAAGCTACACTGGTTTTCCTTGATGCCCAGAAGGCATTTGATAATTTGAACTGGAAATTTATTATAACACAACTGAACTACATGGAATTTGGGACAAAATTTGGAAAGATGGTTGAGAAAATATATACTAAACAAACAGCTAGGGTAATTATGAATGACGAAATGACAGAAAAAATTGAGATAACTAAAGGAGTAAGACAAGGGTGCCCACTCTCTCCTCTTCTATTTATTTTATCATTAGAAATACTCTTGACAAAAATTAGAGAGGATCAAGAAATAAAGGGTTTAAAAATTAAGAAGGAAGAATATAAGGTCCAAGCCTTTGCTGATGATTTGGTATTCATTTTGGAAGACCCATTAGAAACCGGCCCTAAATTAATTCAAAAAATAGAAGAATTTGGTGAGGTAGCCGGACTTAAGATTAATAAGAATAAATCCAAATTAATAACCAAAAATCTTACAAAGGCACAGGAAAGCGAATTGGAAGATAAAACAAAAATAAGCGTAACAAAAAAAATAAAATATTTAGGGATTTGGCTTACAGCGAAGTGCTCCTCAATTAAGGAGGATAATTATGATAAAATACTACACCAGATAAAAAAAGATTTAGAAAATTGGGAAAACCTACAAATTTCATTTTTAGGGAGGATTGCAACGATCAAAATGAATATATTGCCAAAAATATTATTCCTGTTCCAAGTTATTCCAATAAAACTAGGGAAAACATTCTTTCAAGAATTAAATAAATTGGTTACTAAATTTATATGGCAAAGGAAAAAACCTAGGATTAAATTAAAACTCTTGCAAGATACGAAAGATAAAGGGGGATTGGCATTACCAGAGTGGGAAATATATTACCAAGCATCAAGCCTAACTTGGCTAAAAGAATGGATGAAATTGGAAAATACTAGAATTTTAACACTTGAAGGACACGACTTGCAAGCGGGGTGGCATGCATTTCTATGGGACGAAAAATATAAAGTACATAGATACTTTCGAAGACATATAGTTAGGGATGCATTGCTACAGACTTGGGAAAAGATAAAACAAAAACATTATATAAGAATTCCAATGTGGCTATCCCCAACAGAAGCTCTGAAACACCCAAACCTACTGGACATAAATAAGATAATTAGATACAAGGAATTGGTAAATGAACAGGGAAATTTGAAAACAAAACAAGAATTGGAACAAGATGTAGGCAGAGAGATTGATTGGTGGACATACACACAAATCCAATCTAAATATACAGAGGACAAAAAATTATACGAAATACAAAAAGAATCGCAAGAATTGGATAAAATTATACATGGAACAGAAATAAAATTAATTAGTAATATATATAAATATCTACTGAGATATAAAATGGAAGATGAGGTTGTCAAAGACACAATGATTAGATGGGCAAAAAATTTCGGATACAACATAGAATTGGCGAAATGGGAAAAAATATGGGAAACAAACATAAAATTGACTATGTCTGCGGCATTCAAGGAAAATCAGTTGAAGATGTTTTACAGATGGCATCTTCCACCAGCAAAGCTTGCTAAGATGTTCCAGAACAACTCACCGACATGCTGGAAATGTAAAAAGGTACATGGAACATATTACCATCTATGGTGGACATGCCCCGTTGCAAAAAAATACTGGACTAAAATAAGAAGATGGATGGTAGAAATAATAGATCAACCTGTAGATTGGAAACCAGAGATCTTTCTGCTGGGTATCTTAAATAGAAAATACAGTAAAGAAATACGGTACTTAATCTTACACATAACAACGGCAGCAAGAATAGTCTACGCACAGTTCTGGAAAAATGAGAATACACCATCAGAGGAAGAAGTGATAAGGAAAATCTTAGACTGTGCGGAGATGGACAAATTAACAAAAGAGATAAAAGAAAGGGAAGACACAGAGTACTATGTAATATGGAATAAGTGGTATGATTGGTTGGAGACTAGAAATAACAAATGAAAATAAATGCAGAAAGGTCAAGAAAGGGAAAATGTGTGTATAATAATGTACAATAATGTATAGTAATAATATGTATTATTCTTAATATGAAATATAGTATGAATGAAGAAAATGGAAATAAGAAACAATGGGACAACAAGGACAAATATTTTTTAAAAAAGAAGAATAAAGGGGGAAAATGTAAATAACAGAAGATTACAGTTACGAAATTGCTGTTTAAAAAAAAAAAAGGAGTATACATTGTATGTTTATGTGTGTTATGTTTTGTTGTCTTAAAAAAATAAAAATATATATAAAAAAAAAAAAAAAAAAAAAAAAGTCACTGTTTGTGTTAGGGCAGACCCTGTGGAATAAGATAGGTTTGGCTGAGGTTCCCTGTCTCCATTATTTCAGATATATTGTGCAAAGGAAAGAACAGTGTCTTGCAAATATCTACTAACTGACCATAACAATGTACTAATATTGTATCATTTGGTAGACCAGATTGGAAAATCAACTCCACAGGAAGGCTATAGAGTTAGTCCTTGACTTACAACAATTCATTTAAGGACCATTCAAAGTTACAACGGCACTGCAAAAAAACGACTTACAACCATTTTTCAAACTTACGAGCGTGACAGCATCCCCAAGGTCACGTGAACAAAATCCAGACGCTTGGCAACTGACTCCTATTTATGACGGTCACAGTGTCCCAGGGTTACTGTGATCCCCTTTAACGACCTTCTGACAAGCAAAGTCAATGGGGGGAGCCAGATTCACTTAACAACCATGTGACTAATTTAACAACGGCAGTGATTCAATTAACAACTGTGGCAAGCAAAGTCGTAAGATGGGACAGAACTCACTTAAGCAAATGTCTTACTTAGCAACAGAAATTTGGGGCCCAATTGTGGTCATAAGTTGAGGACTACCTGCAACTACCCTTTTGAGATTGACTAAAATAACAGAACCGTGATCATATTATCTTCCCATTTCTTATACTCCAGTGGAAGAGAGGGGCAGCTGGCTGAGATGCTTCTAAAGATTATGTTATTGCTCTGCCCTTAAACTATACGTGTGTATTTCAGTTGCTTTTGCCTGGGTCATAGTTCTTGCATATTTCCATTAAGGTCATCTCCTGTACTCTCTATACATTGTCTGACCTTAATTATACCTCCTGCAATATTATAACATATTCTCTTTTTGGTTAGCTCTGAAAATTGTTCTGAAACCGCAGAATGTGTTCCAAAATGTGGTGATTCTTGCTTGTTGGCACTTCTACACCTTTCTTGGCTGCTATCGTTATCAATTTTGGGGTTGTTTTTTTTTCCCTCTGAAGGCTAGATCAACTCATCCCTGATAGCTACTATGTACGTGTATGCGTCTACAAAGACACATAAACAAAGAGAGAGAGAGAGATGTGCAGATAGATGTACAGTATTCATACAGAGAGAACGAGAGAGTGCAGAGATGGATGGATGGATGGATGGATGGATGGACGGACGGACGGACGGACGGACAGACGGACACACAGAATTGTTCTTCATTGGGCTGGACTAGGATAGAAAAGAGCCTCAGGTTAAAATGTCTATTGAACCCCAGAAATTCTCACAAGACTGATGCTGTGTGCAGATAGTGGGGTGCCGCTTCTTGAATCCCTAGAGGAGAGGAGAATAGGAATCTAAAAAAGTAAAACAAGCAGCAGAAGACAGGATGCATTCAATACCTTAATTTGCTCTGAAATGTGTGCAGATTTCAGTAAATGTCCCTTTAGGCCAAATGACAAAATGCTCAGCAGCAGTTAAAAGGCTGCAGATATTTTCACCAATACAAATTATTTTGATGAATCTCGTTTATCGCTGGTCTTCGCCTCGGCAGCTAGCGCAGAAGGGACGCTGCACGGCGTGTTCAGAAGCTGCCGATCAACACCTGCGATGCTCCCCCTTGCAAACAATAAATGACCAAGTGAATTTTACTTACCATAAATAACAAACGCTTTTGGCATCTCCTGGAGGCCTGTGGAGACAGTTGGTCTCCAAACGCATCGCACATTTTTAATGTTGCCTCCCACGAAAGGAAACCTCTAGCCTAAGCGTCTATTGAAATGATTTAGCCCAATAAACCTATTTTTTTCTGAGGTGACTCTTATCGAGTTAAAGAAAAGCGCAGTTGTCGCTTGGTTAAACTGCAGTTGGAACGGATGGCAACGGAGAGCATTTATCAATGTTTTAAGGCTATCTAAACCACCCACCCAGATGGATGCTAATTTTCTCTGCCAAAAAATAAATAAATGCACTAGAAATAGATTCGTTTTCAATCGGCCTTGATATAGGACAGGGGTAGGCAACCTTGGCTCTTTTATGACTCGTGGACTTCAACTCCCAGAATTCCTGAGCCAGCATGGCTCAGCTTGGAAACCTCTCCCTTTCCCCTCAGCATGGCTGGCTCAGGAATTCTGGGAGTTGAAGTCCACGAGTCATAAAAGAGCCAGGGTTGCCTACCCCTGATATAGGAAATAGATTGTGATGATGAACACACACACGCACATATATAAATACACATGCACGCATACTTCCTCATGCATATATTGAAGGTTGCTTAGGCCACAATTTTTTCATCAGTAACAGAGGTATTCGTAGCCTTGTGTATATAGAGTTGGAGATCTGTATGTAAAACAGAAAAATGATTCATTTAGGAACGGATATTAAGGTCTCGTCGTTTGTCACCTAATTGCAAAACCTTTTCAGAAAACCCCTCCAAATAGTTTTCCTTCTCCCAGGTGCAGTTTTTTTTGGCAACCACTTGCAATTTAATGTTGCAGATTAGATCAATTCTTTCTCTGGGATGAATCGTTTTATTTTAACCTATTTGGTAATCTTTGCTATTTGTATTATTATTTGCTCTGGGAAGTTTGGTTTTGAAGCTGCTTTTTAAGTTTGGTTTTCTTTTAAGTGGTGGCATCAGAACTTTGACCAAAGGGCAACTCATGAGTTGAATGAACAAACTCATTCATAAATAGATAAAAATGCAGTTAATTAAAATGCAGTTAATTAAAAAAAGAAATTGAGAATGAGTTGCATGTAGAATTTTTATATCACACACACAAACATACATACATATACATATACATATACAAGATTAGATGATTAGATTAGATTAGATTAGATTAGATTAGATAACCTTTATTGTCATTTTTTTCCTGTGGACACAACGGCACACGTTAAAAATGAAATTTAGTTGCTTGCTCTCAAAGTGTGAACATACATAATACACATTTAAAACATGCTATATAAAAACTGATGTTATCTATTAAAAATAATATTGTGTTTTGCCATTTCTTATTTCAGTCATTAATTAAAACATTTTGCTCATTTGTCATTTGGATTTTTGTTCATTTCACCTGCATTTTCTGCTCCCCTTCAGGCTTTAATGAATAGGCTAGGGGAAAAAAATAACTTCGAAAGTTTTGTTTTGAATTTTCTTTCCTTGTTTTAGTGCAAAGAAATAACACAAGTGAAAAGGTGTCGAAGACAGTTTTTGCAATGTCAAAAACTTCCTTGGAAGAAAATAATTGCCACTCAGAGTAAAACTGTAGGTCCCGCAGCATTAGTAACTCACCCTCTTACAAGCCAAATAGCTTTATGTCCATGGTACATATTGTAACTACTATCTTTTTTAAATGTACTGGTTCCATATATATATATATAAACTTGAATTTATTTAGGCAAGAGCAGAAAATTGTATACCTCCGTGCATGTGAATTCAGTGAATTTATTGAATACTCATTGCCAGTAGCTATGAATGTAGAATAAGTTTACATTAAATTTAGTGGTTGTAAGACTGTAGGAGAAGACAAAGCAGAGTTTGGGGTGGAGTCAAGAGAGGAACCAGCCTGGAGTTGTTAAATTCCCACAAGCAAACCAAGTTCAGCTCCCTCTTGAATTCCATTAACTCTTATCTGGCACCAATTTAGTGCTGACCGTTAGTTGTCTGGATTCTTGTGTATAGGTGTGAGCAATAAATCAGCTTAATTGGAACTTAATGTGTGATCCAAATTCTTCTTGCTTGACAAAGACTGGGTAAACTGGGAGAATGGGAGGGGGGTGTTAATGAATGATGTGTTTTGTTCTCAATTTTCAGTTTGTTCACCTCCTTGCACGTATATCCTCAACATAATTCATAAGAGCTACATGCTGCCCTCAACCAAAAACTGTAGGACAGTCACAGAATCAAATCTTCTGGTTTAATGGGGATATTTTGAATTTTGAAAGAAGGCTAGGATTATCTTATAGGCAAAAGCTTCTACGAAAGATAATCTGTCAGCTTCACATGGGAATCAGTACAAAACGTAAGAATTTGGTTACAAATATCTTACAGCTGAAGTGGAAAAGTGGCATAAAAGCAACCTCAATAGTTGCTATAATAGATGTAATCTCCTTCCATTGGTCACATCAATCTCTCTTTTCTAGACAAAGTGAGAAAAAACAGGGTGTCATTTTCATTCTTAGTTTGTAATCTTTGGCTTTAATGTGTTCATCACCCTGAGCATCATCTCTTTGTCTTTAGCATTAGTATGCTAGAAGTTGAGAACAGGATGTGTTCCATGTGTTACTGCAGTGCTTTCAGAATTTATAGCCCACTTCAGCAATGAAAAAGATTTGCCTGAGGAATCTTAAGTAGTAAGTTAAGTTTCATGGCCTTTAGCTCATCTTCTGATGTACATGGATTTCAGATTCTGTAAAACAAATCTATATCTATCTATCATCTATCTATCTATCTATCTATCTATCTGTCTGTCTGTCTGTCTGTCTGTCTGTCTGTCTGTCTGTCTGTCTGTCTGTCTGTCTGTCTGTCTGTCTGTCTGTCTGTCTGTCTGTCTGTCTGTCTATCTATCTAAATATCTCCTATCATCTATCTATCTATCTATCTATCTATCTATCTATCTATCTATCTATCTATCTATCTATCTATCTATCTATCTATCTATCTATCTATCTATCTATCTATCTATCTATCTATCTAAATATCATTATCTATTTATCTATCTAAATATCATCCGTCCGTCTGTCTGTCTGCCTGTCTGTCTGCCTGTCTGTCTGTCTGTCCGTCCGTCCATCCGTCCGTCCGTCCATCCATCCATCCATCCATCCATCCATCCATCCATCCATCCATCTATTTATATCATCTATCTATATCATCTGTCTGTCTGTCTGTCTGCCTGCCTGCCTGCCTGCCTGCCTGCCTACCTACCTACCTACCTAGCTATCTAACTAGCTAATCATCTGTCTGTCTTTCCATCAATATCTTGCTATCTATCATCCAGCAATCTATCTTCTAGCTATCTAGCTATCTGTCAACTTTCTATAAAACATCTGCAAGAAAACAACCAAGCTCAGAGAGCACCAAGGAACCCGCAATTTGACAAGTCAATCCACTTTGATTCAGATTTGTAATTCTGTCTGAAGTGATTTAATCTTAATTTATAGTTCAAGCTTCAGATTGGATTGAATGCTCAGAAATTCATCAAACTGTCACACCAGTATAATATAGTTTGAAGAGTCTGCTCAAAGATTTTTGCCCAAAGGGGTAGATTTGACTAATCTGGTTAATTGTGTGTGAATATGCCGTGTGTGTGTGTGTGTGTGTGTGTGTTTGGGAAGTCTCTCTCTCTCTCTCTCTCTCTCTCTGTGTTCCTCTCTCTCTCTGTTCCTCTCTCTCTCTGTTCCTCCCTCCCTCCCTCCCTTTTTTCAGGACTTAAGGCTTATTTGAAATCACCATCTTCAAAAATAATAATAATCAAAATACTTTAATGAGAGTTAGACCAGGTGACAAAAAATCACAACTCCTTCTTTTTTGGCAAGGGGTTCCTATCCTAGGCTTGGAAAAAACAGTGATTAGTGAGGGGGGGTGACTGTAATAGTGTTATTAGGTATAGGTTTCATTTCAGCCAAAGCCTCTCACTATGTCTGAAACAACAAATGGAGACCATTCAGCTTCCTCCAACAATCAATTTGCTTGGGACCAGATAATTTAGTTTTCTGATTTTAATTATTAATCTATTCATTTATTTGGTTCATTGGGAATGCAGGTTTATATGCTGCAGTGCATGTTACCAGCTTCTAGAATCTTTATTCTAGAGCTACAGATTAGCAACTTCGAGGGAGTACTTCTTCCTGATTACGGTCTACTTATCCCATCAAGTCAGGCACACAGAATCAGGACCATACCTTAAGTTGCAGTTCAGAAGATTTATTGTTCAAGCCTATATATAAGAATCTACTCAACTAAAGTTCAATACTAATTGGCACCAGATAAGGGTCAATGGAATTTAAAGGGGTTGGACTTACACCATTTGTGGGAATGTAATGATTCTAGACTGATGACTTGCTTAACTCTGTCCCCCAGCATTGCCTGCTGTTCTCTTACAGACAGGAGAGGTATGCTCTAGGTTCTGCATCCAAAGGAGCTCCATCTGACAAGACCTGGATGGCATACCTTTTTTGCTATGGCCCTCACCCTCTGGAACATCATTCCCTCTAAGGTGAGGTAAGCCTTCCAGAAAGCCATTAGAACATATTTGTGTTTTCACCAGCCTTGGGGATCCCAGGGAGAGTTTGCAAGGTGGCTGTCCAGAGGAAGTAAGAATAGAATAGGACAGAATAGAATAGAATGGAATGGAATGGAATGGAATGGAATGGAATGGAATGATGAGAATAGAATAGAATAGAATAGAATAGAATAGAATAGAATAGAATAGAATAGAATAGAATAGAATAGAATAGAATAGAATAGAATAGAATAGAATAGAATAGAATAGAATAGAATAGAATAGAAAATATGGAATGGAATGGAATGATGAGAATAGAATAGAATAGAATAGAATAGAATAGAATAGAATAGAATAGAATAGAATAGAATAGAATAGAATAGAATAGAATAGAATAGAATAGAATAGAAAATATGGAATGGAATGGAATGATGAGAATAGAATAGAATTAGAATAGAATAGAATAGAATAGAATAGAATAGAATAGAATAGAATAGAATAGAATAGAATAGAATAGAATAGAATAGAAGCTACTGTCCTCATTGATCAAGGCATGGCTTCCTAAACACATTAAGGAGAGCTGTGTAAAAGTGCTTTCCATGGTTTGTCTATTTCTGAAGCAAAGAAAGAAACACAAGCAAGCAAAGGAAAACTATTGCACGGCTTCACTTCGTGTTACTTCTGGTAGCTGATGGGAAGCACCAGCCAAAATTTCTGCGCCTGAGAGTGCCTGAAGAGAAGCCTTTGCCAACTACAGGATGTGCCAGCCAAGGCCTCAGAGGCAATCACAGCCATGCCTTTGATGAAACGAATCATTCTACAGATGCGACTGTCACGCGAAGCATCTCTTTGAGTTAAGGAAGACTTACCTTTCAAAGCAGCAGGTAAACTGGACTTAAAAGGTTTACTCGGACAAAAGAAAATCTTAATCTCCCTATGAAAATGTTAAAGCGCGCAGTTATTTGAATTGTTTTTTTTTTTAAAGAATGCCTCAGAAAGCACGAATTGCCTAGAAGACCGAAGCAGAAGAAAACAGCAAGAGAAATAAATTAGCAGACCAAGAACTTAATTTTAGGAGGCGCATTAAGCTCGCAAAAATATAAGATTCCCCGCTGCTCTGCAAGGCAGATTTAAAAATAAGGACTTATTTGTTTGTTTTAAGAGACCTCTCCCCTTTCACCTTGTTGTTTCAGAACTTGACGCTGAAAATAAAGATGTAAAACATGCAAAAACAAAAACAAAAAAAACCAAGGGTTTAACCCAATTGGGCCATTTAGCGACATGTACAAAACGTTAAGAACAGATGGACTATAATTGCTAAGAGACTGCTATCGTTTCCTTGGTATTCATGAAGGAAGTTGAAGGTCACCTCCTTAAGAACACAAGAGAGAGAGAAAAGAAATCTCCCACCTACACAGATATGCACGCGCACACGCACACACCACTGTTTTGGGGTTTGTTTGTTTGTTTTGTTAGTTCAAGAGGGATGGAATGGCAGAACTTTTCGACTCCATCAAATCCTGCACAATAGCATTATAATATAACCTATTACAAGTCCACCATATCGGATGAGTAGAATTGTCATGTTATTTGGAAGAAGAGCAGTGATGGGATCGTTTATTGCTATCTTTTCTTCTTCGTTTCTTTTTTTCAAGAGGACTTGTGGCCTTCTCGATGAATATTATCAGTGGGCTGGCTCAACCCTAATGGAAAAGGACAGCTTGAGGGAAGTGTGACTATGTGGACACACAAGAGATTTCAGATGTGAAAGGTGAGCACAAGGTAGGAGAATAAATGAAATGAGAAGTAACCACATTTGCTAATGCAGTTTGTGGAGCTTACATCTTCCAAGTCCAGAGACGGGGAGAGACAGATGAATACCATTGGATCTGATGTGTGCAGAATGTAAAGATCAATTGTTGGGATCATGAAAAGTAGAAGGATTCCTCACTTTTGGTTGTCTATATTTATCATGCATGATTATAATAATAGCTCCTGGAGAGATCTAGATTTTAAATCATTCTTAGCACTGAACCTCAATATGAACTGCTTATTTAAGAATTTTATATCTGGCTTCTTTTACTAAACTTTTTCTAGGCAGAGAACGCAAGCAAAGTTTCAAAGAATACATAAAATATTGTAAATATTCCACATCTACACCATCAGTGCTAAAACCAAATAATGCAACGTCAGAGTTTAGTTGCAAAATATCCCAAGGGTTCATTGAAATTACCTTTGTATTCATCCAGTTTTATTTATTTTCAAATAAAGAAAATTCAAGTACTTCAAATAATGACCTGTAGGTTCCAAACTATCTTTGCACCTGATATTCTGATTTCCATGACTCACAGATGCAGTGGGAACGCCATCGTCCAACTTCTCTTCTTGAGATTTTATCTCTCAATCCTGTTCCCAAAGAGTTTTAGACAACAGTCTGCAATTGTGACCAGCAAGATTAAATTTTTTCCGGCTAAGATACTGAGGGAACGCTTGAGGTACCGTGTGTGACCGATCGCAATGACAAGGCTGTGAAAATGGCATCTCACAATTCAAAATGAAATGGTGGTACAGAAAGCTATGAAGAAGCAGGCTTTTTGACATTTGGGCAGCAATTACATCTTGGAACACAGTGCAAAAGCCCCACACTGAATGTGTTATACTCCCATTGAGAAAATGACTCATCTCTCATGTGGTGGATTGCATATGTTTGATGCATAAAGTCCGGTAATGATTCACATCTGATTACAGAATCATAAATATATTTCAGATCTTCTAAGTATGTAGGAGAATGGGGACACATAAAATATATATTCTACTCCTTCTTATCAATTTAGTACCCCGCTTCCCCCCAAATAAAGTCGACCTTAACAGGAAAGATTTTGCTATACTATAGATTGGTGGGCAATGGCAAATATTTTGCATTTAACATTCATGTATTCTTTTACGTGCCACATCTGCATTAAGACGAGAGCTTCATTGTGCTAAATGAAGACCTCTAAAAAAGTTTGAATGTTTTTGAATCTTCAAGTTGTGAATGCTCCAACACTGGAGGTTTTTAAAGAAGAGATCAGACAACCATTTGTCTGAAATGGTATAAGGTTTCCTGCTTGAGCAGGGGGTTGGACTAGAAGACCTCCAAGGTCCCTTCCGTTATTCTGTTCATGAGTTTCAGCTAGCAATCTGACCTCCAAGCCTGAGAACACTTTTTATGAAATACTATATAGGATTTCTAAGGTTGAGGCTACTTCGAAAACCAATGTTTTGCTGCCAGTATCCCATCACCAAGGAAGTATATGCCATGTATTGATGCACGATTAAGATGTCTGAAACAATAACAAAGCAATGTTTTTAAACATGCAGGCAACTGGGAATAATTTAGTCTTTTGCACCTGTGACTTGGTGTTTGTGTGTGTGTGTGTGTGTGTGTGTGTCTGTCTGTCTGTCTGTCTGTCTGTCTCTCTCTCTCTCTCTCTCTGTGTGTGTGTGTAACATGTTGGGGCTTTCATACAGCTTCATCTTGTTAAATTTGCATAGGAAAAAGGAAGAATATTAATACATCACCCAAGAAAAATGAACTCGTTAACTATCTGATGGAAATTATCAGAATTTAGGCAGCAAGCACTAATTGCTTTCAGAATCCTTGAAAATCATTCCTTTCATGGTTTAGTTGATATATGTGCTGGTGCATCCTGACATTTGGAGGATGCCTGTTTTGGTATCAAGCCTTGCTGTCTTGCCTTTAGCACCAGAAAAATCCTAGACTTCCTTTTCCAAGCAGATAAAATATATCCCTTTTTCTTTTTTCAAACAAGTTTTCAGTGACAACCAGAACCATTCAAAAAAAGAAAAAAAAAAGAAAAAAAAAGCCCTGGTTGGTTTTGTTGTACTTATCTGATTTGCAGAACATAGCCTCCAGCGAAGCAATTTAAAATAGATAATATATGATGTCTTCTAAATGGAAACTCAAAGTGAAACAAGTAATTGGTTCTTAGCATGCACTAAACACAAATGGTCGGTAGGTGTCAGCGCAGGCCAATTGAGTTTTAGCTACCAAATCCATGGCAAGTCCTAAGCCTTGGAGCAAGGAAGCCAATTGCAAAGAAAAGGGGATGTTGAGAGAGATGGCATTTAACTGAAGTATTACTAGCACCTGTTTCTCCAGATTTCTTTACAAGAGGAATATAGCGACATAAAGGCACATAACAAAAACCAAATTCAAAGTACAGCTGCTACTAAAGGTGGCTGAACGTACAATTTAAAGGCTAATTTGAAAATGTTTGCCTGTGGAAAACATTGAAGTAATTCTGGGAAAAAAGGACAAAAAAAAAAACATGGAAGTCTGTATAGCAAACCAATTTTTTTTCTCCCAAGAGGAATAGATAACAACATTGGAGTCATTGAAAAAGACCAATGCAAATGATAAAATTATTTGCACCGTGAGTTTCATCTGACTATTGAATAAATAGGTTCATGAACCAGCCTATTAATTAACAGAACTGCACAGAGTTTTGATGTGGGTGATTTACTGAGCAAATCTCTGAACTGAATCAATTCTTCAGACTAAACCTGTTTTTTTAAACAAAGTCATTGCAACAATTCAAATAATCGTTTTAATTGCATTTTTCTTTTCAAACCAAATGGTTGTTTTTTTTTTAAAAAAAAAAATCAAATGAACTTGATGGGATCTTTCACATCATTAGTGCGAATCAAACTGTTTCAAAACAAATTCTACTTTGAATCAAAGGGAATTGGAGGTGAATTCTACATGACTAATTTAATTGAATGACAATACTGCAGATTCAACTTTTATGATGAAATTCTTCCTTCAACATGATGGCCTGCACATTTTGGAATTCTTGACCAGAATGTCTGGTCAATCTTCTCTAATCTGGTTCCCTTCAGATTTCTCAGTATTCCGTTTTAGCAATAGCAGTGGCAATAGTATTCTCCAAGTGATTTACAGAATCAACATATTGCCCCCAACAATCTGGGTCCTCATTTTACCAACCTCAGAAGGATGGAAGGCTGAGTCAACCTTGAGCTGGTCAGGATTGAACTCCTGACACTGGGCAGAGTTAGCCTACAATACTGCGTGCTAACCACTGCACCACCACGCTTTAAAATATCCAAGTCTTTAGATCTATTTGTTACAAATGGGATTTGGTAGGCTTTATTTGTAGCTCCTTCGTTTATTTAGACTTTTGAACTTTGTGTTGGAGAAGACTCTAAGAATACTGTGGACAGCCAAAAAAACAAACCAATGGATCGTTGAATAACCCAGTTATTACTAGAAACACAAATTACCAGGTTCAGGGCTTACCAGGAAATGCTCTGAAGATATTATTTTGTTGTTGAAATCTTGTGAAAATACTTTAAGAGCCTGAAGGATCTTCCCCTGAAAAGAATTGAGTTACCAGTAATAAGAAGCATGTCCACTTGAGAACTGTTACAAATCAGAGTATCAGACACTGGGCTAGATTGAGCAACACTTGTATCTGATGTAAGACAGTTTTACTTTCTATTCCTAATGTGGCTTTCTTGCTTTTCAAAGCAACTTGTTGGGTACTTTAATATCATCTGTGAAACAATATGGGAAACAAAACATACCTCTTCCAACAGAAAAAAGCCAAGCTAATTTTAATGAGTCTATAAAAACGGCCTTTCCAACAGTTTTTTCTCTTATATTTTAAATTGGAAGACTCTGAAACAGGTCTGCGTCAAGGCCCAATTGGGATAAACTGTCTGAGCCAATAATTAATTTGAAAATCAATTTGCAATATATAATAAATTATTGAAAAATAACACCCTAAATTTGTACCTTTTCATTGATCTTTGAATTTTTTTTCCCCCACAGAGGTATTGGAAATCAATACTTCTCATGACATCGACTGCACCGAAATCTCTTCCCAGCCCACTCGTCCTTCTTTTGAGCGACAACTTTTTACAAACTGTGCACTGGGGCTATCTTCAACACATTTTCACATTCAGATTTGAAAATAACTTTGGCTCTGAACAAATGAGTGGTCCAAAGCTTTGTATTAGGCTGACTAATAATTGCTTATTGACAGCTTTCAGTAAAGAGTGAGAAAGAGACTTGAATGCTACTTGATTTGCAATGATAAAAGGTTTAGAATAGAATAGAATAACAGAGTTGGAAGGGACCTTGAAGGTCTTCTAATCCAACCCCCTGCTCAGGCAGGAAACCCTATACCATTTCAGACAAATGTTTGTCCAATCTCTTCTTAAAAACTTCCAGTGTTGGAACATTCACAACTTCTGGAGGCAAGCTGTTACACTGATTAATTGTTCTAACTGTCAGGAAATTTCTTCTTAGTTCTAGGTTGCTTCTCTCCTTGAGTAGTTTCCATCCATTGTTTCTTGTCCTGCCTTCAGGTGCTTTGGAGAATAGCTTGACTGCCTCTTCTTTGGGACAGCCCCTGAGATATTGGAACACTGCTATCATGTCCCCCCTCGTCCTTCTCTTCATTAAACTAGACATACCCAATTCCAGCAACTGTTCCTTATATGTTTTAGCCTTCAGTCACCTGATCATCTTTGTTGCTCTTCTCTGCACTCTTTCTAGAGTCTCTACATCTTTTTTACATCATGGTGACCAAAACTGGACGCAGTATTCCAAGTGTGGCCTTACCAAGGCGTCATAAAGCGGTACTAACAGTTCACGTGATCTTGATTCTATCCCTCTGTTAATGCAGCCTAGCACTGTGCTGGCTTTTTTGGCAGCTGTAACACATGGCTGGCACATATTTAAGTGATTGTCCACTAGGACTCCGAGATCCCTCTCACAGTTACTACTATTGAGCAAGGTATTGAGTTTCAATCTCGACTAAACGAGAAATCTCACAAGATAACTCCATGGGAAGTTACTCTTTCCTAGCTGAGACTTTCTAGCCTGATTGGATTGGTTTAAGTTTCAAAGCTCACCCACATTTTAAAATCACTTGCTGTGATACTGTTTTTCAGCGTATTAATGAACACTGAGGTTGGTGGGTAACAGAGAGAGGTTACTTCACCAGTATCCTGTTTCTTGGGAATGGTGGAATGGTGGAAAAAGCCCTGCCTTTCTCTATTAACCGTAGGGGAAATATGCCAGTTTTCATATGATTATCATGCAATGCTTTTAGCCTCTCTCAGATGTTGCTATCTGGTTATTTTAACCAATCCTAAACTGCATTTCATTGCTTGCTATTCAAGCAATGGAATGCTATCCAAGCAATGCTTCCCATTCAAGCTTGCTATTAAACCACATTATCTCCATAGATCTACTTTAAGAACAACCTACTCTGTATTCTCTCACCAACTGCATGATTCCGTTGCCTGAGTTCACATAGGACACAGATTCATGATCTAATCAAGCAATCTAGCCATTTTGAAAAACAAAACCAAGGTTAAGCTTACGCAAGCTTAGAATTTTATGTAAGTATATACCTACTCTGTCTTTCCTTGAAATGATTAAGCATGTTCAGTAAACACAGTGTTTGTGTAAACTGTAGAAGATATGTTCTTTAATCATATTCCTGCTTGACCTTTATACACAAAACAAAACAAACCATTCCTGTACAGTATTTAGTTTAATAATATCAATGTTTTATAGAGGCCAGCTATCACTGATGACTAATAATTCATATGAATGCATGTTGATGCCAATCTAAAATAAACTAGATTCAGAATAATTTATTGTTTGCTCTCTCTCTCTCTCTCTCTCTCTCTCTCTCTCTGTCTCTCTCTCTCTCTGTCTCTCTCTCTTTCTCTCTCTCTCTGTGTATGGTTTATGTGAAGATTAGCATGACAATTTTAGGGGACAGAACTTTTCTAATGCCTGATGTTAGAAGATTCTGCTGTCATCTGAACATTGGAACAGTTTTGCAATTTGCTGTTATGTCTATTGATAGCCTATCATTTTGCAGATATTCTTCTGCATTTTAGAATATTTTTCTTTTTAACTGGGTAGTAGGAAAAGCATTGAAATATTCTGTAGTCTGAAGTTAAGTTACTGTCTTGGGCCTCAACCTTAGCATGGCATACAGAAGTAACATGTTTTTAGCATAGTACATAGTGTGAATTCTTGGACAAGATAGAGAGAGCTTCTGAATTTTTTTCTTATAAGCTTTCATGAATGTTTAAATACATAGGGATGATTTATTCATTGGCTTGCTTGTTGGATTTATACCCTGCCTTTCTTACAGTAGCTCAAAAAGATGTACACAATCCACCCTCTTCTAATTTTATCTGGACAAATAATCTTGTTAGTTGATTGGGCTAGGAAAGAGGGATAGGCCCATTCTGTGTGGACTTAAGTCTGCATCTTTGGGGCCCTACACAATTGTGATTCTGGTGACTGAGTCCATGTTTTGTAAAACTTGATTAAATCATGATTATCTAGTTTTGCTAAGTCATTATGAAAAGATTTGCATGGGATAAACAGGCAGAAGACTAGCAGAGCGCATCCATGAACACCAACTAGCAGAAGACCTGATGAAAACTCCTTAATTTCACAATATATGGATAGATTCAATCATAGTTTCAACTGGGAAACTGTGAGCATCTTAAATCAAGCCAAGTCCAAAAATGCTGGAGAATTCGTGGAGACCTGACGCTCAGACAAATCAGCCATCAACAGGCACATAGAGATAAATAACATCTACCTACCACTCAAAGAGAGAAGCCCAAAAAGAAACAAACAAAAAAACAAAAAGGCAAAACATCTCCTTACCAGCAATCAACACCTAGATGAGTAAACATTGAGATTAACATTAGATCAACAATCAAGAAGTAAGCAATACCCTAATCAAAGAACTACCAACTTGGACAAACATGTAAACAGCCTAATCAGGGAACTACCAAGAACATTCCTACCAACACTGTATACCTCTGTATACAAAAATGAGAGTAAACCCTACTCTTTCTAGCACTGATAATGTTACCTAGTTTGGCAATGAAACATCTGCAAGAAAACCATCAAGTTCAAAGAGCACCAAGGACCTTACAGAAAACATTTCCATTGTGAATTTGGAGGGTGTGTGAACCACACCGTATTTTGAGTCTGAATTCTACACCATGAGCCATGGTGGCGCAGTGGTTAGAATGCAGTACTGCAGGCTACTTCTGCTGACTGCCAGCTGCCTGCAGTTTGGCAGTTCGATTCTGACCGGTTCAAGGTTAACTCGACCTTCCATCCTTCTGAGGTTGGTAAAATGAGGACCCAGATTGTTAGGAGCAATAAGCTGACTCTGTAAACTGCTGAGAGAGGGCTGTAAAGCACTGTGAAATGATGTTGCTATCCTGAAGAAATACATCTCTAGTTTTTAACGGCTGAGCCTACAAATCTAGAAATTAGAGATGAGTTCATTGCACAGTTCGTAAAGAATGGATTCCTCCAGTCTCTTGAATAGTAAGTCCCAGATGTGGCATAATGATAAAGGGGAATGAAGAACTGTGAGCTCTGATTCTCTTGTGGTCTTTCTATTGCACAACTTGAAAAACCTAACCTCCAGAGAATTTTATTGCAAGTGTTTCCTTGAAGTTACAACTGATAGTCATTTCAATATTGAAGCTTCAAAGTGAAGCTTGATATTTTAATTCTGTGTGACATTTGAGAATAGTGTGATCGGAAAGCGATTCGCTTCCCCCCCTTCAACAAATACAAGGAATGTAATATTAAAGATAATATTCTTTTGGAGGAAGTTAATAGTACTGTTACCATGGTGCCCTTATTCCTTTAATTTCATGTAAATTTAAATTTTATGATGTTTGCTTCTCCAAGATTATATAATCCCTTTTTTATTGAAAAGAATCACAATTATGCAAATAATTATATCCAAGGAGACAAGTCACAATTAACTGTGAAAGACAGGCTGTTACCATAAGACATTCATTCACACTGAACAAAACAGGGCTTGCTTTAAAATAAACCTTCCTTTAAAAGAAAGAAATCAATTTGGCATAGTCTTTTAAGGGAGACATTTCTCTCAGACAAAAGTTTGTACTCGGTATATTAATGTCATTAGTTTTTAATACCCTGTGCTCTAGTGTATTGGTCTCTCTCTGTGTTCAGTTAAAAGAAAATGAAACAAAACTTGTTAATTATAGCTTTGATTATTTGGTTTGTATTTAACAAGGACATATTGGTGAATGGAAGTTAAGAGTTGAGATGTCTCCAGATTCTCTTCTAAGCCTCCTGTCTAACTGCAGAACTTCCTCTAGAAACAGCATTCTAGAGGTGTCTAGAAAATAGAAACAAACCCTATTTTCTTCCTTTTGTGAGAATTTGCTTCGAGATTTCCCACTGGGATGAAATATGCTTCTTGGTGCTGATTCACTGTGGATAGATGAATTTGTCCATTGAAGAAGCATTGTACTTAATTCTGCTCTTCTATATTTTCCTCTGCTTGTTTCAACTGAATGGCCAAGAAATTGGTTTTCATCTCAATTTCCCCTAAAAGAGGGAAAAATTAGGAAATTCTTATTGGTGAAACGTGGGCTTCTTGAACTTCCTTAGTTCCATGAGAGGCTAAGTCTCTCAGATAATAAGAGAGCATAAGTGTCATGGAAAGACTTGGCACTTTTGGGCATTCCATGACCTTGCGTCTGAGGTCACAGGAATCGTAGAAGATAAGTCGTCTTCTCATCTCCTGATTTTGAGTTAATTTTACTTAGTGTGTGACATGAAGAGAATGGGGCTGCTGTTGTTTTCTATTTCTCCTTCTTCTGTTGAAGGACAAGATGCTGAGGGTTTAATTATTATCTCTTTTCCAGCAAAGGCTGTAGTAGACATCCATCCTTCATCTTCTCCTGTGGGACAAGACCTCTTGCCTCCAGTACAAATTTTCCCTTCCTTCTCCCCCAATTAAATATAACAAATTGGAATGATTGATAAAGCTGCCCAGTAATCTTTGTACACCACCCAGAGTCAAAGCAGTGACTCTGGGTGGGTGTATAAAGATTAAAACCATCATAACAATCTATAGTCCATGATGCCCTAGTTAAAAACAAGAACTCTCAAAATAAAAAGGCACATCAGCAAAAGCGCTCATCTTCCTGCCCAAATGCTTGGGGGAGACAGCTAGGTCTCCAGATCCTTATGAAAGACTAATAGGGTCTATCTGGGTCTCTGGAGAGATGCTGTTCCATAGAGCAGGTGCAGCCACATAGAAGGCACAACTCCAGGGTCCAAAAAGATGAAAAATATGGCACTTTTTTCTCAGTGATTGATTGATTTTTTTCCCCCACGATGATCAGTTTCTAACCTAATCTTTCGTGTCTTCCAATGGATGTCATGAATGTTCTTTGCAGCTATTTGGCTTTTTTGTTTAAATTTATTGTTTTATTCTGCTTTTATTTCTTTGGTTAGCCACCCACAGTCATATGTATGAGATGGGTGACTATATGATTTCATTAAACAAAGAAACAAAAAAATATCCATTGCCACTGAGTCCATCCACCTTGCTGCTAGTTGTCCTCTTCTTTTGTTTCGTAGCAGATGTAAGATATTATGACTATGGCTTTGATATTGGGAAAGATTTTATTGTTTACAGAGAACATTATAATGATTCCCAGTTGTACCATTAACGTATTTGCTGACCCTTATATTGTAAGAACTCTGCCACATTTTAAATTAATACTAAGCTCTTATCAAAGATGGGCTGTTCAGTCTTTAATCTTTTGGCTTTAATGACAGAAATATTTGTTTCTACAATATTCAAATACACCCTGAACCCAATGATTCATCATTAGAGTTGACTGTGAAATATAAAGAGCTGAACCAATCATTTTCTCTAATCCCAAACATCTGGACTGGGTCATTACCTCGGTATATACGTTAAAGATTTTCTCCTCCTCTTATTATCGTTAAACTCAAACTAGGGTGAGTTTCTCAAAAGAGATGTTTAAAAGGCTAAATTGGAGACATTGTGATAAATGCAGTGACAGCTAGGGAAGGAGGAAGGAAGAATCTGTGCTTTTTCAAACCTTGGGCTAATGGATTGGGAAAAAAAAAATCACTTACCATTTCTGTTCAAAAGCAGGGTGGAAGAGTGCAAGAAGCATCCTGAAGCATGAAGAAAGAACATGGACTCCTCTGGACAAGGACTAGATTCTCTCCAAGGTAATCTCCAACCCTTACATTCTACGATTGTAATGATTTGGGATCTTCTAGTGAAAGAGACAGAAAAGAGATTTAGAACAGAAAGTGCTTCACAGACATTAGTTTTCATTAGTTGTTTGGAATGAACCCATAAGGAGGCCTTCATGCATTACTGGGCAGTGTTTCTAGAAACTGATCTGCACATTGAATGCCCATTCAAGGGAAAATGTGACTGATCTTAATCTGAGACCTTGTAGGTGTAACATTTTCTTGTTTGTTCACTGAACCTATCTATTACGATTTGGAAAGCACCATTTATGACTCATTGTAGAGAGTAAATAAGATGGTCTTGAAAGAGTGAGGAGAAAACCATCACCAAGGAGATGAGAAGGAAAATATAAATTAAGTCTGGGACATAGAAAGTGTGTGCAGATGTCTAAGATCAACACCTCCCTAATTCAAATGGTTATTTTAAAAAAAAAAAAAAAGAGGGAGGGAGAACACAATGAGAATTGCAGAATTATGTTACCGAAGTCAATTTTGGAAAAAAAAAAAAAGTAGTTTTTAGCTTTCATCAGAGTCCATTTTTTGATCTACTTGAAAACAAGTTGATGGCACATAATCAATCAATCTACCTTGTAGGGGTGAGAGTATGCTAGGTGAATATAGTGACTAATTGCATACATTACCTACTAAGGTACAATGGGCTGTATTTGGCTTTGAAATAATATATTGTTGAAGTCAGGTGTAGATAGATAGATAGATAGATAGATAGATAGATAGATAGATAGATAGATAGATAGATAGATAGATAGATAGATAGATAGATAGATAGATAGATAGATAGATAGATAGATAGATAGATAGATAGATAGATAGATAGATGGATAGATGGATAGATGGATAGATGGATAGATGGATAGATGGATGGATGGATGGATGGATGGACGGACGGACGGACGGACGGACGGACGGACGGACGGACGGACGGACGGACGGACATTTGTATTATGGTCATAGATCAACACAAAAAACAATATTTTATACTAAATGCCCTAAGGACAATCTTAACTGTAATACAAGACTAGTCAAAAAATTATAAAACCAGAAAACGGTAAAAACAAGACCACAATTAATATAAAACTATGTAAATGCAATCATGTAACAGTGAAATCTAAAAAGCTATAATAATTACAATTATAAGAAATATAGACGATAAAAAGGCAACTGGCTCGCTTAAATTTAGCAAATCACAAAATTAATCAGACTTCTATAAGCCATAAAGAGTCATAAATACTAAAACTAATAGCTAAAGTTAGCAGATAAAGCCAGCTAACAGTAAGGTATTACCTTCACACAAAATGGTTTATGGCATAGCACAGTGAACAGCGTCATTAACAAATCAAATTTAACAAATCATGATTAAAATCGACCATGCATGGTTTGGTTGTAGGATGTGTGAGCCTATACTCTTTGGAGTGTGATGAACAGTAAGATGAAAAGGCTATTTTAAGTTCAACTCTAGTTCCTCCAACAAGGGGAGAAATTTATGTCACAAAAGACTTGTTAATGTTGTTAGCTAATCTGGAAACCATAACCACAAAATATACCAAAATAGAAGAAGATCTCCTCCAGACACTTTTGGCCAACTTTCAAATGACCCAATAAAGGCTGTAACTTATTCATGGCTTATTCATCAGTGCATTGTGTTGCTGTTATTTATTTAAGATTCATAGCATGAACACACTCATTTTCCAACCCCTAATTGAGCACGACGTTGCCTGTGTGTCTCACTTCAGTCTAATTTTTACATTAGTGGGTTACCTTAAAGAAGAAAACCAATCCAACGTTAGATGCTTTAATTAATGGTTATTTCTGAACTAACAACTCTTTCCATGCATTGCTAAAACCATATTGTCTCTGACATCTCAGGTCAATAAAGAAATAACACTTCAGCTGAGAATTCACAAACCACCCCAAACTCAGCTCCTTGGAAACTTACATGTGCCTACTCAAAACAAAGCTAAACTGAATTTAATCAGTTTTACACTCAGTTAAATTTGCACTGGATTGGAAAGATACAACCCCCCCGCCACACACACAGACACACACACAACTAATCATTTTAAAAGAAGAAGAATCCAGTTTGTTGCTAAGTGAGGGAATGTAGGTATGGCTGGATTTTTTTAACAAGTATATTATTTCAATATAAACAATATATATATATTGTTTATATTGAAATAATATACTTGTTAAAATATATATATATTTGTTTATTTCTTTTGCCTTCAAGTCAGTCTTGATTCCTGGACAAGTCCCTGCAGTTTCCTTGGCAACATTTTTGGAGAATTAATAATTAAGATGGGCAAACTGGTGTCTGTTCCCCAGCTTTTTTTTTTTAATTTCCCTCTCCAGCCTGATCACTTTACAGATAAAGAAAGATCAATGATTCTTGAAAACTATGGGAAAGTGACTTTGTAGACCCTGAGCTTGGATTTACAACTTCTTCTAAACTTTATCTTATGTTATAGTTTATTGAATAAGCCCCACATTTGGCTAGATTGACTGAATAGCCATAGGCTTAAATATTAATTTAGAAACCACAATGTCTGAGGTTATACAACATGTTAAACTCAACCAGGCCAATCATATTCTCTATGATCAACCAAATTTTCAAGCAGTACTCTGAAATATATCAACATGTCTTAAACTCAATCAACATACTTTAAAAAAAAACACCAAGATAATAATTTGGGTTGTTTCAAAAGAGGTAAGGGGGAAAAAATAAGCAATATCTCCACTAAAGTGTGATAGAAATGTATTTTGTATGAGATGGGGAGAAATAAAGGAAAAACATCGGATGATATGAAGAGAGAGAAAGCAAGGCACTTTAAAAAGTTTAAAGTGACTTTGATTGAATTATTAGCCTCCGGGAAAATAGGAAAAAAGGGTGAAAGAAAGGAGCATGAAAAGAAATCTAAATCCAGAGGATGGGAGGAAAGACTTTAATCCATACTGTGTGAAGATAGGCTGCCACCGAGATCCTCATAGTTGGCAGTTTCCACAAGTCATGAGGAACAAAACTGGTAAATGCTCAATACTGTGAATTTACAACCAGAAGTTAATTTAGTTTTGAAGATGGATTAGGGTTAGGAAATAAAGGCTGTTTCCACACAACCAATTTACTTAACTTTGCATTTACTGAAGCAACACACTGGCTTCCATTAATGGAGTCTACTGAGCCATAAACTAACCATGCTGGTGGGGTTCACACAATTCAATGATTAATATATTAATTTACTGCATTTTACCTTAACATATTCTGGGTACCACAATTTAAAAATGTTTAAGAGAAAGTGGAGCAGGTGCAGAGATGGGCAAGACGGATGATGAGGGGAGTGGAAACTCGAGAGAACTTTAACTGAACATGAACTGACAGCCCTATTCAAATCCCAGAAGAGACATCAGAGGAGGAGGAGGAGGAGGAGGAGGAGGAGGAGGAGGAGAAGGAAGAAGGAGAGGAGAAGAGAAGAAAGAAGAAGAAGAAAGAAGAAGAAGAAAGAAGAAGAAGAAGAAGAAGAAAAAGAAGAAGAAAAAGAAGAAAAAGAAGAAGAAAAAGAAGAAGAAGAAGAAGAAGAAGAAAGAAAAAGAAAAAGAAAAAGAAAAAGAAAAAGAAGAAGAAGAAGAAGAAGAAGAAGAAGAAGAAGAAGAAGAAGAAGAAGAAGAAGAAGAAGAAGAAGAAGAAGAAGAAGAAGAAGAAGAAGAAGAAGAAGAAGAAGAAGAAGAAGAAGAAGAAGAAGAAGAAGAAGAAGAAGAAGAAGAAGAAGAAGAAGAAGATCTGTTCTCTAGCACTAGAAAATTATGGATGCATAATTGTCCTAAATTACAGAAAGGCAGTTCCAAATTTAATTGAGGGAGTGGGATTCTAATCCCAGAACTACTTTATGGAGTGTAACTTGGTATTTCTTCCAGCTGAGCTGGAATAGTCCTTCCTTCCTTCCTTCCTTCCTTCCTTCCTTCCTTCCTTCCTTCCTTCCTTCCTTCCTTCCTTCCTTCCTTCCTTCCTTCCTTCCTTCCTTCCTTCCTTCCTGTTTTAAGATGTTCATTGATTTATTTATTTTTCCTAGCAGATCAAGATACATCCAAGCCATTAAATGACATTTAACTGAGAGGTCATTTCCAAATCTTGTAGCAATGTGCTCCATACCCGTATGAGCTCAATAAGTTATTCAGGCAGGCAAATTGCCTGAAGATATTTCATATAACATACCCTGGCCTTAGTCTGATTGTTTTAGTTGACTGATTTTGTGAAGTCTATTTTTAAGTAGCTGTTGTTCTACAAAAGTTCAGATTAAAGGTTGTGAACTGTTTTTTTTTTTTTTTTTGACCGAGCAGAAGAGAAAACTGCTAAGAAAATCTGCCAGGCAGAAAACTCGAACCACTGAATTCCATTCTCTTTCCATTCCTTTTTCCAGTTCCTTTGGCCCTCTGCTCATTGACCACACTTAATCCTCATTGTTTTGGAGGTTCTCTTCCCTCCTTTCTCAAGCAAGACATTTTACATTCACAGGAGGTTCTAAAAGAAGTTCATTCCTCCTATTTCCAGCGCAGTTGTTACAACAGTGCATTTTGCAGCTTATTGCTATATCCAAACAACATCTACGAAGTTCGATGTTTACAGAGGATTTTGAATCAGACAGGATATGTCCTTCCTGTTTTGGGTCAAGTAAAAAGAAGTGCATCAGCTTCCTCCTAGCAGATTCAGGCTTCATCTCAAGCTGGAACACAGTGCCTAGCAAAAAGCAACAACTCAAATGTAGGTCATTTCCCCTACCTGCTGTAATCCAGAGTCTCATTTCAACCCCCAATTTGTCTCTTAGTTATAACAGAGAACATTGAGCATCAAGTTATTTGAGACAGAAGTTGCTTCTTATGTCTAGTTCTGCTAGAAATAGTCTTTAT
The DNA here is from genome assembly GCA_023970755.1 of Azemiops feae. Lineage (NCBI taxonomy): Eukaryota > Metazoa > Chordata > Lepidosauria > Squamata > Viperidae > Azemiops > Azemiops feae. The sequence continues at coordinate 2,155,495 of JALGBA010004191.1, read as the reverse complement.
GCTTCTACCGGTCCCACAGTCTGAATGTTGCATGCATTGGCTGTCAGCTTTCCAGGGAAACTGTCATCCAGGGGCTTAAAGTGAAAAGTATTGAGTGCATGAGCAGTTACTAGCAAGAATAAAATGGGCTTATTTATCAAAGTCCATGTCCTTGGTGAAGGGCTTATTTCCTGCATCTCTCATAAACACATTTAGTGGGTATGTAGGATGATAAATATGCATCTAATGCTCTTTTTCCCCCCATTCCTCCATTTAATTGCCCATGGCATGCTTCTATGTAATTCTTCCTTTTTTTCCAGAAGTGTGCAAACTCTTTATTGTAACAGCACATAATAGAAGGCATGATATCTCTGCACACAAAAATGAGGCATTACTTGATCACTCTAAGCTGATTTCCCTGCCAGGCTGGCGTGCAACTATATTTCCCTTGAATTATATTATACAGTAGGAGAAGAAAACATTCTCTAGGTGACAGCAGGAAAAGAAGGGGGCAAAATATTCCAGAAGAGTAAAAGCTGCAATCATTCAAACCACGGATGGGCTATTTTAATGCTTGAACCAAGATGTTAACCCCACTCCGAAAATTCCTCTACTGCTATTGAATACCAGACAACCAAGAACAGGAAAATCTCTTTTGGGTTTACCATGATTTGTGTGCCTCAATGGGGGTCTTAATGGCATTCCTATGATATCTACAATTTGTTAATTACTCATAAATGGAGCGGAATATAAAACAGACTTTAAAAATGCTCCCAATCTATTTCTCCTCCAAGATTGTACATTATTATAGTTGGACGCACAAACAGACAGGTGTTTAGACTGGATTTGACATTTTTGTCCACCTACTGAGACCTTCCCAAGGGCCTGGAATAGATAGGGGTTGTTGTTTGACGGTGTTAAATATCTTGCTGCAGACCAGAATGGCGCAGTGACCTAGAGGTGAAGACACTCACCTCCCACTCGAAAGGTTGAGAGTTCAATTCTAGGCAGCGATAGATGTTTCTCTGTCAGGGTGCAAAGAGAAAATATCTGCTGTGAACTTCGCATTGGCGTCAGGAAGGGCATCTGGTCAGTAAATGCTCATCATCATTCAGTTGCCCCAACTCCATCCCAATAAAAGGGATTACATGGTCATAAAAAGGAGGAGGGAAAAAAACTTGCTGCAGGATGTAAGCTGTTCTAAGTAGAGCTGCCTTTTGCAATTGACTGATGGGGATTTTGTGAATGCCAGTAGTGTTCAAGTAGCGTAATGCTTCATTTTCCTTGACCTTGTTTCCAAGTTTCATAGGATACTGCTTAGGTATCCACTGAATAACACCATACTGGGAAAGATTTTGATACCCAAGATATCTATAGTTGGATTAGATTACTCATCAGATAGTTTTATTTGCATGGAATTAAGCAAACCTCGCCGATAATCCTCTGCCATATCCCTGCTTACTAAAATATGTAAGACCTGTCACTTTAATTTTATTTACATTGAAAATTGTGAAGAAAGAACAAAGAAGCCCAAAGCAAAATTGAAGCTGACTCAACAGTGACCGGGAATTTTGTTTCTGCTTCACTGGTGGCATGTTTTTATGAGTGTGAAGGCACTCTGGATTATATAATGTTGCCCGAAGAGTTTTCTTGATGCAGTTGTTTCTAAAAGAGATGAAATAGGAGAACACTTGTGATCCAATGCGGGCAGTTGCTATAAAGATTCAGGATTAAGTATGGCATATGGCCTGAAGGAATGTTGAATATTGTATTGGGATAGCCACTTTGAATCTTATATGCATAACTGCTGATATTGAGTTTCTGCCACTGCTTCAAACTTTAGCCCTTGTTTGGTGAGATTCAGAATAGTCTGGCAAAGCATGCTAGAAACACCAGCAGCATACAGTGGGACGAAGAAGAGAGATAAAGATTGACCGTGGCTCTCAAAACTGAGAACAATATGGATTAGGGGAAAGGAAAATCACCCAGCAGTCTCATCAACAATAGATCATATCTAGCTTTGCACATTATGTGGACCAGTTCAAAATTTTGAAATGCTTTTCAAACTGATTCCATCTTACCGGTATAATTTTTCTACTCTTGCTGTAATATTTAAAGCTCTATTTATTTTTGCTATCAGTTCAACGATAAGTCTGTGTGTACTACTTAAAATACACACTCATATATAGCCTAGATTAACCAGTGGAACAACCTGCCTCCAGAAGCGGTGAATGCTCCAACACTGGAAGTTTTTAAGAATAGACTGGACAGCCATTTGTCCGAAATGGTATAGGGTTTCCTGCCTGAGCAGGGGGTTGGACTCGATGACCTCCAAGGTCCCTTCCAACTTTATTATTATTATTATTATAGATGAGTTCCGGAAAGTCTTATATCCAGATCCCAATCTGGATGATATGTTACAATATCATTATTTCTTCAACGAAGTCAGTATTTAGCACTTGTTGAATGTGTGTGTGTGTGTGTGTGTGTGTGTATAATTAATCCACACCCAGATTTATTGTAATCTGTCCAGAATATCTTAGACCGCAGTGGTAATAGGTGGCACTGAGGGAGCATTTATATTGTCTCAAAAGCTCCAGAGTGGTACTAAATTGAGGAGAGTATAAGAACCATGGCAGATGGTCATAACTGTCCACTATACATTCATTTAAACATGTCACAGAAAAGTAATAGTGTTAGAGAAAACTCATCTAAATACTATTTTACACAGTTAACATTTGAAATTGGCTCAATAAACTATACCAGAACTTGGAAGAAACTGAGGCCTACAGTAGCCATGTTTATGAGAGATAGACAGAGAGACAGACCGACAGACAGATGATGGATGGATGATAGGTATGTAGATAGGCAGACAGATAGGAAGATAGACACATAGGAAGATAGACAAATGGGAAGATAGATAGACATAGACAGACAGATATAGAAGATGAAAGAGAGATGATAGATAGATAGATAGATAGATAGATAGATAGATAGATAGATAGATAGATAGATAGATAGATAGATAGATAGATAGATAGATAGATAGATAGATAGATAGATAGATAGATGATAGATATTTTCTTTCTTACACTTGTCCCATACTATGCATGCTATACTTGTTCCATGCTGGGTATCATATTCATCTTTTAGTTTATTTCATCAAAATCCCACATCAGGACTCTAAATAAAATTGTAAGGTGAAAGCCTAAATTTCTTTTTTTTTGTATCCAACGTTTGCAACAAATGCATTTTGAATATATCCGACTCTCATCTTTCTCAAACGGCATTTCCATGGAAAATTTCCATGCATGGAAAATTGCTACTTTGCCATACATATGCATTACTATAGGCAATCTACTCTAAATGCACGCTTTCATATGGGGTCTTTGTCATGAGCTATAGTTTGACAGTGATATTAAAGGAACCTGTGATTTATTTATGTTCCCTAAGCAAGGGTATAAAACACATTAATAACAACAAAATGAAGCTCCACAAATCTCTCTCTCTCTCTCTCTGTGTGTGTGTCCGTGCGCTTGTGAGCGTGCACATATGATGTTTATTTTATTTGATAGGTCATACTATTTCAGGAGAAAGGAAGGTATGTTATTCGGCATGTTGAGCTCTCCAGTAATATGGTGTTTCTGCTGAACATTTCAACTCTTCTTGCATGATTGAAATCACAACATCCCACCATGGTTTAGGCCTTTTGGGATACAGAGTGGCAACTTCATTATTCACTACTGCTTTGGCAATGTCTTGATAAGTTGCAGTCAGTACTATTAAGATGCTGTAGAACAGCAGGTTAGGTGAGTGAGCAGTAAGACCCCCCCTAGAAAACATAACAACATAGCATAATGTAACATAACTTAAAAACATAACAAAAATTACACACACACACACACACACACTAAATTTCTTTCTGTCCAAATTTTATTTTGATCAAGGTATCTATCCTGTCAGGTAAGTATACCAATTATTTGTTATTGGATCAAAGTAGTTTCTTTGAATGTGGCTATGTTGTATGTAAAATTAGGCAACCGGTAACATCCCACTGATAAGCCACCATCAACCACAATATATTATTTTGTCTGCCTCTTATTTTTGTTTTTTACTAATAGTATTAGCGCCATGGTGACACAGTGGTGAGAGTGCTGTATTGCAGGCTAACTCTGCCCACAGCCAGGAGTTTGACCCTGACAGGCTCAAGGTTGATTCAACCTTTCATCCTTCCAAGGTCGCTAAAATGGGGACCCAGATTGTCGGGGGCAATATGCTGGCATTTGTAAACTGCCCAGAGAGTTTTGTAAAGCATTATGGGGTGGCATATAAGTCTAAGTGCATTTGCTATTGCTATTATTGCTTTTAATGCTTTTGTCGGTGGTGCTGCTCTGTGACTGTAATAAAGATTGATTGATTGATTTTTATTGTTGAAATATCAAGCACATACCCATTATTTCTTTCTCATTCACTCTCCTGATGCTTTAAGACTTTTGACATCAAGTTCAATTACACTGCATTTGCTTCTTCAAGCCCTTTTATTTTTTGCTCCCTTGTAAGAATACTTGAGGCATTGGGATAAAGTGTTCTCCCTTTTTCTGCCCAGAGGGATATTATCCTGCTTGGATGGCTTTATCCAAGGTAGACACACTGAATAGTAAAATCTCTCATATTTGACAAGAATGTTCCCTCTGACCTTCAATTAGGCTGCAGGTTAAGACAATACTGGAAAATCAATTGCTCATTTTCTCTCTTTTTGCTGGCTGATTTTGATGTTTGCCAAGATAAAGGACGCTCGTCTTAAAGATAGAAATCTGCAAAGAAGTTGGATCTGAGGCTACCAGAAGCTCAAGGGGTCACACTGTGGTTTCATTGTCCCAAAACTCCTTGACTCAATCTTGTCAATAAAAATCAACCCCAGCTGCCATTTCGCTTTTCATCTTTTTAATCTCTTTCAACCTCAGTAGCCCATCCATTCATGAATATGTTTTTTCCTAGGAGAGAATAACGCCATATGACACTCAAACATGTTGTTTAATTTTATCATGATTTGGCAGGAGGCTTAACCAACATCGCTGCCCAATGTCGAAACCAGAGAAACAATGACCTCTGTCAAACATGTTGAGGGAAAATGTCACTTACAGCAACAAAGCTTGAGGATAAATGATAATTAACAAATGTCTATCAGTTTCTGTAATCTTGTCTGTTTCGGTAGGTGTATACTATATATACAGCAGCAGCTAAGGAGACCGTAGGCTTTCCTCTTATCGTGGATATTACTTTTGCCTTAGTTCTATAAATGCAACTTTATCCCTTCATTTGATGCTGAGAACAACTTCCATTACAACTTAGGTTATATTTTCACAGCTCAGTCTGACAAATCCAGTGTACCTGCAGAGCAGTCTCTCTACTGTAGGTAAGGTCATCATGCCTTTAGAGGGTTTAATAAAAGTATTGCAAGCCCAAGGAAAGAGTAAAACTAGAAAGAAACACAATAGGGCTGAGTGAGCAGTTAAATTGTTATTAAAAAAACCCAGATGTTTTTAAATTAATATTTATTGGTTTGTTACACAGGCAGATGTTCGGACTGGATTTGGCAATTTTATCCACCTATCGAGTCCTTCCCAAGAACTTGGGATATGCGGATGTTGATATTTGATGGTGTTGAAGGTGTTATCACAGGATGTTCTAACTGAAGCTGCCTGTTGCAATTGACTGGTAGTGAATTTGTCAATGCCGATTGTGTTCAGATGGTGCTCCAGCTGTTTTGAGTTTGCACCCAAAACACCTATCACTATTGGTACTACCTTTGCTTTCTTTTGCCACAGTGTTTCTCTTTCTATTTGCAGGTCTTTGTTATCTTCTCCAGTTCTTTCTCTTCTATTCTTATGACAATTTATTCAGTTTCTATAGATACCCATCTCAGTCAATGTCTCTTAAAAACGTTAAAAAAACTATTACAATAATAAAAAAGCATTTTAAAACAATAGAAACATCCAAAATAAATATGCACGGCAGAGATAATTAACCAATTTACAGTGAAGTCACAAAATGGGCCCCTTAACATATTCAGAGCCCAGCGGTTGGACAAGAAGAGTGGTATAGGGTCTCCTGCTTGAGCAGGGGTTTGGAAGGGACCTTGGAGGTCTTCTAGTCCAACCCCCTGCTCAAGCAGGAGACCCCATACCATTCTGGAGAAAAGGCTGTCTAATCTCTTCTTAAAAACATCCAGTGATGGGGCAACCATAACATCTGGAGGCAGGCCGTTCCACTAATTAATTGCTTTCACTATCAGGAAATTTCTGTCTATTTAACATCTATCTATCTATCTATCTATCTATCTATCTATCTATCTATCTATCTATCTATCTATCTATCTATCTATCTATCTATCTATCTATCTATCTATCTATCTATCTATCTATCTATCTATCTATCTATCTATCTATCTATCTATCTATCTATCTATCTATCTATCTATCTATCTATCTATCTATCTATCTATCTATCTACCATCTTAGGATACAACATCTTTCAAAGTGACATCTGCAAGCAAGGGCAGAGGAGACAGGATATAGATAAACTTTAATTACTCCAGTGGTTAAATGGATGTTTAATTTTAATGAACTAGTAGTCTGCAGACTCACATCGATAGCGGGAATGGGGGCTACCTTTGCTGAAGAGATGATCTTGTTTCATGTTAAGTGAGAGACAAATGGATCTGCTCAAGGCTAATGGAGATAGAATGCATCTTGGTGTTTTGTTCGGCTAAAGAGGAAAATGCAGTTGTCAATAGACTTTTAACCATTTAGGCCCTTAATTTAAATAGGGCCAGAAAGGCTGAAAGATGTAGCCATATGTACCATGTAGGAATGGACCTCATTAAGCAGTTGGGGTTAACCTCAGACTAACTAAACGAGAAGTGGTTCAGTGAGGAATGACAAAGAGTCTTACGGCACCTTCAGACCATAACGGATCAGAATTTATCAGAGTATTTGTGCCTATAGGCTTCAGCTCGCTTTAGCAACTGTCTCAGTGAAGATTGTCAGCTTGCATTTATGTTGAACAGAGCTAATAGGGGCAAAGCAGAGTTTTGTGTGCTAAGGAAAGAAGGCGAGAAAATAAAATAAGAGATTGGGGTGTAGGATCCAGAAATGCTTCGGGCTGTGGGAGATATTGTTTTCCAAAGCTTTGTTTTGGAATTTTAGCACCATCAGTAATAAAGACATTGAAAACACATGTGTCAGTCTGAGTTGACCACTAGTGCTGATGGATGGATTAGCTAAGACGAAGTTGAACTTGAGTAGACTTTTCAACACATTTGAGAAGTGTGAAGAATATTGCCATACTGGTGGGAGATTCTGGCTGTAGTTAAATTATACAGTCATATGCAGTTCAGGAAAGAGTCTAAAGTATAGAATTTGCCCAGGGGAAGATTATATCTTTAACTTTTAAAATTATTTATCTGATTTTCAGGGAGTTAATTTATGGTTGTTTATAGGCACGGACAGCTGATTCCTTCAAAGTTAAGTATGTAACATTATATTTAATGCTATATACATAATGTATATAATGTAGTGATAAAAGTTTATGAACTGCCATTCTTGTATTATGTTATTCATACCTGTTATCTCATTCCTACATATACTATATATTATAACATACAGTTATCCTCTTCTACTTGCACAATTTGTTCTGTCCTTGTTTACAACTTCTAAGATGATGTTGTGATTCTGTATGTGTATATATGTATATGTACATATATAAAAATATACATATACATATGTATATGTCATTTTATCTTCACCAAAATTCTTCATTTTACTGAATGCAAGTTTTGTTCAGATGTATGTATCTTCACAATTCCAAATGATAATAGCAATAGCACTTAGACTTATATACCGCTTCATAGTGCTTTACAGCCCTCTCTAAGCGGTTTACAGAGTCAGCATATTGCGCCCCCCCCCCAACAATCTGGGTCCTCATTTTACTGATCTTGGAAGGATGGAAGGCTGAGTCAACCTTGAGCCAGTCAGGATCGAACTGCTGGCAGTGAGCAGAGTCAGCCTGCAATACTGCATTCTAACCACTGCGCCATCAATGCTCATAATGAAACAACTTTGCATAAATATCTTTATGGATTTTTGTGTCAACTTTTGGGATGTTGGAACTCTGAAAATTTAATGCATACGATGTTGATTGCACCATGTTGTCATTCCAGGAAGTGTTGCGTTGTATGCACCATCTTGGCAAAGATCGTTGATTTCCTTTGAATGCCAGAGCCCACTCAACGTTAACAGCATAAAAAATAAAAGCCCTTCACTCTTCACCATGTAGCGCAGTGGATAAAATACATCCAACCCCCCTGTATTTCACGATTTTTAAAAGGATTTGAAAAGAAAAAGGTTTTAAGGAATAACTTTGCCATCTCTCTGAATAATGGAAGGATTGAATCATGCTTTCTGAAAGGCAGTTGAAACATTTGCTCTTTTAAAACAACAGCAACACTTTATTAAGTTTTAAAATATAAAAATAAAAACTAATAAAAACTGATAATCCCAAAATAGAACAGAAAAGAAGAAAAAGAAAGAATAAGAGGAGAGCAAACAGAAGAGCCATAAAATATAAATAAGGAAAAAAATAAGAAAAATGCAAAATAAATTGACTTCTGATTTCTTTTACAGCAGATATACATAAAATCTACATTAAGCTCTGCGGTTACAACACAACATCCATTTTTTACAATCTATAGATGAACAGGTTTTTTTTTTTGTCCAATATGAATGTCTTTGCCATCTCAGGTTTTCTGAACAGCTACTGAAACAGTAGCTTCTGATGAATCCAAAATGGTGACAGAGAAAGAGCTGATCTTTGCTCAGTTTAAATGAGGAAGGGGAAGAAGCCACTCTAAACGTTAATGTACAGAACAGTCTGCCATAGACCGTTTCCTCTCTGTAGCTCTTCAGGCCCCATCATAATAGGACCCCGAGCAAACATAATTTTCCTTTAGATATGTTCATTAGGAAATTGTCATTTTTATGATGGATAAATCTGTGTCAGCAGAAATAAAAAAGATAGTGAATGCTAATATTTACCTGCACCTGGTTCCCAGATGATATCTAATGTTCAGATCCCTATCCAACATGCTCAGTCTGGGAACAAGGTTAGGTTTTTAATGACATCCAGGAATATAATTCGGCAATTAGCCTGTCAGATCCCTCCAGAGTTTTTAACTAAATGAAGATCTTCAAACGCTTCGAAATTACAAGTTAATAGGGTGATAGAAAGCATAAGGATTTCAACCACCAAAAAAAGCCTTGGTATGCTATAGGTCAGAGGATAAGGTATTTGTGGCTTTCTGTGTAAGAAAACAATCTCTGTTTTAGAGTCCCAAGACACTGTCAATTTATAAATTGCAAAAGATTGTATTTTTGTTAGAACAAGTGGAAAGCAATGGAATCAACCAAATAGGGAACCATGTTTTAAATTCACAATAGAGTTGGAAAGAGACATTCAGACCATAAAGTCCGACCTGGCTCAATGCAAAAGTCCAAATTAAAACATTCCTTTTGGAAATTTTTCTAGTCTTTGGCTCCATGTACACAGTGAAGTAAAGTAAAGCCCACCATTTCTCTAAGTGCTTGGTCTTACTATTGGATTGGGATGTGCTTTCGTGCCACTGACTCCATTCTTCTGTACCCTGCATTTTGCGATAATTCAACTAAGCATGTGTACAAACCATTTCTTGACTTTTATCCATGATGGTGTATAATATTATCCTTTCCCTTTTTTGAATTTAAATATGTAGAGGAGGAGTTATGGTTGAAAACAGTTGAGGGGGCATCTTTTTCTATCCCAGACTGAAGGATCATGATAGGTTTCTGTAAAGTCAACAAAGCTGAGCTTATGATAAATTGAAATGGCTCTCTCAGATTTATTGAGTGGTGATATGTAGCTGTCGTGGTGGAGGGCATGACATCCAAATCTCTTTTTCCTTGTCTTTGGAGGAAGGATCTCTTGAGGAATGGCTCTTAACCTTTCCTGGGGGATATGAGAGAAGTTTGAAAACTTACACGAATCCAGCTGAATCCACTTTCTGGAGAAGACTGCCCTCTCTCTTTTAATGATGCATCTGTTCCTATCTTGCCTCTGAAGGTAAGAATTATGCTTCTGTGCCACACTCAAAGCTTAGCACAGCTCAGATGTGGCTTGGATGATGATGGTGTTTGTTCCTTCTTTGGGTCATAAATAGCATGCTAAAAATAACATTGGTGTTCATCACAAGGTCAGTTTATAGGAGCAGCACTCATGGAATTTACTTACATGTGATTCTCATCCATACTACAACGAGAAAAACGGTTCAAAAGTCTTCCAGACCTGTGATGGTTTTATTATAGTCTCTGCGCAGCCAGCTGTGAAACAAGATTCTATAAATTTCATGACTTGGAAAATTCCTCATTATATAAATCCCAGAGCACAAATGTGTTCATTGAATGGGTCAGAATGTCCTTGGTCCATCTTGAAAATTGCTACAACTCCCAACGTCTTGCTTTTCGTTAATTAAGCTTATATGATACAACTGCATTGATTAGTCTTCCGGAGATTTTGATTTTTCGGGATAAAAATTCTATAGACATATATTTGGACCATAAAGTGATTTAGAAAAAAAAAAAAGTGCAGCCTAAATGTGACATCATTATTCCCCTACCTTGATGGTAACAAGGTGACCCATTCTTTGGAGCGATAAAAGTTTTAGTGCTCCATTTTATTGAGTCCTAACGAACACACAAAGCTCTATCTGGGCTTTTGAGCCCTGTGGAGCTGTTAAGTAGCTATTGCTCCCACTAGTCCAAAAAAAGAAGGAAAGAAAGCTGAGGTTCATTAAGGAACCTTGAATCTAAAAGCTGCTCAATTGGAAAAGAAACATTAGGACACCCCATAATGAGTTAAAGGCAAATGAAATTATCAGAATTATATTACCTATAAAGAGCTGCGAACATCACAGGAATGTAACATTTCAATGCACTGTTATATTTCATAGCTAGTTACTAGATTCCCTGGTGGAAAATGTGGATTGATAAAAGGAAATAAATGCTACCCTGTACATCTCATCATGATACTTCATACACCCTTAATGTATTTTTTTTTAAAGGAAATTTTATTTGGAACTGAAATGGCATCAGAAGGCATTGCTTTGTACCTTGTGTGCTTTCTTTGCAAATTTAATCCATTATTATTGTGCCCACATCCAGATTGACAGGATAACTGAGAGGCACAATGTTATTTAATTTCACCCCAATCATAGAGCAGAATCCAAAGGATGCTAAATGTCAGAATTTTGATAGAATCTCTTGCTTCCTTCTCTAATATGAACAACAGTAGACTTGCAATGAACACAACGTGCATGGAAATTCATCAGATGTTTGCATCCCAACTTAAAAATATTCTCTCCACAGCAAAATCGATTGATGTTAGGTTCTGATAAATCCTAAAATTTGAGTTATGTTGCTTTGGAGACATTCTAGGCCACACTGAAATAATGCAGCTGTTAAGGTTATGATCATATCAGTCACAGTTTGAATTTTATTCCCAATCCAGTCTGATTTCTTTAATTTGCTTATGTTTTTGAGTCTATCTGCTTAATAAGCATTAGGATCCTGCAAATCATACATTTCATAAACATAAGAAATATTAAGCTGGCCAAATAATCTGCCTTCTCCTATTCTTAAACGAGGACCTAGATCCCTGATGGAATCGGGATCAAAAATTGCACATGCCTGGATGCAAGTCCCCTTTTCCATAGCACTATGGAAATTATGTTACAAGAAAACTCATGCAGAAATTACTCTCCTAAGCCTTTTCTATAATGTATGTGTGAAGCTGACAAGCAAGCCAAAGTGTTGTGAAGAAGGCCATACAAGATATTTCGCAAAGAAGAAATAACATAAAGAGGCCCATTCTTTGTTCCTGTGAAACTAGGATCTTTCTCGGTGTGAGACCTCAGTTGGGAATGAATGAATGAATGAATGAATGAATGAATGAATGAATGAATGAATGAATGAATGAATGAATGAATGAATGAATGAAATCTTCCCACGAAACGTCACGAGGAGGGTCTGTGCTAGCAGACATTATGGAAGCAGTGTGATGCTTCTTAGAAATGGTAGCTGCTAGCAGTGTCATTATCCCCGTAAAACCGTAACATGAAAATTGAGTAACTGATTCAATATTCCATAGCTTGGAGCACCTCCGAAGCTATAAATTGCACCCGTGCATATAAGATGCCTATAGTTTAAAACTACATCTCTAGCTTAAAACATGATGGAGTTTAGAATCCTGACAATGTTCCTTTTGCTTTAAATCAGCCACCGCCACAAACACTTTTCACCACATGTACCATGTGTGCATGCACTCATGCGTACATACATACATACATACATACGTACGTACGTACGTACGTACATACGTACGTACGTACCCTTCTAAGAAAAAGCTGGAGAGGTCTCAACTACGAGTCTTCCAAAACACAGCTCCTGAAAGCCTTTTGATTGGTATCTCTTACTATGCAATCCTTCTTTCTTCTGCTGCAGTCTTAGAAATAATGGTGTGCATTCGATTAAGACCCGTCTCTCCACCGATAGCTGCCTGCGTGGGGTATATGCAGTGTCTGTATAGAGAGGGAAAGGAAAAGATGAGCCTCGGGGCTTTGGTTCTGTTAATAGGTGTTCCCGTAGCAATGTTGTAGAGTCTCTAGGCCAAGAGGAGGCTCTTTCCCAAGGAGCTTCAAGCTACTTATTAAATATTTATTAAGCAGGAACCGAGATTGAAAACTACATTCCAGGAGATTAATGGAGTCTCTCTAAATACATAATCACGAGGATCATTCTTTAAGCCAAATTATATACAACTCTTCTCCTACATAGGAAGGAGGGAAGGAAGGAAGGAAGGAAGGAAGGAAGGAAGGAAGGAAGGAAGGAAGGAAGGAAGGAAGGGGAATGGAAATGGAAAGTAATGGAATGGAATGGAATGGAATTTGCAATCCGGATTGTTATTCTTCCAGTTTTGTGAGTACCTTTATAGTTGAGAAATCCTCAAAACTGTGGCAAAAAATATTATTTTTTTCTCACTACTGATCATCGTTTGTCTAGATCAGGGGTCCCCAACCCCCAGGCCATGGACCGGCACTGGGCCGTGGCATGCCAGCAACCGGGCCGTGCAAACAAGCGAAACCCCATCTGTGGGATGCAGGCAGCACACAAAACCACGTCCCCTCAGGTCCATGGAAAAACCTTTCTCCATGGAACCGGTCCCTGGTGCCCAAATAGTTGGGGGCTGCTGGTCTGGATGCTCCAATTTATATCTGCCTGATTTGGAGAATGGAACACTACTTCCCCAATTTATTATCATAAAGCTGAATGTAGATGTCATACTGAAACTAAATCATAGCTTCTGTTTAATTCAAGCCCAGATCATCTGCAAGGCTGCAAAACTACACTTTGAGGCTAGCTTTGCATTCCTGTCAGCAACTGTGTTTATCTTTACTTCTGAATTCATAATCTATACTTCTGGCCACAGATCCCTTTCCAAAAGAAGTAGCTTAAATAAAGCTAGAACTAAGAGAAAGATGGGACAAAAATCTCCTTGGAAATCTTGTGGTTGAACAAAATCTGTATATCAGTATGCATAATATTACATGGAATGGTAACACCAGAAACCATATAAATATATTAGTTTGGGAGAGTTCCATCCCCAGCATAATGTATATTTTGAAAATTAATGCAAAAAGACCACCCTTAGGCTGGGATACTTAAACATGAAATATTTTGAGTTAACTTTAGCCTTTGCTTTGCAAAATAATGTCAGGGAGATTTATGCTAAAAACCATGCCTATTAGTGAAAGTTATATAAAAACGTCCATGTTGTGGAGAAAACTGGAGCTGACATATAGATGCAGATCAATCTGTTCAAAATAAATCTGTTAAAAAATGGTCCTGATTACTAGCAGAGGCTATTAAATAAAATAGATTTATATTGATTCACATATTCATAGAGTGAAGTAATGACAAAGTTCCTTCTGTTGCTAAAAGAAAAAGGCCAGCAGAACTGCTCATATGAATAAAAGTATGATAATGTCATTTGGGCAATATTAAATTCTATTGTGCGGTTGGCACTTCCAACTCATTCCCTTGGCCTTATAAGGGACCACAGAAATAGGAATGGAAAAACATTAGCAATATTTGGCACATTTTCTCCCAAATAGGTCTTCAAAATGATATTTTTTTTCGCCCTGACAAATTAATCTTGCATTTAAGTTCCAGTATGACAAAACCTTCCCATGTAATCGCTGATTCCTTGTCTAGAATTGCCCATCCATCAATATCTTTATTTGATTAAAGGTTTCCATCGGCAGAATGTTCCCCAAATGAGATCCAGTAAGGTCTAATTTAGGAGAGTAACTCGACAGCTCTAATGGCAGTAATTACCTTTATTATGATTAAGATTCACTCCAGGAAAAGTTGTGTTACAGGAACGTCTGTACAAAGTATTTATCAGAATACATACCCCATCTAATGAAGAGTTTATAAAAGGGCATGCTATAAAGGGCATGCTATAATAAGTGGCATGAAGAAACTCTTCTGAATGACACGGAAGGAGATAAAACTGTCTTTGAACAGGGAATAATTTCCCAAATCATATGCCAGTTCTGTCACCAAAAAGGAGGGTGAGTGTGACATTTTCTCAAGCATCTCAGCTCTTATGTAAATTTGCGGATTAGACAAGCCTTTTTTTCAGAGTATGAATAACAGGTCAACTACGTCAGGGTTACCAACATAGGATCATAGGCTGGAAGGGACTTTGGAGGTCTTCTGACCCCCTGATCAAGCCAGGAGGTCTTATATCATTCCTGGCAAGTGGTTGTCCAATCTTTTTTTTTTGAAACCTTCAGCAATGGAGTACCCATAAAGTCCTGGAGGGATCCTGTCCAATTGATTAATCGTTCTCACTATCAGGAAATGTTTTCCTTACTTCCAGATTGGATCTCTCTTTAACAAGCTTCCACCCGTTGCTTCTTGTACCTTCAGGAGAATTAGTTGACCCCCTCTTTTCTGTGACAGCCCCTCCAGTCCTGGAAGACAGCTATCATGTCCTCACTAAACCTTCTCTTCATTAGTCTAAACATACATCATTCCCTTAACCATTCATCATATAACTTAGCCTCTAGACCTTATGATCTTTGTTGCTCTTCTCTGCACTCTTTATAATTATTAGCCATTCACATCTGAATGACAAGTCAATGAAGCAAGAATTAGAATTCCCCAACAACCATGGCCATTCCTAAGAATTTTGGAGATTGTAGCTATACATATGGAGGTCATTTACACTTGAGAAGACTTTTCTATATCTGCCCACTTAGAATAGGAGGAACCCCTTTTGACTCTGCATATAAGGGGAAGAAGAATAGCAAGCACACATGCAAGTGATGGCCAAGAAAATATATGCCATTATTTATTCATTCGTTCATTCGTTCGTTCGTTCATTCATTTTTTTTTTTAATTTATATTTCATATTTCTTAACCACCCAACTCCCTCAGATGTAAGAAAGCAAAGGTAGAACATCTCCCAAATTATTCACTTCCAATAAACAAAACAGTCTTCAACAGGGGTCCCCAACCCCCGATTCGTGGACCAGCACCGGTCCACACCATGCCAGCAAGCGGGCCACACAAAGAAGCAAAGCTCCATCCTTGGGATGCAGGCAGTTTTCAAAACCACACCCCCTCTGGTCCACGGAAAAACCTTTCTCCATGGCACCGGTCCTTGGTGCCCAAATGGTTGGGGTCTTCTGGTCTACAACATTAAAATACTTGTTATGTTTGTAATAGTTTGCAACTGGACTGGGTTTAGTGGACCTAGTGTCAGGCTATTTGGTGGAATAGACTCTGTTATTCTTGGATCTATGCTTTCATACTGGGTTGTTGCTGAAAGTAATATTTCCTTTCAATTGTATCTTGCTACTGGTAGTTGTTATAACTTCTTACCCTGCTGTTAGCTCTTCCCTGTAATCTTCTATCCAAATTATAACCAAGTATGGTCCTGACCAGCTAAGATTGGCTACCTGTGAAGGTCCTGAATAGACAAATTATGATAAGTATCTGGTTCTCCCTTGCACATAAGAAGCTTAACTGCACGGACAACTGCTTAGCTACAGGGAGAGAGAGACACACACATACAAACACATTTTCAGACCACTTTAGCAAACCGTTTGAGACACTTATCCACAACTCCAAATATAATGGGTGGAAAAAAAAAATCAATGAAATGTGTTGTGTCCCTCATTGATTAAGACTAGCCCAAAGCATTGTGTGAAAAAGAAATCTGATTTCTTTTCAATGTCGGTTCATTGAATTCTGACTTTTTCAGATTACTTCTTTTCCCCTTTGAAACTGCTCCATTATTCACACAAAAAAATAAATAAATGAATGAATGAATAATCCTGTAAAGAGGGAAAAGTATTCACGTTACAGAAGCAAATAATTAAATAACTTAATTTACAGAAACACAGGTTAGATTGTAGAAGGACTGTTTTAAAAGGTAGATTATCCTGCGCTGGAGTGGGATTTTTGCTGAATTATTTTTTCTAGATAAAAAATATCCGTACAACTTTTAGGAAACCTAGTAAGACGTTTGGAAAAAGAAAGAAAATGCAGCTTGTTCGTAATCATACTCTTTATATTATTTATTTATAAACTTATTTATCTACCTGCTATTTGGTAAGTGCCCTCAGAGCAACTTTGCAGCAATAAAACATTTAAAAGACAATAACTATTAATAGGTAACTATCGATCAACAATCAATAAAAAATAAAGAGGATCATAAAAATGTCAGTCAGCACCAGTAAAAAAAAAAAAAGATAAAATATAATGTGTCAGTAAAAGCAGATTTGAAAATCAGTATGCATCTCTGGAAAGATCTGGATTATTTTTTTCCTTTAAATTTTCATCTAATAATATATATATTATTAGCAAGAAACAAATGTTGATTTATTGGTTCAAAAATTAGATTACTATCATAGATAGATTAGAAGATAATTTGATGTAATTCTTATTTTGTTTGTAAAAATCTATGAGTCTAGCTATAAGTGTGGGAAATAAATAAAGAATGCCACATACAATCCCAGTTTAGAAGAGGCTTGATGTTCTCCCTCTTGTACATTTTCTGCCATGCCACACTCAAGTTCTGCTATGAATGGAAGAATTTCTGTTTTTTGAATGTCCATCTAGTTGTTCAGTCCATTTAGTTTTTTGAATGTCCATCATTTTGAATGTCCATAACATAAAAGATGTTGAGAATCTGGAAAGAGTACAGAGAAGAGCAACAACAATGATTAGGGGGCTGGAGGCTAAAACATACAAAGTATGGTTACAGGAATTGGGTATGTCTAGTTTAATGAAAAGAAGGACTGGAGGTGACATGATAGCAATCTTACAATATTTGAGGGGCTCCTACAAAGGTGAGGGGGGTCAAATTATTTTCCAAAGCCCCAAAAGGCAAGCCAAGAAACAATGGACAGAAACTTACCAAGGAGAGAAGCAACCTAGAACTAAGGAGAAATTTCATAATGGTGAGAGCAATCAACCAATGGAATAGCTTGCCTTCAGAAGATGTGGGTGCTCCATTGCTAGATGTTTTCCAAAAGAGATTGGACAACCATTTGTCTGAAATGGTATAGGGTCTCCTGCTCAAGCAGGGAGTTGGACTAGAAGACCTCCAAGGTCCCCTCCAACTCTATTATTCTATGTTCTAGTAAAGTTGGGTCTGATTTGGATTTAGAATGCAAAATCTAGATTGGGAAGTGCTCCACCACTCCTGTTATTAGCGGCATCCATAGCAAAGGGCCAAAAAAGTCAGGATAGCAGTTGCAATCACTTGATTCAAACCTATCCATTTTGTACATGTGTTGCTGGCACACCACACCGCAAGGGGGTAGAGCTTTGACAAAACAATTGTGGTGGTCACTGACTCTTTTTCTCTTTCTGTTCTATTGCCCAGAAAATAAAAAAAATATTGCAGGAGTAGCCAAGTAATCAGCAAGAAACATGCATATCCAAACAACTCGTGAGAATAAGTGACAAGGAGATATATCAATCCTTTATATAACCAAGGTAAGAACTCTGTCCAATTTGATTGTCAGCTAGTAGTATTGGTTGAATCCAGTGGTGGGATTCAAATAGGTGAACAACCAGTTCTCTGGGTGGATGCTGCCGCTTCCGGAAGTCCATTCTGGGCCTGGGCAACAATAAATTAGCTACCGGTTCTGCCAAAGTGGTGCGAACCAGCTGAATCCCACCACTGGTTGAACCTCTCAAAGCTTCACCTGTAACCTAGATGCCTTGCTTAGTTTAGTTGTTCTTGTTCCCCATCTTATTTGAGTCTTAATCACATTGGAGTCTTTGCTTCAGCCTCATCAGAAGACTCATTAGAACTAGTTTAATAGCTCCTACAGAAGCTATGTCATGTACTCCCCCACCCCAAATGCATTCACTGTGTTCAGTAGATTAGCCATTGGCTTATAAATGGCTTAGTGGATACACCTAAAGCATTTATAATGAAATGTGGAACCCCAGAATTAAAGCAACATTGGATTCCTGAAGAGCGCATAGCTATTCCATTAAAATGTATTACGTTAGTGCTAATGTGTTTAGAGGGATGTGTTTTTTTTTCAGGGTGGTGATCATTAAAATAGTAATTCTGGATACTCTCAAGAACCTTTCATTAAGTCATTACCAAGACATTTTTATAAGGTCACATAATATAGCAGGTCTCCAAAATAACTTGGAACTTCATTCCAGGGAAGATTTTACCTTTATGTTAGCCTACAGGTGCCTGTTCCAGTCATATTTTATATATTTCATTGTGTAAAATATGCTATGGATGCTTTTGTATCATCAGTTCCCCCAATGGGGAATGAGATTTTGCATTGAAACTCAAAGCATCGGTATTTTGCATTCAAGATTTGCTGAATCTAATTAATTGAAATGGAATTCCAGGTGGCATTTCAGATTTCTGTGCAATGTTACACTTTATAGCAACCCTATAAGTGTCCTTCAATATCCTGTTCTGGGCTCAAGGTTGGAACAAAGTATTGACGACATCAAGAAAAAAAATCTGTCCTTGTATGCATAACAGCACTGATTGCTAATCTGCACGCATCTATTTAGTTTTTCTCACATTTTTAGTGAAAATTTGAGGCACTTCTGGCCTCGTTGCCCGAATGGCATTTGTTCTGTGAAGGAACAATGATGGATAATTGTTTCCGTGGCAACTACACTTGGGCCTACTCAAGCTTCTGCCCTTTAGTTGTTTGTACACAGATTCTCTTGATAAATTAGACAGGTGCCAGTAGCTAGAAGTATTTGGATGATGGAAAAGGAAATGCATTCAGGACTTTGTTTATTCTCTGGCAAGAGCAAATAAACTCTTTATAAGATGGGAGGGATAGGAAAACAGAAACAATATATTGTGCCAAAGTCACAAAATGTCTTAGCTGACACAAAATAGGAAAGCTACTCCACAAATTACAATATTCATACAACATGCTAGCTCCAAACAAGCAGAAATCCTATTACGGATTAGCAGGATGGTTTCATTTGTGGGGATGGGGTCAGAACAGCCAAGATGATCGTTACAGAAATGTAAGCATACATTTGCCTACATAGTTAAAAGTGCATTAATGCTTCTAGGCATGATATATGTCTAATATCATCAGTGCCTGGAATAATTTGTGGGTAATGTAAAGGTGATAAGATTTGCCCATGAATAAATTAGTGTACAATGCCAGGAGCAAACATTTTTTTTAAAACAGAACATTGGATCAATTCTGGTTGAAAAGTAGATAGGATTCAGATATGGGCAGAACTGAGCATGAATGCTGGTTGATTCTAATGCTGATCATCCTGATTGCCACTGGGGAAAAAAATCATTTGTTCCAGCCACTACATGATTCTTACCACTACTAACAACACTAAGAAGCTAAATACAGTATATGTTATTTTTATTGTCAGCAGCAGATTCACCAATGAAACCCAGATAAGACGGCTTAACCAACTGAAATTCTGAATAACTGCATGAATGGAATGACTTGTCATTGCAAGTGAGTTGAATTTGCTGTAAGCTAAAGTTTAAAATACCGTTCTCTGTCATACAGCAGATTTGCCACAACTCTTGAGTGTTGATTGCTGATGCATCTTACAACCCTAGACAGCACTGCAGAGAAGTTGCTACTACAATATTTTATTCTCTTCCTCATGGGAAAGTTTATATGCAATTTTAACATTATAAGCTGCCTGGAGTCTCCTTGTGTGAATCGGGCAGCCATTTAAATGTGTTTAATAAATAAATAAATGGGAAAGAGCAAGCATAGGAGAGGAAAATCAGTTTCTGATATACCTAACCCTAACCCTAAATTGGTTTTCCCTGAATGGGATTTTCACATGTATTTTATCAGGAAACGTAGATAAGGCAAACTTAAAAAGTCAACGCCCTCCTAAGCATACTGATGCGCTACGAATCCATTGGCGATGTCCATTTTACTCTCCGAATTCATGGGGACCTAATCCTAATCCTAAATTGGTTTCCCCCCAATGGGATTTTCCCATGTAATTTACCAGGAAACGTAGATAGGTGCTCGAGCAGTAGGTTGCACTAGAGGACCTCCAAGGTGCCTTCCAACTCTGTTATTCTGTTAAAGAGTATATTGAATTGAAAAAAAGAACCTGATTTTGTCATTGTTTTAGAGGGTATTTTGGGAGACAGCTATCAAAGATATAATCATTGGGGCCAAATTTGAGATGATTTGCCTATGTCTATGACAAAATACTAGCTATGGAGAACAAAGAGATCATTTTGTGAAGGCAAAGGCACAATTTTCAAATCCAATTTGTGGACACTCAGGCTGGCAATTTGGGGAAACAGAAATGGGACCTTAGCTCCTTTTATTATTATTATTATTTTATCTCGGAGTTGCTTTCAGATGCCAACTTAAAACTATAGCTAATTTTGGAATATGTCACCAGAGTACATCTATTTTATGCTTGACCTTTTCAGATCCCTTGTTCCTCTTTCTTACTCAACTTCATAGTTCAGAGAAGTAAAATGAAACAAAAAAAAATGTCTTCACTGAGGAACAGCGATGGGAACTCAGATCTTTTGTCTTTTTCATTCCAAAATCTGGAAGAGATTTAATGGTGTGGCAGGAAAGAAAATGTATGCAATATCAAACTCGTTAACATAGCACGGGTCTTAGGCAACCTTCCAAAATACATGGCTGCAGCCTTTCAGAAACTGCCACCTACGTTCTATGGCACCATCAAACAGTACCAATTTGTTGGTTTTAATCTCTCCACAACTGTATTTTGTTTCATGCAAAAGTAGTACATTCTTTCAGGTTGCTTGGTTTTCCAGGCTATTTTTGTAGAGAGCTTTTAACCTGAAGAGTCAATTCAGTTGTAACCCAAGTAGATATTATAATAGTAGATGTAGTTAGTTTTGTAACTCCTATTACAGCTTTTATTTCTCTGTAAAGTCATGGCTTGCCACCAAATGGTAGCAGCAGTTGAGAATGTTCCTTGCCTTGCAAAGACCCTTTTTTCATCCTGGGGAGCCAACTTCACTCCAAGACTTATACCAATGTAACCCCAGGATTTACACCAACTTAACCCCACCAATACACTAATTAAGAGAGCCGTGGTGATGCAGTGCTTAGAATGCAGTACTGCAGGCTAATTCTGCCAACTGCCAGCAGTTCATTTCTGACCAGCTCAAGGTTGACTCAGCCTTCCATCCTTCTGAGGTCAGTAAAATGAGGACCCAGGGGCAATAGGCTGACTCTGTAAACCACTTACAGTGTGCTGTACAGCACTATGAAGTGGTAGATAAGTCTAAGTGCTCTTGCTATTGCTAATACAATTTGTGAGATACTGGTTCCCAGATACAGATCTGGATTGGTATATCAGAAACTGATTTTCCTCTCCTATGCCTGCTCTTTCCCATTTATTTCTTTATTAAACACATTTAAATGGCTGCCCGATTCACACATGGAGACTCCAGGCAGCTTATGATGTTATAATATTTGAGGGATTGGTATGTTTTCTGGTAAAATAGATGTGAAAATCCCATTGGGGAAAAACCCACTTAGGGTTAGGGTTAGGTCCCCATGAATTCAAAGAGGAAAATGGACATCACCAATGGATTCATAGCGCATCAGTATGCTTAGGAGGGCATTGACTTTTAGAGCATGCTCTATCTACGTTTCCTGGTAGAATACATGTGAAAATGGACATCGCCAATGGATTCGTAGTGCATCAATATGTTTAGGAGGGCATTGACTTTTCAAGTCTGCCTTATCTACGTTTCCTGGTAAAATACATGTGAAAATCCCATTGGGGGAAAATCCACTCAGGGTTAGGGTTAGGTCCCCATGAATTCAGACAGCAAAATGGACATCGCCAATGGATTCATAGCGCATCATTATGCTTAGGAGGGCGTTGACTTTTCAAGTCTGCCTTATCTACGTTTCCTGGTAAAATACATGTGAAAATCCCATTGGGAGCAATTCCACTTAGGGTTAGGTCTCCAGGAATTTGGTGAGCAAAATGGACATTGGCAAAGAATTTCTAGCACGTCAGTATCTTTAGGAGGGTGCTGACTTTTTGAGCCTGCCTTATCTACATTTCCTGGTAAAATACATTGGAATATCCCTTTGGGGTACTTGCTTGGTTTCAGAAAAATGGTTGTCTAATCTCTTCTTCAAAACCTCCAGTGATGAAGCATCCACAACCTCTGGAGTGAAGCAATTCCACTGATTAATTGTCATCAGGAAATCTGTCATAGTTCTAGGTTGATTAGTTTCCATGCATTTCTCCTCATTCTGCCTTTAGGTGCTTTGGAGAATAGGTTGAACCCCCCCATTTTTTTCCCTTTGTGTCAGCCCCTCAAATATTGAAACACTGCTAGGTTTTTGAAAATGGTAGAACTGCCCTCAAACAACATATCTGGGATACAGATATCCACACAAATTTAAGCAAGGTACCACACCCCATAATTTACCAAATTCTTCTGAAAAGCTTTGCCTAAGCACTTATCTCCATCATGATTTCTAAAGGCTTTCCCATTAGCCAGGGGAGAGGCATTGCTTTCAGCAGTCTTTTTTGGACATTTTAAGGGCAGTCCTGTGTCTCTCTTCAGTTATGTCCACGTGCTGATGACTTGATAGAAACTCTAAGCCATATGCTAGTACTGTATGTTGTTCACTATATAAAAGACTCTTAGACAGATCTTGATTTATCCAATCTTGAAGAAATTTCCAGGCAGGAAGTGTGATTTCGTCTTACTGTTACTTCTTTCAGGGAAGGACTCAAAAATATCCTTCCAAGTTGCCCGGTTTTGTGCTACCATCTGTACAATATGTTTCACCCTTAATTAAGTTTGGAGACTCATTTATTCATCCCTTTTTAGAACACTAATTTCATTTTATTCTGTGTTCTTCTTTATTTTTAGGTCTTACTCTGCCCATTGTTTTTCTGTTAGATCTACAGTATAGATATAGGACACAGCTCTGCTATTGGAAGTTTTCTTGGATTTGGCCTTAGGGCTTTGATAAAGTGATTTTGTTTGGTTCAGATTTGATAGGATGCAACATGTTTTTTGTTTTGCAGGACAGCTTTCGTTCTTCTAAACTGAATATAGCCCATATTTTAATTATGCAAAGGAAATGGGTGTTGCCTTGCAGTTTCTGTTTGAACTCCCAAGGTAGCTAAACTTTCAAAAGCAGTTCTGTTGGTAATAGGTCAGAAAGCAACCTGGCACACAGTACGGGGACCTTCCTAGACCTCTATGCACTTGATTTCACAGCTGCTATTGAGATGCTTATTTATTACTTGCATGAGTTGACCTTTGTTTCTTTCCCCCTGAAAGAGCTTATTCTGTATCTAAAAAAAAAAAAAAGTGATTTGCTATAATTGTTGTGTTTATTTTCCCCGAACTAGCCTTAATTATCACATAAATATTCTAGTTAATGGACAACAGTGACCATTTAATTCTTTACTTGCTATGTCCAATTAACATTTGTGACTGCGTAGCTATGGTTAAGTGAGAATTTTACTTTTACAAGGTTTATCGCCACTGGTCTAATCAAGAAGTTATAGCCTTTCATGCCTTCAACAAGCCAATGTGAAGTAATCGTCATTAAGGGACAGCAAAAACCTTTATATCAAATTTAACAGGGAGTTTTTGGAAGTACATTGGTGGTCTTCTCAAATGCCTGTTTGATGGGGGAAATGGTGCAATTTCCTAAGATGACCATGAAAATCCCAAAGGTGCTTTTTCAAAAAGCAACTGGACCTTGTTGTATGCAAGGTGTATTTCTCCACCATTCAGTCAGAACTGAAGAAGCTTCTTGGATGATAAATGAAACAACTTCAAGGAAAACAAAGAAAGTCCAGTTGCCTTTTGGAAAAGTATCTTTGGGACAACCATGATCTGGATGACTGAGAATCTCCATAGACATGACAATGAAAAGTGGTTGCAAATGATTAAGTGGGTGACTGTAGCAGGGAACAATCCATATAAATATAAAAAGGAAAAGCAAAGCAAAAAAATAACTCACCTATAAGGTTATATTAGCTGTCTGTTATTAGATAGATCCATATGTTTTGACCAACATGGTCTTTACTTAATAAGATGTTGGGTTCCCGGAATGGAATCCTTAATCATCAGTTCATAAGCAGGGATAAATAAATCTTTTTTTTTTATTTTACTTTTACTTTTGTTGCAAATTTTCAAATATATGCAGTTTTGCAGGAAACGACAGTGCCTTACTGTATAAGCAGGTCTCTTGACAAGCAAAATTTTGTGTACATTTCCCCTACCATGAACATTTTAAGTAATTTCCTTAGAAAAACACATTTTTTTAACCAAATATGACATTTTACATTTCCTTTTGCATTGAAAACTTGCATCACAAATTTGAAAAAAAAATATATAGATTCTGATGTGCATGAATTCTTGTATACATTTACCAGGAGATGCAAAGAGCATAAATCTGCTGAAATTCAGATGGAGTGATTTTCTCTGCTATCCCTAAGTGATGCTAAAACATTGAGCTCTTCCAAAATTGTGTTGGCATGACTTTACACTTGGTGCAGCTCTAAGGCAATTTGACTGAAACACTAAATCTTGTGGACTTTGGGTCTAGACAATGTATAAATGCACCATCTGTTGACTAACAACTGAATCTTTCGGGGGTTTAAGTATAGACATGGAGATGCACAGGGTCCCTTTTTGTACTGGAATAAAAGGGTGTTGAATCCATTAGTGATTAACATAAATGGGAACAAATACTGCTCGTGATTGCCTGTTGATACTCAGATCAGTTTATACATTCCACAAATAGAGTAATCATGGCATGCTTAATGCTCCAAGGCAAATTACAACAACACCATTTGGTGTCCCATAAAAAGCAAGAGGATTGGGTATACCCCCTATAAACTGGATATATAGCTTGAAAAACCATTTTGCTTGAAAGTAGAACCGTACTATAAATAGCCTTAAAAGTCACGCTCGAAGGATATTCTGCTATTTAATCACTTCTGCTCTTGAGGATACATCTTCATACCTTAGGCAATAAGAGGAGTGGGGAAAAAAGAATTCCATCTGCGGAGTAAGTTCCTTGTTCCAGGTACCGTTTATCTAATTGTACATCTAAATTGCAATGAGGACCTCAAACCGTAGGCTATCCAATTCTCAATTACTCAGTTTTGAAGATAAAACAGCATTCTCTCCCTGTATTATTTAACAGTGAATGTAGCTCCATCAGAGAATCCAAAATAGGTGCAATTAATAATGACTTGATATAAAAAAAGGGGAAAAAAAATCTTCACTTTTGGTAAAGAAAGATCTACACACACCAGCATTCAGTCTGGATAATGTAACAAGGCACAGCACATCCATTTGCTTGATTGTGTGGTGGGTGTTTGTTTAATTGTTTAATTTCTGAAGGAGGTGAAGATTCTTACAAACGTTAACTGCCTTCTAGCCTTCTAATGCTTCTCTGTAGTGCAACAACCCTCAACCTTTTGGGCACCAGGACCTGGTTCCGTGGAGATAAATTTTTCCATGGACTGGAAGGGGCGTGGTTTCATGTGCTGCCTTTGCTTGTTTGCATGGCCTGGTTTTTGGCATGCCCAACTGGGGGTTGGGGACTCCTGCTCTATTGCACACATGTGCTGAAATGAAATGCAAAGAAAATTACATTATAATACATATATACATATATATCACAGAGGTCTCCATTTTGTCCCCCCAAAATGCAATCTTTTAAGGTACATTGGGCCAAGAGAAACTGGTATGAAACCACCACCAAATAAATTCCCAAAGCTGAGTTTGGACCTCATCCTTGATTGCTATGCTACACTGCATTCCACTGACTTTGTCCAGGGGGTGTTTTTTTGGGGGAAATCACTCTAATCTTCCTGTTACTTAGCTCAGCTTTAGAGCATTTTCTTCTTTAAACATTAGATGTCTGTCAACCAAAATCAGGATCTTTTCAGTTACAAAACACTCTCTCTGGAGACACAAATGACACTGACTTTTCTGCTCTGACAATTTTACTCTTAATGGATAATTGTATTTTTTTCCACTTGTTTTCCTTTATTTTTACTCTTGCAGTTACTGCCACCCTGCTAAATCTTTGAATACATTTCTTGTTCTGGTTTAAATGTTAATTGTTGTATTTTTACTGACATCCATCGTGTAAGGTTTTGCAGAAAGTAGCATGCGAATGGTTTGACCACGTATTTCACTGCATTTTAAACTATAGGGTTTATTTGAGTTGTGAAATGATGTGAAATTAATTGACGGGGGAACGTGAACACATATCTTTTCTTTGATCTTTCAGTAACTACTCACTGTGTAACTTTCTGGACCAATTATGTAGTATAGTACAGCAAGGTGTATTGTAAGAATTGACTTATTATCGCTTGTCTTATTTTAAAATGATAATTCAGGAAATCAGAAGATGGTAAATAACAATCCTATTGTGTTTTTAGGCAAGCTTGAATTAATTTTTTTAATCATCCTTAATTATTTCTGGAAGGGCCTTCTAGTATTTGCCAACTTAGCCTTGGTTTCAACCTAGATATTAGATTTATCATTTCAAAGAAAAACAACTTTCAAACAAAGTGCTTTCTCGTCCTATCAGACATATGCTGAAGATAATATATTTTCAAAAGAAATCAGATGCATGTTTTCTTTGGACAGGAGAAAATTCTTCTGAAATCTAAACTTAAAAGTATCTATGGAAACTAATCTGGGATACCTGCGTGTTTGCTATTTGATCTACAATTTATTAGCATAGGATCAATTGAAACAGATCAAGAGTCACAGTAGGTGGATAGGAATATAAACAAAGCAAAGCTACTTTTCTGTTGGACAGTAACCTCAGATCAGCCTAAGATGTTTTCCATGTGTGTACAGTGTATAGATTTTCAGACAAATTTGAAACGATAAGAACAAAAATAATTTGGTTCAAATATAGCCTTCTTAGCAATGGTTGAGTTTATATCTTGTGGCTTGCTTAGAGTACTAGAAGATTTGGAAAACTATTGTATGCAAAATTAACAAATTGGCTTAATATGATTTAGTTTAATGAAAAGAAGGACTAGGGGGGACATGATAGCAGTGTTCCAATATCTCAGGGGCTGCCCCAAAGAAGAGGGAGTCAAGCTATTCTCCAAAGCGCCTGAAGGCAGGACAAGAAGCAACGGATGGAAACTAACCAAGGAGAGAAGCAACCTGGAACTGAGGAGAAACTTCCTGACAGTTAGAACAATTAACCAGTGGAACAACCTGCCTCCAGAAGCGTGAATGCTCCAACACTGGAAGTTTTTAAGAAGAGACTGGACAGCCATTTGTCCGAAATGGTATAGGTTTCCTGCCTGAGCAGGGGGTTGGACTCGATGACCTCCAAGGTCCCTTCCAACTTTATTATTTTTATTATTATTTTTATTTTTATTTTTATTATTATTTTTATTTTTATTATTATTATTATCATTATCATTATTATTATTATTATTATTATTATTATTATTATTATTATTATTATTATTATTATTATTATTATTATTATTATTATTATTATTATTATTATTATTATTATTATTATTATTATTAGTATCTTAGACACTTCATCTACATCCATACATGGAGTTCATACATCAGACTTTACTATTTATTTATTCATGGTGTCTTTAATAAACCCTAGTTTCCTAAGTATGCCTGACAACCTACCGAGAAATTACAAGGGGGAAAAAAGATCCTTATATGGTATTTGACATATTTGGTGTATAGTTTTGGAAAGTTCTCATCTAAAAAAAAAAAAAAAATAAGTTAATTAAATTCCGAAGCTTGCCTAGCAGGTTAAAAACTGGGGAATTGCCCAGTAAATGGGTAACAAAACTTTTTTTTTTTTCCTCTAGAAAAACTGCCACAACGATTCATTAGAGTATCCATTGATGCAGACATGAACAAAATGGGTGTATTCTATTGCTTTCTACATTCAGAAAGAAAAGGGAATTTGGACAAAGCTGCTTAACTAGAAAGACCAGCAACACTAAAAATGCATTAATTAAAGATCTGCAAGAAAGGGGATTCATTGTTCAGTTGGGTGTTTGGTATTTGGTCTCAGCTCAGTGCTCACTTGAAATAGGAGAAACAACCTGTCAAAAGTATAACATGGGATTACATTAAGAGACATCTTTTATTGGAATAATTTCAGTCTGCAGAAGGATGGGTAGACTTTTAGACTTGATTAAAGCCCATCCTGGGCTGAATGTAGCAGAACTAAATGTAACTGAGTGTAATTGTTAGACGTATTGCACATTCTGACGTATAAGGAAGATTAAAACAACATTCAGGTGTGTCTGGGATCTAATGGCGTTAAATTGCAAGAATGTGGCCATCATAATGGGCTACAGGTAGGATGTCTCAAGGTTCATTGAATTGACTTCCCCCTGAGGAAGTAGAGTTATAAAGGGGAAAATCCATTCTTTGTCCTTCCTCATTCTCAGATGCTGGATGTTAGAAGGGTCTTACCCAACGAGGTGAACAATGAACAGTAAATTATCTAGAAGAAAGGAGAAGTGTTCCCTCATTAGAGTTCCTCAAGAACACCTTTGAGAGCTATCTACTGGGGATGCCCTGGCTCTAAATGTTGGAAATTAGACCTGATGTCCTATAAGTTGACTGTAATAATTCTATGACAATTAAAAGAAATGTGTAGATGTCAACATGGCTAGTTTAATGAAGAGAAGGACGAGGGGGGACATGATAGCAGTGTTCCAATATCTCAGGGGTTGCCACAAAGAAGAGGCAGTCAAGCTATTCTCCAAAGCACCTGAAGGCAGGACAAGAAGCAACGGATGGAAACTAATCAAGGAGAGAAGCAAGCTAGAACTAAGGAGAAATTTCCCGACAGTGAGAACAATCAATCAGTGGAATGGCTTCCTCCAAACGTTGTGGGTGCTTCAACACTGGAAGTTTTTAAGAAGAGACTGGACAGCCATTTGTCTGAAATGGTATAGGGTTTCCTGCCTGAGCAGGGGGTTGGACTAGATGACCTCCAAGGTCCCTTCCAACTATGATGATGATGATGATGATGATGATGACATGATGAGAATGTCTGGTGCCAGAAATTTCAGAAATTTACTGAAGCAATGTACTTTTTATCTATTTCAAAAATTAGCCTAATATTCTATAAGGGTTCACTCACAATGTCTAGTTAGTTGTTGGTTGTTAGTTAGAGGCTTTCTAGTCTAAATGACAACCTGAAAAGAAAAAAAATAACAACTGAAAAAAAGAAAAAAAAACAACATTTACAGAGCTCAACCATCATCGTGCCTCAAAGCCTGAGAGAATATCAATGACTTTCTGAATATCATCAGAGTGGGAATTGTGTGGCAGTGTTTCTCAACCTTGGAAACTTTGAGACACGTGGACTTCAATTCCCACAATTCCTTGGTTGACTGGAGAATTCTGGGACTTGAAGTTCACAAGTTTCTAAGGTTGGGAAATATCATTTTAGGGAGATGTTGTTCCAGAGAGCAGGTGCTATGACAAAGAAGGCATCCT
Source organism: Azemiops feae (assembly GCA_023970755.1). Taxonomy (NCBI): domain Eukaryota; kingdom Metazoa; phylum Chordata; class Lepidosauria; order Squamata; family Viperidae; genus Azemiops; species Azemiops feae. The sequence continues at coordinate 2,125,333 of JALGBA010004191.1, read as the reverse complement.
TCCCAAGTCTCGATAAATTACATGGTTTAATTGAAGGGACCGAAGCATATCCTTAATGAAGGATAGAGTTATAAAATGGAATAGGTTTTCCTCTTTATGTGGGAATAACCTCTGTTCACAATATTGCACTGAAAAGTTTGATTGTTGTCCACACACGATTTGATGTGTGAACAAATGGTTTTATGCTTCCAAATCCTATGATGGAATTAATAGGGGAAAAAATGAATAGATCTAAATCTTGGCATCCATTGATTCCTGAAACCTTTTCACCTTTGCAATATTTTAGAAAGGAGATTCCTAAGCAGTAAAAAAAAAAAGATTTTAACCTGCAATTTTAACCTTACTTAACCTGCAGTTAAGTAAATGTGTTTGCGTTTGTATGTTTTATTTTACAATCAGACATTTTTAAAATCGTTCCGTTCTGATACATACCTTAAGGAGAAGCTTAAGAAAAGCACCCATACCTGTAAATCTTGAAAAGGAGCACTGCAAGAGTTCTAAATGGATATTCTCTTTCTTTCTTTTTATTAGGCGTTGTAACTGAGTAAAGTGGAAGATTTTATAGCATCATTTACTGGCACCATAAAATGCGTGATGTCCAAGTCTGACATTTAGGGGGAATGCTTTTTTTTTTTTTTTAAATAACTTACCTAGAAAGCCCAAATTCATATTTGCTGGTGCATTTTGTACTTCGGCAATATTTCCCCCAAAAGTGACCCATAATCAAGTTGCTAGTTTGGCTGATGGATGGCATTTGGCCCTTTTAGTCTTCTTGCTATGGCTCAGGGTTGGGTGGTCAATCAAAATGATTGACATGATTTGGGTTTGAGAAAAAAAAGACAATCACAAGTATCATCTTAGTATAAATTTAATTTAAATTAAAAAATCTTCGCCTTGTGATGAGATGGGCACAAAATGAATTCATTCACCCATCCATCCAGGAATATTTGGGTCGTTAATTCCACTGGCTAGTCCAGAAATGAGGAGGAGCAGATGTCATAGTGACATTGTCATGATTCCGACGGATGAAACTCTTCAGAGAACTTCGAGGCATTGTTTACCTTAAAGAATCTTTATTCAAGAAGCATAACTTCGGCACTAACATAATCGAAGCCAAAAACTGAATCCACCCCCCCCCCTTGAGCACATAGTATCAAAGCACAATTCCCTCCTCCAATTAACGGTCACAAATCACATTCCCCAATTAGTTTAAAGTGTGGGCTTTCCCTCCGGCTCTCCAGCCCGCCAATTCTTATCATCTCTTATTTCAGCAACCTTGATCCTCACGCTAGGTTCAGTATTATCATGTCTAGCTGAACTCTCATGCACATCCCCCCCCTCCCCAGCATCATCTAACTCTAAAAGCAAAAAGAAGGAAATGGTTACCTCTCCATCTGTTGTCAAAGCAAAAACATCCGAAGTTAGCAGCGTTGACAGACATCACGTAGAGCAAGGGTGTCATACCTCGGCAACTTTAAGATCTGTAGACTTTAATTCCCAGAATTGCTCAGCCACTATGGCTCGCTGGGGAATTCTGGGAGTTGAAATCGACAAATCTTTAAGTTGCCAAGCTTGGGCACCCTGATGTAGTGAGAAAGGGAAAGTGGGTGTTTCAATCCTAAAAAATATACTTTCCAAATCATGCAAAGAGTATGACCTCTTTTTCTCGAAAAGTTGTTTTTATGATCTCCTCTGATTCTTGACTGCTACAGGGCTTCAAGGGACCCATATTAGCCGGGTTCTAGAATCAGTATGGTTGAGACATCTGGACAGGCTGCCAAAACAGCTGTTGAGGAAATGATACCTTCCTTTACCTGGCAAGGCATGCAGTAGATTTTCCTATAAATCTTATGTAGCTAAAATAATCAACACAGGATACTGCTGTCTGGAACTGGGCCGACAATTACATAAGGCCACGAAAACATTTCTTCAAAAGCTGTTGCTCCCACTGACAATGTCTGCCTTAGGGTCTATGTTCTGTAAAATAACTGGGATTTGTCAATATTTCAAACCACTGTTCAGAAATATTAACAGTGCAATAGAAGTTCCACATTAGGGGTGTTTGTTCACTGTATTGTAGATTACACAGTGGTTAACTGGTCAGGGATGAACTGAATTCTCTCATTGTGATCATTTGTAGCTTCTTCTCCAGCGAAATGGTAGCTCAGTTGTATAGTGGGAGAAAAAGTAAAGAATAAGAAATAGCCAAGGGGATCAGTAATGCAGACTGTATAAAGGAAATTGAATTGATTTCACCAAGAATCTTATTCCGCCTGTGTTTTAGTTCTTATAATGAATGTTCTTTTTTAATGGCCTGTATGTCAGTCAATACATTTAGTTACCTACCAAGCTCTATTTCTTTTTTCCCAGCTAGAAAACTCCTAAGATGGCTGAGTGGAATCTGTGATTTGTCTTTAGAGCTTCACATGTATTCCCTGGCCTCTGTGGGGAATAAAGAAATAGCACAGCTAAAAATATTCAAGGGGAAGGGATAGAATCAAGATCATGTTGAGTGTTAATACTACTTTATAACGCCTTGGTAAGACCGCACTTAGAATGTTGCATCGAGTTTTGGTCGCCACGATATAAAAAAGATGTTGAGACTCTAGAAAGAGTGCAGAGAAGAGCAACAAAAATGATTAGGGGACTGGAGGCTAAAACATATGAAGAAGGGTTGCAGGAATTGAATATGTCTAGTTTAGTGAAAAGAAGGACTAGGTTTGATGTGATAGCAGAGTTCCAATATCTAAGAGGCTGCCACAAAGAAGAGGGGGGTCCACCTATTCTCCAAAGCACCTGAAGGCAGGACAAGAAGCAATGGATGGAAACTAATCAAGGAGAGAACCAACCTAGAACTAAGGAGAAATTTCCTGACAATTAGAACAATTAATCAGTGGAACAGCTTGCCTTCAGAAGTTGTGGGTGCTTCAACACTGGAGGTTTTTAAGAAGAGACTGGACAACCATTTGTCTGAAATGGTATAGGCCAGGGCCTCCTGCTTGAGCAGGGGGTTGGACTAGAAGACCTCCAAGGTCCCTTCCTACTCTGTTATGTTTGTAGACCAGTGTTTTTCAAGTGATCCTGTTCTGAAAGTATGGACATCCATATCAAGAATTCTCAGCAATGACCATGTTTGGGTGAGCATCTAGAAGTTGTCACACCAATCTGGACTTGTAATATTAAAGCTAAAGTTGCATTTACTCAAATCTGATTGAATCCATACCTGATCTAAATCTGAGACTACTTCTTTTTTTTTTGAACTGGTAGAGGCTGCTTGTGACCGAACAGTGATGTAATGGATGGCTTCAAAAGGAGTGAAAATTTGGAGGCCTTGTTTTCCAGTTTATTAAGTATTATAGTTCAATTGTATGTGCTAAGCTAAACACACATTCATTTCCTTTGGTTTCCTAGTGAAAATCCACAGGAATTCACACCACCATTATTTGACAATTTCCAGCTAAATTTTAGCTGTGTGATCTCAAGAAAATGGGAGGGAGGGCAGGATGCTACCCTCAGGCAGGGTTTGCCCTTGACCTAAATTATAGAAATAAATCCCAACTGAAAATGTAGCACAAACTATGTAGGAAAGTGGTGTGTTTTTTTTGAGCAACTGTTCTCATTCAAGCATGCTCATTATCATTTGATGCTCAGTCATCAAGAGGCCAGCAGGAATGCATAAGCACGTAATGAAATACTCTAGGTTTTCGAAGCACCCGCTTCTTATAACTTGGCACAAGTTTTGGGAGACATTTTGCTGAGTTTTTGAAGCGTGGCCATAATACCATCTCCTCTTATACAATCACTGATTTTTATAGGACTATTAACTCTTAAAGTGATTTAGAGTTCCCATTATACCTTTCTAATGAGCGTTTGAGAGGAAAGAGCCCAATCATTCAGGAAAGAAGAGGCCCAGTTCACCATTGACTTTGCAGATATCTCTTCCCTTTCCCCATTATACAATATGATTGTAAGTTCATGCAAGATTGAGTAACAGAAACAAAATTGCTTTCCCATCAGGAGTTCATGGGTATCTTCTAAAGGGATAGGATAGGATAGGATAGGATAGGATAGGATAGGATAGGATAGGATAGGATAGGATAGGATAGGATAGGATAGGATAGGACAGGACAGGACAGGACAGGACAGGACAGGACGGGACAGGGACAGGGACAGGGACAGGGACAGGATAGAATTAGAATTAGAATACTTTATTTGGCCAAGTATGATTAGACACACATGGAATTTGTCTTTGGTGCAGAAGCTCTCAGTGTAGATGCAAAACAACAGAGTTACTAATCATAATCATGATACCAATAAGAGAAGGTAGTAGAAAAAATGAGAATAATAGTAATACAGCCATACTGCATGGGTAAATACACACCAATATTAGACAGCACTGTGAGAATTAAGTGCTCATCAGATTGATGGCATGAGGGAAAAGAAAAAAAACCTGTGTCAACAGCATATTGGTGGGATTCACACAATGGGATTGGCCCATCTCATTCCAGTGGAAGAGGCCTACTTTGGATCCCATCTGTCAAAGAATTTCAGTGGGTGGGGGTCCAGAAGAAGACCCTTTTCTGTTATGGCCTCCATGCTTTGGAATGTTCTCCTGCTGGAGGTGAGGTCGCCTCTCACATTCTTGGCCTTCTGGAAGAGCCTTAAAACCTGGCTGGTCTGATGCCCTGAGAGAGGTTTTCTAAGCTGGGGAGTGACTGATGGAGTAGAGGGAAATTGCCATTCCTGTGTTGCCTATCGTCTCTATTTAATCTTTCTTCATTTCATATTATCTTTTTATCATTTTATAAGCCACCGAGAGTCACTGAAACAAGGAGACGGATCGTATATAAATTAATAAAGAAATTAAAGAAATGAATAGATGATTTAATAAATTTAATAAATAGTAAATAAATGTTCACCAGCCGCTGACTTCCTCAGTTCCACTTACCTCCTCCAAAAGGGATCGTGCACAAATACAAACTGTTTCTCCATCACGTTTCTTAGAATGTGTCTGCTGTGATCCTCACAGGTTTTGCTTTCTCATCCCTCCAGTGGCTGCAAAACATCAACCTGAAAGCTGCAGCTCAACTCTAAAAATATTAGTTTTCTAACTAAAAGAAACCTAACAGTCATGACAGTTTCAGGCAAGATTTTGAGATTTCACAGCTCCGGGAAACTGCTGGTTTAGTAAATAAGAATGGAGAGGCACCACACGTTCATGAATTTAGCATGAGGGTGATTGCCACTGAATTTGGCCAAAAGCAAAATGGCAAGGCAAAATTGGGCTATTCCTATTCGGATGAAATAAGAGTAATTTTTGGAGAAGCAGAAACATATCAGTGAATGAGCAACACAACTTACTGTCATACTATAGTTCCCTGCCACCAATCCACGGGGGGGGGGGGGGGGGAATCCAGAAATTTTTATCAGTAACAAAGCAGCCACATTGATAGGATATGAATGAAAAATGGCTATTTTTCTTGTCAAGTGTATGCCTTGTGATTTGATTCTCTGGAGTTTACAGTAAAACAATAAACAAATATTATTCAATTAATACTAGATAATCCACTATTGTTTGAGTTGGCAAAGCCACTTAATTTCTGCTTAAAGCAAACACTTGGAAGTCATTTTTTTAAAACTTCCTTTTCAGTACAAACATTACTAGAATTTCTCAAGGATTTCTTTGTGTGTGTCTGTGTGTGTGTGTGTGTGAGAGAGAGAGTCTCTCTAGACAACAGTGATGTGATATAGTTAAGGATTCTTGCAGTAGCATTGGAATCGTAAATTGAATTATAGCACAGAAGTGCAGAGAACAAAGATATATACCCCTAAATGAATAAAAGCCAACTCTTTTGCATTTTAACCTAAACCTCTTCATCTATTCCAATAAGGAAAGGAAATAATAGCTTGATCGTCCTTCCTGTGGCTTTATGAACATCTTCCATCAATACCTCCGCTGGCAACATTGCTGCAAAAGTCATTCATTTATTGGCATGTTTAACAACCACTAAGTTTATGCCTAGCATGGTCAAGTTTGATTGGAATCAAATCAGTCAGTGGATCCCACCTTCTAAATCTAAGTAGTGGCAGCCCTGGGTTTCTGCAGTCCGTAGGAAAAAAAACAACCTGGCTTTTCCTAGTCTGTTGGTAAAAAAAAATGGACCAATGCAATTATCACCCTTTGACATACGGCAAGAAGTGATGAGTATTTTCACATGAACTAAATTGGATGGGACACAAATTATTGGCTTATCTCAAGGAAACTAGTATCAGCCCCTGAAACACTCAAATTCCAGGGGGTGGTTGACAGCCAGTGAGTGAAGCAAAGGGGAGATCCGCAGACTTCTCCTATCATGATGGACAACGTTCACTCAAGCATGGTTTGCTTTTAATATTTGCTCTGTCTCCCAAAGCAAGTTAAGTTATGTGGCCTGATTTGTGCTCAGCTTGTCTGCTTTTATTTATGTGCAGTTCTTTGCTCATTCATTCTCCTATCCTCTCCAGAGGCCAAGCTGTCTTTTCTTCTGTTCAGCGCTGTATTTTGGTTAACAATTATGTTTGGTTAGCTGTAATTGTGTAATTGGCAAGCTCTCCAAGCACTAAGTCTAGGAACTTAGAGTAATTCCAGGTTTGGGGGTTGCCAAAATGAAAAAAAAAATTTTTTTACAAGCTTTTCTTCCTGGCTTGAATATTTCCACTGTTTACTTATTTTGTGTACCTTCTAAGTTCGTAGCAAAGTGCCAAACCAGCAAAATGGTTTCAAATTAGTGGTAGAAGAGAAGAAAAGGGAGAAGAAAGGAAAGGGGAGGGAGAAATTTGAATACCTAATATAGAAAGATGAAAAGGATGCACATTTGAGAGTTTAAAGATAATCCATTTATTACAGACTTCTAATGCAACAGCTTTGTATTGAAGTCAAGCATTAGAAGTTGCTTAAGAGGAAATTTACTTTTCTGAATAAATTGCTGTAAATTGCAAATTGCTGAGAAGTACGAGGGCTGTTTTCCTGTATGACTTCCAGAGAGAGAATGTTATTCTCAAAAGTATGTATTCTACCGCTCAATTCCAAGTTTTGGTTTGATATAAAACCTGCTAGATTAAAAAGAAAACAAAATGCTATTCATTTCAGGATAAGGATTATACATTCACATGAGCACCTTTAAGAAAAGCAAAAGACCCAAAAAAAAAAAGTTGCCCTAATCCCAAATTATATACAGTATATCTTAAACTGAATTTTTCTTTGGACTTGGAGGCTAATTTATCACATTAAATGTCTGCACTTTACTGGATGTAGGTCAAACTTCAACAAATTATTCTAGGGATAAAAAGAAAGATCACTATAGTGAGTTTGGGAACAACTTCTTTCTACTGAAAGTTGTCACCTGAAGCCTTGTATCCAGTAATCTGTACTGGATCTCGTAGGAGATCCAGTTTCATGGAGAAAGATGTTGATAATTCATACTAAAATTTCTAAAAACAAATTAGTGTGGTGGGAGGGGGAGTTTGCAGTACATTTTATAAACAATGTGACACATCTATCATTGAGAACCTACATCATCTAGATGTAGCATAGCATATAGAATATTAACATTTTCAATAATTATATAAGGAATTTAAAAGTAATAAATACTCAGCAGAGGAGTTTGATAATGTTCTCTCCATGAATGAAATTTTGTTTAGAAAGTCTTTGTGAGATCTTTAGATTCTGCCTTTGTAGTTAGTTCTTCAAAGAACTAACTACATGTTTGAAAAGGAAAGGAACAAAAATCATTGTAATATTTTTTCTTTACAAATTTCAAACTTGCCTTCATTTGTGTCCTAAATTCTAAAGCGAAACCAACACCATGGTTTCATTTGAATAGAATAGAATGGAGCTGGAAGGGACCTTGAAGGTCTTCTAGTCTAGCCTCCTGCTCGAGCAGGAGAACCTATACCGTCTCAGACAGGTGAATGTCTAGCCTCTTCTTAAAAATCTCCAGTGATGGAGCGCCCACGAGTTCTGGTGGCAAGCTGTTCCACTGGCTAATTGTCCTCACTGTTAGGAAGTTTCTCCTCAATTCCAGGTTGCTTCTCTCTTTGGTCAGTTTCCAAAATTTCTTTTGTTTCATTCCTAACGTGATTGTTCTGTCATGACTGCTTCATCTATTTCATTTCTGCCTCTTATCTGGCTTATATTTTGGAGAGACAGAACTATCTGTCATGTTTAACATGAAGTGGCAGCTAGGTATGACCTCTCCATGCTAAGTTCTGACATGTCACCTTTTACATGCTGAATTGTCCTCAGACTTCTCATTGTGAACTCTTGCCTTCCTCAACTAATAGCTCTCTGAGTATATTTATAGGGTGGATATTACGTGTTCAATTCACCTGATTGCAAAGTGAGACCTCCTACTGGATCGCTTGAAGTCACTTGCAAACCACGATAATATGATGAGTATCTCCCTGCCATAGGAAGGATATAGGGAAGATGGGGAGATTCATGATATGATGACTATATAAAAGGATGGTGTTTTCCCAGACTTTGAAATAGGATGAGTAGGAATTTGATTGGGTTAGGAAAATATACAGTTTCCCTCTGGGTTAACCATTGTACATAAGCTTCTTTCCTTTTCTGTTTTTTAGTCCCAGGTGCCACCTAGATACACTTGAAGTCAAGCAGCCTTATAAATGTCTTCAATAAATAATAAGTGGCAGAAATTTGACGTAATTGGCAGCTACATCACACAGCATGTGCCATGTTGTTTCACACTTATAGTGAACTGAAGTGAGAAAATGTAGAAAAGGAACAAATACTCCAGTGTTGAAACTTTTGCATTGAGAAAAGAATGATGTCTTGTTGCCTTGTCGAGCTTTCTCTGGACACATTCTGTCAGTTTTCAAATGAGGCTTTGAACCTGAAATTCCTCCCTTGCAGTCTATGCCTGGTTTTGAGGAGGACATCATTGGCAGAGATGGAGAAATATATAATAGCTTTGAAGCACCAGCTGTTTCACTCAGCAGGAGTATAGATTGCTTGCGGAAATGACAGGAGCTTGATCATAAAGCAAACCTTGAGCCTTCTGCCTCTCTCCTGGCTGTATTTATTTATTGTCTACGGAGTGTGCAGCACACTTATCTGGATACAAAATACATCATTATAAAAACTGACAGATGGAATCGGGCATGTACATAAGAGATCTTCACTTTAGGAAAAAAAAAAAAAAGCAACTACAGCTAGCTAAAATGCAGCAAAGTTGAAAGGCAGCTTGTATACACTTCCGAAGGAAATAAGGTTATCTTGTGAGAATGCAACTGCATGAATCAAACTCAAACAGATAAATAAATCTGGAGTCATTACTAAAATTGGAATTATAGGGCGAAAGGAATCAGTGGTACCTTTCTTTATTTTGCAGGACTATCAAACAGGAAGGTTATTTTGTAGAACTAATAAACAAGAAGAAACATCCCTTCCTTCATGTTGTCAAGCGCTGTGGAAATCAGGAGATTCAGATAGTATAATGATTTGTTGCAAGCTTAAGCTCTCTACAAGAATCTGACCAACTAACAGTTAAGGGAAATGAGCGGGAGATAAGAAAGGCATTCAAGGTGGGCTGGATCTCTTACTGGCGCACTGGGACTCATGACTTAGGATGCATTTGACCCCTCCCTCGGGCTCAGCCTGGTCATCTTCTACACATCTTCTTGTAAGTAAACATTCTTTCTGTTCCATTTATGACGATTCTTTAAATTGTGTGTGGCTGTTATCAGAATTAAATGCTTAGTTTTGAGAACTAGACAAATGTAGAAAAGAAGGCAATTCTTATCATACGATTCAGCTTGGAATGCTTTCCTTTTTCGCCAGTGAAAACCAAGGAAACTTTTAAAAATGATTGTGAAGATAGTTTGATCTCATGCAGAGGCAATCCATGGTATTATATCCACACCACTGAGTCTAATCCACCAATTTTTAAGCAAACTGAGATGACTAATTTGCGCAGCTTTCAAATAATATAGTTCTCTAAAGTTATAATCCATCCCACAGTTCAAAATTGTACTGAATAAAACATGTGTTTTATGATATTAAAATGTACTTTGATCTCTCTCTCTCTCTCTCTCTGTGTTTATGTGTTTCACACACACACACACACACACATATATATATATATATATATATATATATATATATATATATATATATATATATATGTATGTATGTATGTATGTATGTATGTATGTATGTATATAAGAGAGAGAGAGAGTAAATTTTCTTGACTTTTGTTAATGTTTTTAAATGAGCAGATGGATGCAAAACCCCCAACAAAACAGCTTCATGTATTGTGTTGACATAATACATGGCATACCAAAATTGGGTTTCCCCCAAAGCAAACAAAGAATGATTTTATGTAATGTATGAACCAAAAGTAGAACTGTTTGATTATAACATGATGGTATCAATAATGTTTTGGGAATTCTCACCTGGATTTATTCCAGGGTTCTGCAGTTCTGAGTGACCTGTTCTTTCTTCAAAATTAATAAATAAGTGGATTGACCAGTGTTGTCTGATATATACATGGATTTATGATTTGAATTGCATAAACATATGAAAGAAACAGTTTTTGGGAACCATATTGAAATAAATATTTATTTTAGCCTGCTGGTCCCAGCAATTCCAAGATTTCTCAAAATAATTATGCAACTTGAAGGACAGCCAAGGACACTCTAAGCTCAGCCCTTTTTAGAAGTTGTTGTTCGTAACCAGTATTTCAAAAATGAGTAGCTAAAGAAGACAATTTATTCTGAGAAATGACTGACAGCTGCCAAATGTTATTAAGAGCCAGTAATAACTATAGATGCTGCTTATTAAATCTGCATAATAATCCTACTTTGAAGCATAATATTATAAAGTAGGTAACAAATGTTTGCGTACATGGTGATTGTGCGTGACAAGCCGTCAGTGCAATGATTCACTTTAAGAACTGTTTTTCAACTATTTTGAATTAGTAAATTGTTTATTAGGAAGAATCTTTTTTTGTGCTCTGATTTGAAAAGCACTGGCAGTTGTATGGCATGTGCTTTTTCTTTGCAACTGGTCCAAAGTCACTCAGCTGGCTTTCATAGCTCAGGTGAGACTAGAACTCACTGTCTCTTGGTGATTGGTCCAAAGTCACCAGCTGACTTTCATGGCTAAAGTGGGATTACAACTCACGGTCTCCTGCTTTCTAGCCTGGTGCCTTAATCAGTAGACCAAACAACAAACTCTTTGCTGATCTTGATGGATCTGTTTGTAAATCAAGACATTTGCCAGCAGGTCAGTGGATGAAATATGCAAATCTATCAAGGAATTCCCCCAGTTGTTTAGATAAATGCGCTTCTCCAAAATGTTTTCTTTCGTTCAGCTCCAGAATGGCTCCCAAATTTGGGAGAAGAAAAGGCAGAGTTTATTTCAGCATACTAAGTGATCTGTCATAAGTTTAGAACTATCTGTACATGTCTTCAGTCACACATTATTTTAATCAGCAGAAGATCATTGGACTCAATTTATGCCTTGAATGAAACCTATGTGAGTGTAATAGACAATTACCTCTAAATCTATGTGCATGTGTGTTTACATACATGCATACCCCAATTACATTCACATATTACCGTATGCAGTTTTCCCCTTTAAACTTCATTAATCTTCCACGCAAGAGAAAAGACTTCCCTTGAGTGATGTTTTTATGTTAAAATTATATTATATTTGATTTGAAAAGCAACCTAATTAAGGTTGGTTTCCTGTAAGCTATTTAAGTCTCACCTCCCAATGGAACTGGGGAACATTTAGAAAAATAATGAATTACATCTTATATAATCTTTATTGCTACTTTTTAAATGAGTAATATATTCAGTTTGGGTTGAAATAACATATCCCTGAGGAGCAATTCGTTTCCACAAATTAGATTGGCTCCTTACAGACAAGATTATTAAGCATGAAAATTATTGGACTTCTTGTGCCCTATAGGAATCATATTTTTGTAGAACTAAACATTAAAATGCAAACTAAAATTGAAGTATGTATGTATGTATGTATGTATGTATGTGTGTATGTGCACAGAGACACAGACAAAAAAAAACACCACCAGTTTCCTCTGAACTGCCAACTTTTATTTATCCCTTTCCCTCATTCATATCTCTTGGGTTTATGACCAGTTAACAGTTTTGAACACATAAATGATTTTTAGCACACTAGAACTGATCACGCTCCAAAAAAAAGCCAAATAAGTAGGTTTGTGTAGGAGAAGAAGAGGCAGAGCCTGGGGATGGAGTCAAGAGAGGAATCAGCCTAGAGTTGTTAAGTTCTCATAAGTGGTCTAAGTTCAATCCTTCTTGAATTCTGTTGAGTTTTATCTAGCACCTATTTAGTGGTGATTGTGAGTTGACTACAATCTTGTATATAAACATGAGCAATACATCATCTTAATTGGAATTTAGTGTGTGGTCCTGATTCTTCACACCTGACCGGTTGCCAGACTACAAGTAGTCTTGACAATAGATTAGTCTGGGTGTTATCATTATTATTAACAATTATCATTAGAAATAATATTCTAGTGTTGGTTTGATTGTTGTGACAAGGGAGGCAAAGGTTTATTTGGGGTTTTTACTTCTCTAAGCCATTGGAATCAGGGTAAGTAAATTAGGCAGCCAAATACATTTTCTTAATAAATAAACATAAAATGGATTTCATATCCACCCAGAGAGCTGCATGCTTGCTTCTGAGTTCACATTTGGTGGAACAACATTACATGGTTTCTTTTCTTGAAGCTCCAGAGCCCAAGCTCATCCTTGTATATAGTCCAGTTCCTTATTCCAGTTGCCATCTAGAATCCTTCAGGTTAAGGAAAATAATGAAGCAATACCTGTTTCAAATGAAATATAAATATAAAATTGTAACTGTGTGATCCAAGTGATCAAGATGTCATGAGTTTAATAACATTCTGCCCCCTTCGACAAAACCGAATCGTACGGCAACAGGAGTAGCTTTACATACAAGAAGTCAGAATTATCTGGGTATCTCTATGAATAGGGCGCCACAAGGCAGGCTCTTGTCTCTGCATGGATGGCACAATACGACAATATGCACAACCTAAGCTCTTTTTTGTTCAACTTTCAGCATAGCGGTTGGGGAGGGCACGAAGGTGTGCAAATGTTAGTGCTCTTTGGAGTTTGGAAAGGGTTATTTGACTGAAATGTCTTGGCAGCTAAGAGAAGGGGGCTTGACCTCTTAAAATCACACTCCTGAATAGGGCAGATTGATCCTGTGTAATTCATTTTTAGATCTCATGACAGCATTTGCTGGCTTATTTACCCCAAGACCCGATGATAAGATTATATTATGGGCTTTGCTTCTGCTTTCAAGCTTTTGTTTCTAAACCACCTATTTCTCCCCTCTGTGCAAGCTCCTTCCATTGCCATAAATACATTTCAAACAGTGCTGGGAAATTATACAGCAGGTTTTACTTAACACCTCATCCTGACATCTTCCTAACTTTACAGGAGTGAACGATGTACTGGTGATACTATTTTTAGCTGAGATCAAGAACAGTTTCAGTTTCTTAAATGATTCGTTTGGAGAGGTTGAGTTAAAGAACCTACCTTTTTTGCAGCCACAAGGTTTTAAATGAGCAAGTGATGGCCAAAACTAACAGAAACCTACTCAGCTGTCATGGATTCCCTTTGGCGGAAGGTCTGCGATTCATTACATTGGTCAGAATAACAGAACAGAACAGAACAGAATAACAGAGTTGGAAGGGACTTTTGAGGCCTTTTAGCCCAACCCCCTGCTCAAGCAGGAGACTCTAAACCAGAGGTAGGCAACCTTGGCTCTTTTATGACTCGTGGACTTCAACTCCCAGAATTCCTGAGCCAGCATAGCTGGCTCAGGAATTCTGGGAGTTGAAGTCCACGAGTCATAAAAGAGCCAAGGTTGCCTACCCCTGCTCTAAACCATTTATTTATTTATTTTTATAAACCATCATTATTATGGTTATTATTACTCTGTTGCTTTGCATATACACTGAGAGTTTCTGCACCGGAGACAAATTCCTTGTGTATCTAATCACACTTGGCCAAATAAAGTACTCTACTCTGCTCTGCTCTGCTCTGCTCTGCTCTGCTCTGCTCTGCTCTGCTCTGCTCTGCTCTGCTCTGCTCTGCACTGCTCTGCACTGCTCTACTCTACTCTACTCTATACCATCCCGTCCCATCCCATCCTTCTTAAAAACCTCCAGTGATCACTAATGAATAAAATGATGGTAGGCTTACATTGAATATTGTAGTGTAGATTACTGGTTCCGCTATCATATTGGGACAATCTACCAAGAAATGTAAAAGAATATCAACATTATTACTGGTAATGATATTATCTATTTGTGTATGACTGCCAAACTTTCCATTTGTGTTGGATTTCTCTTTCTGTTGCTCTAAACAAAACTGATGTCCAACTCCTAAAGACAGACACCAAGTTCAGACGTTGAAATAATGGAATGTTTGGTTCAAAATCTTTATTTAAGTCTTTATATTTACAGCTATATAGCCATAGGATGTTTTTTTTTATGTTATGTTTTAAATAACCATAGAAAAAATTTAGGAAAGTTTCTGCTGTCTGCAATTTCCTTGCTGACAGTTCAAGCCTGTCATACTTGTAATGCTCAGTTTAAAAACTGTAGAGATGAATCTGTCGCTTTATATTGCTAGTATGTGAACTAGGATGGAAAATTTGACATCAGGATCTTTTGAATTTCCTAGCACGTCATCACATTTCTTAGAATGTTCCTTATGGATCTACAGGAGCTGCATGTTGTTTTTTGGGGGGAGGGGGTATTTCTGTAAGAGGATGGTTTTCTCCCACTTGAATTCCTACTTATTATTTCCTAGTCAGCAGAACTCAGTTGATGGGGAAAAAGCTGCATGAACCAGCTCAACAGCTGACACCAAGGGTTGAATTCAGTTCAATTGAGTTCCCATTTGTTGTGGTGTTTTGTTCAGGATAAACTGCATAGTAAAGTAAAATCAAGATCAAGAGTCATACAGCCTTCCTCATTGCTGTAATGATTTACAATCCATTTACATTAACCTTTTGTCATTCACTATGCAGTTGAAATGTAGATTGACTGCTTGTGTTAAAGGCATGCAAAAAAAAAAAAATCCATCCTTTGAATATTCATTGATTCCTATAACTAACCCAAGAACAGTTAGCTATGTATGCCTCAATATAGCCATTTAAATAAGAACATGTAGATTGATAGCAAATTTTTACCTGTACTCTGCCTCTAATTCATCAACACCAGAAATACTTTGTGAGATTAAGGAGAATGTGCCTGTCCATTGATTTTTTTCACTCTTCCTTTATTTACAGTTAGCTAGATTGGGTTGAGAAGAGGATACGTTTTTGAAGGTTTTACACTGATGGCTCAGCAGTTAAAGGCTCTGAGCTTATCAGCTGGAGAGCTGAAGAGCCCGGGTTCAAGACCCAAGCTCTGCACAATGAGGTGAGCTTCCGTTCCTTGCCCCAGCTTCTGCCCAACTAGCACTTCAAAAGCATGCAAATGTGAGTAGATAAATAGGTACCATTTCAGTGAAGGTAACAGCATTCCATGTGCCTTTGGCATGTAGTCCTGCTGGCTACACGATCATGGAAACTGTCTTTGGACAATGCTGAAACAGAAATGAGCACCGTGCCCTTGAATCAGACACGGCTGACAAACCTTTATCTTTACCGTTTACATAAAAGTGTAGTAGCAGAGCGATTTGCCCGTGCACGAGGGTGCACATCAGATAAAGACAATTAATCAGAAGAAGTTACTAGTCTACAACATGTTTACCAGCTTACTAAAGTTAAGCTGTCTGCATGAAGAAAATTAAATTGTAGCAAACAATTAATCACCTGTAACCAATTTTGCATATAATCAGAATTTAGTGTACCGTTAAACAAGGTGTTATAGTCTGTTAGCTTTACCATCATTACAACTTAGCAAACTTTTAATAAAAAAGCTGGTTTGACTAGAAAAAAAAATATAATAATAATAATAGTAATAAAAGTTAACAGCAAATGTTAATTTACCGTACTGCCATGTTTTGAATAAAAAGGCTAAGCTTAGATACTATAACGCAAAATTATCTTTTTTTAGCTTGTTGAAGACAGCTTACTGCTCATTGGTGTCAGTGGATTAAAATATATACTGACCTGTGTGTTTATCAGTTCTGAGTTGGTTCATTAGACAGATGAATCATTTATGCCAGTTGTTGTTATGACTCCTAGTTGTATTGTCACTGTGAGGAAGAAAACTCAAATTAGAACAAAGGGCCTTACCGAGCATAGCCAGTAGGCTTGAATTAATAATGATTATATTGATATGTCTATATCATTTCTGGGCAGCAATATGCAAATAGTTTGCTATTGTCTTCTGGATTTTCTTTCACTTCCCAATCTAGCCTACAACCCTACTATTCTTTGGCACATACACTGATCTTGCTTTGTTTTCAAGAAGGTGATTGATTGATTATATACCATCACATTGCTATTTATTTTTAGTGACCACATCAAGAACGGGGTGTCTACTGGGATATGAGAGTAAAAATGACTGCTTCTCTTGAACAGAGCACCACAGGAGACATTAAAGCCCTCAGAACTGAGAAGGTTCAATTCTTAGGTCAAGGCAGATTTTTCCAGCCTTGTAGAATTTCTTCAAAAATATATTAGTTAGCAGACCATTTCTTTGCAGTGCCTTTTAGGATATCATATCTGGAATGACTTTTTTTCTTCTTCTTCTTTACCAAATAATGAACTTCTTAGAGTTTAGTCATCGGTTGGAGATGTGTTAGGACTGAGGGATAGTAAGTACTGTTGTCATGGATACTCCTGCACAATGCTACTCAAGTAGTATATTCTACTAGTATAGTGAAAGACAGTGGTAACCTAGGTAATACATGGCTCCCTTCTCCATGTTAACAAAGAGAACTAAGAATCTTTGATACAGTTTGATATAGTATAATGACTAAACAATAAATCTCTTCTCTTCTCTTCTCTTCTCTTCTCTTCTCTTCTCTTCTCTTCTCTTCTCTTCTCTTCTCCTCTCCTCTCCTCTCCTCTTCTTCTCTTCTACATTCTCTTCTCTCCTCTTCTTCTCTTCTACATTCTCTTCTCTTCTTCTCTTCTACATTCTCTTCTCTTCTCTTCTCTTCTCTTCTCTTCTCTTCTCTTCTCTTCTCTTCTCTTCTCTTCTCTTCTCTTCTCTTCTCTTCTCTTCTCTTCTCTTCTCTTCTATTCTATTCTATTCTATTCTATTCTATTCTATTCTATTCTATTCTTTACTGGGACTTAAGATATGAGAAATTTAAACTATTGCTCCAGCACAGTGAAGAGAGGACTTTAACATTTAACTATTGGGCTTATAAATAAAAGTTCTCCTAAAATGAACTATTGAGGTTTATAAATGCCAGCTGCATATGATACAATTTTTACAAGCACCCCAAGTCTTCTTAATGTCAGGCATGGCTGTAAATCTTAGCTCTTCAAACAATCAACCCCTTCTTTAGGAACTGGTTTACATGGCAGAGGTTCACAGACACAACTCAGCAAGATTAGTCTCTTAACTGTAGGCAAGAAAGAAAATTTCCCCACTTCAGTACACACAAATAAACACTTACATTTAGGTTTTTATTGTAGGCTTAAACTCTGAGCATTTTCTTCCTGCCTTTCTGTGTTAATGGAAAGTTATTTGTTCTTTTCATGGACTTGGAAACATATTATATATGTTGACATAGTAGCTCGCTTTAGGCTGAGAACTTGGCTATTTGCTAATTTAGATTGAGGATGTTGTGATTTTGGCCCTTGGAAGTTTCGAAACTACAGAAAAAGGTAGAGCAGAAGAATCAAGATCTTCATGTCTATGGCCAAAATTAACACTAACATATTTAAATGGGGGAAAAAAAACACCCTGTTATACAGAACTGACATATTTAATTGCAGCAACAGCTGAGTTGTGTGACTCATTACAGGTCCAGGCAAACACTGTGTGATTAAGACAGAGGATTTTCATCTCTGCTTATTCTAGACTTTTTTTTTAAAAAAAAATGTCTCATTTTTATTTGCTAATTTCTTCCCAGATTTTAATGAGGAGCTGACTAGGCATCTGACCTTGGTAACCTGTTGAGAGATTTGCAAACCACCTTCAGAAGAGAAATGTTGCTTTCCAACTGTGTATGCAGGTACCTAGAATTGTATACCTTGTTAGCTATGTTTCAATGCTTGATATTAATAGAAGAGAATACATGTAGGTCAGGGTTGTACTATGGAGTCTTTAGTGATATCTGGGGAGGTCCTTGGTGCTCATCAATTGGTCCCCCACCAACACTGATGGTGCAGACTACTGAATATAAACAGGGAGCAAACTCCACAGTCCCTAGCACTGATGATTTTGCCTAGTTGGGTAATGTAATATATGCAAAGAAACAACCAGAGATTAATCCTACAACTTTTTTTTTTCAAATGTAGCTTTTCAGCAGTCTGACTTTCACACTACAGTTAAAATTGTTAAGGAGAGAAAGATGACAGAGATGCTGTTTATTTAAAAGGTGACATTTATAATAGCCAAGAATTTATTTTCTCAGTCTCTTGCCCTTGGAAATACAAAGAACATTAATAAAACAAACCAGAAGAATATGCGTTTAAATCAGTGAAATCATATTAAAGATTAGAGAGCTGCATGGTTTGGGGTTTTGTAACCAAGGCCATTTGTAAAGCCATTTCTAGAGCTTTATAGGTTTCTTATAAATGTTCATTTCAGGCTAAAATCTTAGTACATAACATCAGTGGTGGGATTCAGCCGGTTCGCACCACTTCGGCAGAACCGGTAGCTAATTTTTTGTTGCCCAGGACCAGAATGGACTTCTGGAAGTGGCATCCACACAGAAAACTGGTTGTTCACATATTTGAATCCCACCACTGCATAACATCTTGGCTATCTCAGGATTGTGGGTTCAAGCACCTGGAAAACACTATGTTGGATTCATCCAAGGAAGTCTTCAGACAGCACAGGAATTGAACATTTCAGATGAGTTTCATGATTTATGCCTGGGTTGGAAGTCAAAATACAATCCACCAACATTTATATTCACTGGAAGTACTATCTCAACTATTAATGCTAATGCAAATCTAGTACCTTACCCTGTCTCTCCAATTTATATCCGTTTTATATTCAGCAAGTTCCTTGCTCTGTATAAAAAGCTTCAAATTTCCTTAAGAGTTAAGAGTTTTCATCTCAATGATTAAACCTGCAGTTGAATACTTCCAGAATGTCATAGCAGTTCAAGATGGCAAGTGAAGCCAAAGGGAAGGAAAAATAGATACACAGAAACCTTCAAGATTAAATATAGCCTGTCCAGTCTTTGTGACAATTGTTGCAGAATTCACAAATATTAAAGCAATGAAGATCTATTAATAAGGAATGCCTTCCAGTCATTCATTCTAGGCCATAAGTAGAGGAGTTCAAGCAAAAAGAAATCCAAACAATTTAAATTGAAAATCAAAACATTATTGCAGAGCACAAGGCTGGAAAGAGTTAGAGGGGGAGTGAATTACCATAGAGACAATAAGCAAGATTGCATTAAATTGTTCATGCCATATGAGTGTTCTTTAATTTCTTAGGCTAACGAACAATCCCATCTAATTACAGCACAATTTTTCTTGATGAGGATTTGCCAGGTCCTGCTTGCCTGTATCCTGTCAACTGATTAACAGTGAATTGCAATGGGTGATGAAAATGCAGGCAATGGGAGAGAAAATTTAAGAGATGAACTAATCAGTAAGACGGTCACTGCCTGGGACTGTCAATGTTGGATGTTTACATTGGGTTTAAAATATCTCTTTCTTGACGTAACTGAAGGGCTTAGACATTATAGACAATTGGATTTCTTAGATGTTCAAATCAGGACTTGATTTGCAACTGCAGAAATTGGTCCCATATAAAGTCTTTGTAATATTAAGCCAATTACACAGAATAACAGTATGCTAAGGGGTCAAGGATTTGCAGCCCTTTGGCTGTTTGCTCAGTGACCTATCATTATCAATCAATATTATTTAATACAATAACCATACTACTACTACTAATAATAATAATAAAGTTGGAAGGGTCATCTAGTCCAACCCCCTGCTGGGGTTTTGTTTTGTTTTGTTTGAACTGGATCAATGGATGATTGGCACTAAGATGCAAACGATCAAATGAGATTTCTATTTATTCATCTTTCAAAGATGGGTGATTATATGTACCCAATGGTGCTTTTTCAAAAGGCAACTGGACTTTTCTTTATTCTTTTCGTTGAAGACGTTTCGCCCCTCATCCAAGAAGCTTTTTCAGTTCTGACTAAATGAGGTGGGGGGGGGGAATGGAAGGATTTATATTCCTTGCAGGATATAAATCCCCTCGCCCACATATGCACACCATTGACTCAGAACTGAAGAAGCTTCTGGGATGAGAAGTGAAGCATCTTCAAGGGAAAAAACAAAGAAAACTCCAGCTGCCTTTTGAAAAAGCACTTTTGGGACAACCATGACCTGGATGACTGAGAATCTCCATAGTAATGAGTTGTACATAGAAGTCGCTGGAATGGCAGGAGATTAAAAATGCATGGCAAGGACTGATAGTATCCTTATACAAAGGGATGGACTGTATGGTTTCATAAGAAGGTGCTATCCTTTGTTCAATGCCTTCAAATAGTAGTACATTCTATCTATTTCTTCTACTATTTGAATACAGAATGAGCTATCTACTCCTGATCTACATATTGGAGCAATAGCTGTATTCAATTTAAATAACAAGAACACAAACAACCCTCTTTAAGGGAGTTGATAGGGTGAGAGAAGAGGAAGCTGTTTCCCTATGGCCTTTTCTGCACGGTTTCTCTTAATGCCCTTGACATTTTTCACCATTTAGTTCACAGTTTATTTATTTACAAATCTTTGTTGATTAATTAATGGATGGAGATACATTAATTAACCTGGTGAGATCCCAAAGGAGGCAAGATAGTCTAACTTGGGAATGAAAGAAGATGATGAATGTTCTGGTTTGAATCCTAGAAGTTCCTAGCTAGAACCTCTGTAAAGTGACCACCATCAACTTGGATGAATTTTAATTTCCAGAATTCTCTGTGCAGCATCATTACAATTGAGTACTATTTAGATATTTAGGAGGCTTACTAACATGTGAAATATTGGCTAACAAAGGAACTAGATAGAGGCTCTTCACCTTATCTTAACAAAATGCACAAATGAACAAGGCAGGTAAGTTTGGGCACTGGACAAAGTTAGCACTGATAGGAGGCAGTGAAAGATGTTCTCAGGCACAGTACATCTCCTATGGTGCCCTTATGTACTTCAGATGATTGTAAACCAATTCTTGGATGTAACCTGTCCTTGAATGTACGTTCTTGGATTATTGTAGTATAAATGCTGCCTCTGTCCCATGTGACCGGGAGGCAAATCTAGCTTTTGTCTAAATAACATACCTATTTCTGGAGATTAACATCACAGGGACATACTATTAACAGGGAACCATGCCTTCTTTTTCTACATGAAGAAATAATGCACAAACTAATAATTCAGGAAATCCAACCTTGTTAAATTACATTCAGCTGTTATTGTAGATAAATGACTCAGTCATGCAATATTACTTTCTGATGAGATGAAATGGAAAGTTTCATCTACCTCTAATGATCCTCCAAATAAAAGACAGTTGCTTAACATGTGAGAAAAGAATCTGCAGCATTCCTGGAACTTGTTAGTTAGAGAGACAAACCCGTTGTATTTTTTTTTACAAGTTGTATGCGGTAATGGATATCAGTACTACCCAGATACCTATTGCTGTAAAATGTGGGACACGGACTGAGAACATATTGAATAGTAATTGTCTTTATTCCAATGTTATTTGCAGCCACAAATAGGACAGGAAATGTCTGTGGCTGATAGCTTGGCACCCAATAAATCTATCAAAGTAAGCCACCGGATTAGAAACGTGTTATGGCAGCTGGTAAATTAACAAAGGCTACTGGCCAGCAAGCTACATACTTTGAAAACATTCTGCCAAAGTTACAGTTATAACCATTAGAGAATTTGAGATTATGGTAAAATGAAAATCTGAACATTGCTGGGATAAAACTGGCATTATGCCATTGAAAATAATTCTAAATGATGAAAGTTAACAAGCCATTTGTTTTCCCTAAGGCTATATATTGTATATTTTCCATAGGAAAATAATAGCCAATTTAAAGGGAAAAATCTAATAGGTCTTTATTAATCTAAGCTAGCTTTATTCTAATTTAGAATAGTTGTGCCATTAATTGCTCCTGAAGTCTAATGATTCAATTATAATAATTCAGATTTAAATAAGAACCCCAGTTATATTCCAATAAGGTCTCTCCTCTCTCCACCAACATACATATACATACATATATATATATATATTCATTCTTGACATTTTTCACATTAGTATTCATGTACTGATCACATGAAAATAGCAGTATCAAACCACAAAGTGTAGGGGAAGGAGTGGCAGAACCTGGGGGTGGGGTTAAAAGAGAGATCAACCTATGTAGCCACAAGAGAACTGAATCTACTCTCCCTTGAATTTCATCGACCCTTATCTTACTCCCAGCAGGTGCTAACCTTTAGTTGAGAAGATTTTTGTGCAGAGACAAAACAAAATTCAGAGAAAAGGGAAATTATAATTTGGAGGAGAAAGAGGATAATCAGAATCAGAATCTTTTGGATCAATAATCAGCAACATTGCAAAAAAGAAATAAACAGAATGGCAGAGAGTCATGTTTGCGTCATCTGTTGTCTCTCTTTCGCTGCTCCTACATAAAATTTGTGTACTGTGCCAAACAACTGAACATTTTGCATGCCAAAGAAGAAACACCGAACTCATTCATTCTGCCTGTAGAAGAGGCCTATAGAACTGCCACAAAGATCCCTGTAGAAAGTAAGCTGCATTGTTTCAATCTATCCTATTCATCTGGGCAAGTACAATCAACTAGGACTGGGCATGCAATAATCCAAGTAGAAGTTTGAGGCCTGAGTTATAATCTCTACACTTCTCAAATGATAGAGGTTGGTACAAAGCAACCAAGCCCTATTTGCTTTAAATTCCAAATAGACTCTCACATCTTATACAGAGTGCAATAGCCTGTTTACCACTGGAATGTACTGCAAAAGAACGAACCTGCCACTTAGATTCTTACGAAGCCTGGGAAGCTAAAACTTTATCCTTCTGCTATAGCCTGTTCCTAGCTATTAGTGACTTCTTAACTTCCACAGAGACTTATCTTTTGGACTGACAAATCTCCTCTTTCCTGCAGCGACTCATCCTGTAACCTCTAGCATCAACTTCAGGCTGGTTTCCTACAACCACAGAATACCAAATGAGTGCCAGTTCTTCTTTTGCTGCACAGGAAGCTTCAGAAAGATGCAATGTGGCAAATTTTTGCTCTTTTTTTTTTTTTAAGATTTAATGAAAGCATTGCCTTCCCTCCCAATCTTGCTTCGACTGATAGTTAGCCATCTGAGACTCAATTTGAGCCAAGTCCAGCACTTGTCTCCTGCAGACCAGCTTAGCCTTCAGAATTTTGGAGCAATCAGGAAAGAAATACCTCTGAGAACCTATAAAGTGCAAAGCCAGCCAGGATAGGAAGGAAGCCATCATATCTGGCTTCTGGCCAAACCTCTCAGCAAAACGTGATAAATGGCTGCTCCCCGGTGACTTTTCTGTTCAGTTCTATTTGTGAAATACCAAGGTTCCTTGCTTCAGATGGAATGGAATTACCTTTACACGGAGAAATATGTATCTGTATATCTATTTTGGAAAGTTGCTGGAGGTATCCATGGAAGCTCATTTAGATATGAGGCACACCAATCATTTTAGAATAGAATAGAGCTGGAAGGGACCTTGGAGGTCTTCTAGTCCAGCCCCCTGCTCAAGCAGGAGAACCTATATCATTTCAGACAAGTGACTGTCCAGTCTCTCCTTAAAAACCTCCAGTGATGGAGCGCCCATGATTTCAGGTGGCAAGCTGTTCCACTGGTTAATTGTCCTCACTCTTAGGAAGTTTCTCCTTAATTCCAGGTTGCTTCTCTCTTTGGTCAGTTTCCAGCCATTGTTTCTTGTCCTGCCCTCTGGTGCTTTGGAGAATAATTTGACTCCCTCTTCTTTGTAGCAGCCCCTCAAATACTGGAATACTGCTATCATGTCACCCCTATTTTGAAGCACAGGTTTGAAAATCTATCCCATTATATCTGCTGTTGTCCCACCTTCATACATACTGGCATTACATACTTAGGATACTCATTCCCCAAAACAGTTTTATACTTAACAGTGAATTATTGTCTCACATTGTGTAATTTGGCTGGATTTTTTTCCTTCTTACAAAGTTTGCCCCTCATTTGCTTACTCGGTAAATTATGAAGCCTAAAATACTGTCATTTTTCTTTGCATGAGATTTACTCTAGTCTTCAAATAACTCTGGTTGCCTTGACAGTTTGCAGTTGTAATTAAGAAATGTTGGGATATACAGACTCATTCTATTTTTCATATGATA
The DNA here is from genome assembly GCA_023970755.1 of Azemiops feae. Lineage (NCBI taxonomy): Eukaryota > Metazoa > Chordata > Lepidosauria > Squamata > Viperidae > Azemiops > Azemiops feae. The sequence goes on along the minus strand of JALGBA010004191.1, from coordinate 2,100,733 downwards.
TTATCAAGAGATGATGTCAGACTTGTCTTTGCCGATGAAAATAATAATATATATAAACTTGAGCTGTAGAGATGACAAAGGAGATGGGCAATATCATTAAATTCCAATCATGTATATCAAAAGGATTAAAAATGATGCTTCAGGTGTATTCAGTACTTTGGTATCCAAAAATATCAACCTGCAGAGAGATCCCTATGTTATATCAGTGGCCACTCTAGATAAACAGGTACAGTTAAATTAAACAGTAGAATTTGATGAGCTGCAATTTTTATACTATTATTTTTACTGTGAAAATATTCCTGAACCCACTTAATTTCAAACTTCAGCTAGCATGTTGCAGCAATTCTCAGATCAATTTAGTTTTATCCCCATGCTATTAAACATCACAGTTGATAAAATGTTGATTTGCTACTCCTGTGTGCTTTGGGCGATAACTTAAACACCAGTGGTCCATTTTATTGAAATTGGCTCTTCTCGTTTCAACAATAAAATATGTCATGGCTAAGATCGATCAAAACAGAAAGCTTATTTGTCCATGTCTTTAGCAACTTGTTTGCGTATATTTGAAATCCTCTTTTACAGAGCCTTTCAGAATCTTACATATATCTTAGTATGAGTTCCAGATTAAAATAGGCAACCACAGACAACTTGCAAGATCAAAACTTTAAAAAATGCAGTCCAAGGTCCACATTTTAGGACATTTGATCTTCCAAGGATGAAGATCATCCAATCTTCAATTGGATGAACTTCCAATTGAATGAACCAGTTGACTTTTTAAACGAATCAGTTCAGAAAAATTATCTATGGAAGGATTGCCAGGATCTTCAGATTTTCAAAGTCAGAGAATTAAATTTAACAACTTTCAAAGTTAGAAAGACTGGGAAGTTTTGAAGAGGATGATTCCCAAAGATGACAATCAGATATTGTCCTCTAGTGAAACATATAAGGGACTTGGTGGGAAGCCAATAGTTTTAACATAATCATGAACCTAATCCAATAATTCAATAACCAATAGAATGCATCCCAAAATTTTAGTTTGGTTTAGGCTTTTACTGAATTTCAAACAATGTTGCTTGTTTGCTGGCCATGCAGGTACAAAGATAGCCAGGGAAATGATTAAAGCCTGGGAAACGGGCCCCTTGTCAGTCAATAGGAGTGCTGATTTACCACTAGCTTATCCGGTACTTAGGAGCCGAGGACTTGGAAACAACAGCCAATCACCAACCATCAACACACAGTCAACCAATAGGAAGGCACCACATAAATATGACACGTAGAATAGCCCAAAGCACACACTTTGTTAGAGAGAAGTTCCTAAGGATGGGCTCCAGCACAAGTCCAAAAGCTCGGAAGTCCTAGTGTTGGACCCTGATTGGATTCTGCAACATTATCCTGGTACATGTATATTTGCCTTCATTCGTGAATTTCAAACAAGAATAACAGAATAACAAAGTTGGAAGGACCTTGGAGGTCTTCTAGTCCAATCCCTGGCTCAGGCAGGAAATTCTATACCATTTCAGACAAATGATTGTCCAGTCTCTTTTTAAAAACTTCCAGTGTTGGAGCATTCAAGCTTGAAGCTGCTTCTACAGTCAAAATATCTGAGGGCTATTCAATACATATCAATATATTCAATATTTATATCCATAGTCCTAATTGTATTGTATCTATGTTTCCATAGACTATGTTTCCTAAACCTGGCATTTTGTAGATCGTTCTCCACAAGGGTGACTGGAATTTGGGGAATTATCACTCTGTCACGTCTGATGTTTACTAATTTGCAGAAAGTAGTATGTGACCTAGTTTGTTTTCCTTTCATATATGAAAAGGCTCATAAATTGTAGACAGGCTGATCAACTGTAGGATAGTATTGATGTGGGATTCCTTTGCTAATAGATCTTACCTATGCTAATAAATCCTGCAAAAAATATCTATTTAGCTGCAAAAGGGGAAAAAAATCAATATTTTATGGAACATATTTTATTTACAAGCTCATGTGCTTACAGAACCATTAGAAGTTTCTTGTTGCTAATGTGGCTGTTTTTAAAAGTTCTACAACACTGAAAAAAATACATGTTAATAGAATATACATGTTAGCAAACTGCGCCAACTGTCTGATTGCTAACAAACAATATTTAGCATTTCTACATTTTCAGTAATTCATCCCGTTGTTCCCCTGTGGTTAAAATAGTGTAGGATAAAATATAGTCCTTTATTTAGAAGAGGAAGAAGGTGCTTTGACTTGAAGGAATTGTATGTTTTTGTGATTATTTTTCTCAAGGATTGTCATCTTCAGGTCAAAAATAAGGGATTTCAAGGTCATTTATATTACCAACAGCTAAACTAAATGTCATTAAAAGATTTAACATTATTGCACATGAATTCAATAAAGACAGATTTATTATCTCTAGACATATGCCAATTAGCTATTTATTGCAAGAATGTCTCTGTCACTTCTATTGCTTAGTTAACAATCATGAGCAATTCCCACTGTCTTTATCTCTCCTTTTTCCATTTCTTCCTTTTCTGCTTTTTTCCCTTTCCTACAACATAAGTGTACATCATGCAATGTTCCTTTCTCAGGATTATATTCCATTTTATGAAGTGACCCATAAATGCTTTTGAACTAATTAACTTGATGATCTTTAAGGTGCCAAAAGATTTATTATTTAGTCTTGGGTGCACCCTACCAGCCTGTATATTCAGACACACATTTCGGACAATAATATTACATTCAATGATGTGTCGGGCCAGTGAATTGGGCTAAGTAATAGCAGGAATATAATGGTGAATTTGGAAAAGAAGAACTGTTGTTTGTAAGTGGTTAAAATAAAATAAAGTGAGTTTAGATTTTGCTTAGTGCTCCAGCATGTTACTAAAACTGTTGAAAGCTACCTTAAGCCCTCTGAGAGGCTATGAACATTATTCCATATGCCTGCAGTTATTTTTTGTTTGTTTCTGCATTTTCCCACTACTTTAAATCTTTTACGGGGTATTTACCTCTGTTAATGGCATTGCAACACAACTGAAACTTTCACTGTATTCTCAGTGGGATCTTCTTACAGTTGACTTATAAAAGGACTGATGCTTTTTTTTTTTAAGAAAAAAAAATCTGGCAACAACTTTTCTTCAACTAGTCATGTGGCTGAAAAGAATTGTTTCTTTCGGATAGGTGGGCAATGAATGATTCTGTTGATTTCAAAACTGAAATAACACTTCTCTATAACTAGAGTGTGATTCGTTTATAAAGAGCGAAATGTAATTCTGAGTATCACCTTTGGGAACTACCTTTTGTTTCAATTTGATTGAAATGAGTGGAAACCAGATAATTAAGGTCTATGGTCCAACTTGGTTGTTTACATATTTATTTGCATGATTTATTTCCTATAGTTCAATTTAATTACTCTGTTCTTGATTTATAATACTAACATAATCGTATCTGCTAGGCCAGGGAGTGTGGGTGGAGGCATCTACATTTACAATATAGATGTCTTTAGATTCTTGTTGGCATTTGCCTTCTTCATAGTATGAAATCCATCTTTTTTATTGGTGCTTGATAGTTTCTAAGCATTTGAATATTGCTTTTGCCAATTCCTTTTGATTTCAATAACATGAGTTCCTTAGCTCCTATATTTAGCCTGTAAACGGTAGGATCTATTTTGATGGCTTTCCATAGTGTTTATCAGAGAAAATATGCTGGGAAAATCCCATGCATGAAGTCCCTCTACATGGGCTACATGGGACTTCAAGAATGCTTCAAGGAAGATTTAAAAGGATGGATGAATTTTGGGAACTTGAACATTTCATACAACTATTGTAAGCATCTTGAAATGGGTTTGGAAAGCACCTGGTAGCCAATTAAGTTCTTTTGATGTGTTCTTTGTTTGGTGGAGCCTTAGAAAGACATCACTTGTCATCTGTAGCTAGATAGGGCCATCTGCAATTTCTTCAGAAGCTGCCCCAACCTTAAGGCTACCAGTCATCAAAACCATGTCTTCCTTCTTCAAATAAAGAAACATAAACTGAAACGGATCAAAGGCTCCAGTCAGAACCAGCACTGACTTTGGGATTCCTCAAAGATGGCTCTTTGAAAGCCTCCAATACTTATAGGCAGGGTCTGAATTTTGCTGCCCAATCATCTTCCAAGTCTTCTCCATCCATGCTGTTGAATTTAAGGCTATGTAATTGCTGCAAACTGGTGGTGCCATTTCACACTCTTCCCACACAGAAACCGTACTAGAAGTCTAAGAATGATTTGATTTGTGGTGGAAAAATGTCATCAGTTCACTCCACCTACACACAGAAAAAGAGAAGAAACCAGAACACTTGCATGAGCGTTACCAATTATTCTCTTTTCATCTTTGCTTAAAAATGGCAGCCCTGAACTAAAAAACATGCCAGTCTGAGTCTTCTTTGCTCACATTTGTAGAACTTCATCCCAAGCTATCCAGAAGTTCAGAACCACAAAACAGAGCAGCCTATGTTCAACAACCAACCTACATTTACCTCCATATAAAGTATGATATATTTTTTGCACAAGGGGAAAAAAATGCCAATAGTTCATTGCACAGAGAGGAGGACATTAAAGGGTTTTCTTTTTTCTTTTAAGAAATGGTCCAAATTATCCAGATATATTTTTTTTTTAGCAACCTATGCTTTGCACACAGCAGGGAGTGCATTTGATTAACTGCTGACAAGAAAGACGGCAGCAAATAACAAGACTTCAAAGGGGCAACTTTGACAGCACTAGTTAGATCGTGATTAATGAGTAAAGCAAAAAGAGACAGAACAATTTCAAGAATATGCAAGGAGGGATGTCAAATCTCCTGATATAGAGTTCGTGTAAGATATTAATTAGTTAAAAATAGCATTTAAAATAATTAACAGTGTTAGTAGCATTGTAGAATGGAGATTGGTTTAGTTGCTATACCAGGTAATCCACAGAGTAAATCCATCAGAAGGTACATGTATCATTAAGGGGAACAATATACTGCATTGTATCAAAGTGGACTGATTAATTTCAGAATGTTCCCTCTACCATTTATTTATGTTTGGGTTTCAAGTGTCAACTTTCACGGATGCTGTGTTTAGATGACTAAACTCAACATGGCTTGAATGTTCATCTTTTCCCTTATGCAATGCAAATAAATAATATATATATATATATATTTTCTTTTTAAGTAAGGTTCTTGAACAGGCAAATATTGGAGAAGCTTGCAATATTCTTCAAATACCGTTGACTGACAGCTACATGTTTTATGCCTGGCCCAAAACAGTTCATATCCATTTCAGTGGGACTTGCTTCCCAGGAGGTAGATATACAAAGCTCTGAATCAGTAAAATATGTCTTGCACACAAAAATGCATTAAACAATGCTTTGTCTTGAATTTTGGCAACCTGCCTTTGAGAAAGAAATTTGGATTTTGGGGTGTGATCTGCGAAAGGTTCAGTTCAACTCCCTTTCCTGATTGTCATTGTATCATAAGAAACAGAAAAATACATAATTATATCCTTCATTCTATTCTTTTTGAGCTAAGCCACATAGTGCATAATAATAATAATAAGAAGAAAAAGGAGTCCTTGTGGATTTTACTCCACTAGTCGTTGCTGACTATAGGGGTGGTAGTCATCACTATTTCAAAGCCATTGACCCAGTGCCGTCTGAAGACATTTCCATGGTCATGTGGCCAGCATAATTTTACGGAGTGCTGTTACCTACCCACCAAAGTGGTATCTACTTATCTACTTGCATTTGCATATATTTGAGCAGAGGTGAGAACGGGAGCTTACCCGTTGTGTGGAGCTTGGGACTCGAACATGGCCAGCTGGCTTTCCAGCCAACAAATCCAGAATCTTAACTGCTGAGCCACCATGCCACCAATAATAAGAAAAGTTGTAAGAAATAGTAAACTCAAAAAAATTAGATACAAAAAGGATATAGGACTAAATCCATATTATGTCAAGTTTATTCACTATGTTTCTCTGTCTCAAAATAGTATGAAAAGATTTAGGAATTATTAACCACAGGTAGTAAGAATTCACATCGTGGAAATGCAAACTGGTTGTCAATAGATTAAGTAAATCACAATTTGTTGAATAGCAGCAATTCACTTAGATAATCAAGGGACAATTTTCCAATCATCAGGACTGAAAACAATTGTGACTACTTTAGTCTGGAATGAAAAAAATGAAATATTAAAGATGCATATTCTAAATGTAGATTTTGTTTATCAGGAACTCTCTCCAAATTTATTTTAAAAACTGCTTTTTTGTTGTTTGTTTTCTTGCCCCTTGTCAGCACAGTGCTTATCACAGGGTGATTTTATCCTAACAACAAGAAGAAAAGTGTGCTTTCTTCTTCAACATATTTTTTATTGTGAGAGTTGTATATACATTTTGGGATATTTAGTGATTTACAGTAGTATGAATATCTGAAAGTGTTTAATTTTATAGTTTTTATATGGGTTTTATTCATTGTTTTCACTTCTCTTTGGAAGCCATGTAGAGTTGGCTAGAAGATGGCTGGCTATATAAACGTATTAAACAAATTAAATTAAAATAAAATAATAAGATAAAATAAAATAGCTATGTACTGAATCTGGACGTAGGTCTATTTAGCTCAGTATAAGTTGTGGAGACTGACAGTGGTTTTCCGAAACCTCACCTGAAGACCTTTCATAGAACCTGCATCATTCTGAACATATTATATTATTGAGTTGCAACCCTTGACTGCAGTTGGGTTTTCATATTACTTAAATTAATGAATTTAAAAGGTACATTGCAATCCTCAGGAAGCATATGAATAGATTATGCTTCCCATGTGACAGAATGCCTGTCAGGGTGATATTAGAGAGACTCTTAAAATAAATTAAGTTCTCTTCCCAAATAAAGTATAGCTTACCTTTGGATTGTTCTTCCATTTATTTGTAGCCTGTTCGTTTGACTTTAGTAACGTTAAGCAAAAAGATACTAAGATAATTGAGTTGCAGAGTCAATGCTAAACCAATACATAAACTGTAGATATTTTTCCCTCTAGCTTCTCCTTTCCAGGAAGAAGAAAATTCAGGTTAATTTAACTTCCCTAATTTAAGTTAGAGACAGATAATCTGATTGCTTGTCTTTTACAATAGAGAGAGAAGGGAGATGTAAAGATTTTTTTAGCCACAGCCTAAGTATCCCAGAACTCACAAAATAGGGAAGTCATTTAACAGATTTCTTGTTTTTAATCTGATAATGTTAACATTATGCCAAAATTCACATCACCCATTTTTAAACAGTATGCAAAAGACTTATGTTGGCTTAGAATTAGAAGACTGGCATCTAGTTCCTAGAGTGGCCAATCAAATGTCCCCAGAAAACCCACAAACTGGGCTTAAAGTCATTAACTAATTTGCTTTTTGCTTTCCTGCATCTGGAGTTCAGTGACAATGTGCCTATAAAGTTCCACATTGGTACAATAAAGTGCCATCAGAGCAACAGTCAATGGTAAATACAAATTAGATCACCTATTATGCTAAACATAATGTAGGATAGTTGGTGTTAGCATCTCTGTGGATCCAGTTAGTTGTGAATTTAAGTAAACTATGGCTCAATGTTATGTGTGAATCAGGGCATATAATAATACAGGATGCCAGTGTGGATGCTGGCTTTCACAAAAGTTTTGTTTGGGTCTCCTTAGGCCACAGTACTACATTTGAAGAAACATGGTGTCAGACTCACCATCTTTGGTTTAGCACCTTGCTGGCATCCTGCCATCAAAGGACTAGGGAGGGAGGGGTGGATAAACGGGCAATAAATCTGTATGCATCTATTGTGGGAATTTGGGAGGGGGTATGACAGCTGAGGAAGAGCAGATCTACATGGAACCAGTTAGTGGCAGGAATCTTCAAGGTCATTTACCCTGATTGTGGAAATTTACCAGCCCAAACATCTCAGTGTTCCCAAAACATCCCGGTGGCATCACATTGGCTAGATTTGGACTGGTCATGGGGGGGAGGGATGAGGAATAAAGGAATGCTGTGCAGGAAACTTAGATTCCGCCTGACTTTACTGCAACCAGCATCTTTTAGTAAAAGTACCTTTCACTTCAATCAAAAGGAGTTGAGGGATCAAACTGGAGCAGGTCTGACACATGGCTTGGAATCAACCAGTATTATTGTGTATAATTTGAATTGTTAGTCTTTAATAACCAAGATCTGAAAGAGTGTTTAGTTTTCATTTTACTCGGTCTTTGGATTTTCGTTGTACTTCTAACAATAGAAAATGGCTTGGTGAAATATTTTGCTGCTTGTATGATCACCGTATTGATATATTTAAAACAAAATTGAACTAAGCGCTAACCGTAGAGGAGATCTCTTGCTGAAACTGTGCTACTTCAAAAAAAAAAAAAAAGCATCAGAATACTTCTAATCCAAAACATTCTCTTTAGAAACAAACTTGTTTAATTATTAAAAATAATGAATAGTTTATAGATGTCCCTCAGTCCATCTGCTGCCTTCCTTGTTTCCAGCAGAATGACTTAACAAGAGTGGCAGTAGCAGATGATCGATATTCACCTCAACCATTAATACACAAAGGAGAGTGAAGCTTTTTTCAGATGTAACTGAAATGTTTCCATCACATGCCAAGAGCATGAGAGAGAGAGAAAAAAAAGGAAGAGGGAAATTGAAAAGAAATTGCAACTCAGAAACAGAAAACGTTGGCGGATTGGCTATGATTTAGTTCAGTCTTCCCCAACAATGATCAACTTGACCCAAATGAAAATCTGAATTTGCTAATGTTCTGCCAAAAAAAAAAAAAAAATGGCTCATGTTTGAGATGAATTTGGGACACAATATTGAGAACATAAAACATTTTAGAAAGAAATAAAAACAGAAGGAAAAGAAAAAAGAAAAGAAAGAAAGAAAGAAAGAAAGAAAGAGAAAGAGAGAAAGAAAGAAAGAAAGAAAGAGAAAGAAAGAAAGAAAGAAAGAAAGAAAGAGGAAAGGAAAGGAAAGGAAAGGAAAGGAAGGAAGGAAGGAAGGAAGGAAGGAAGGAAGGAAGGAAGGAAGGAAGGAAGGAAGGAAGGAAGGAAAACAAACAAACAAACAAATAAACAAACAAATAAATAAATAATAAATCCTGGTTTGCCACATCAGAAATGTTTAAGTAATTATTGGAAAACAAGATGAAGTACAGGTGATGATTACTCTGGCTGAACTGAGTAAGCACTAACTGGAATGAGATGAACTTCATTTATTTTTCTCTGAAAAGATAAAAAGGTTGACATGGTGCAGTGTGTACTCATTCTCAAAAGAATCATTAAGGCAGCCACCTCCTCTGCCTGCCGTACTCGTAAGTCACTGGAGCATTATTTGGGAAGCTGTTAAGGAAGGAGCTCAAAATACAACTTTCTGTCTTTTTCTAAAAAATCTTTTTGCCAAGCACTTTCAAAGCACACTCATGCTTTATTTACAGCTTGAGGAGTGTGAATCCCACCTTTTATTTTTATTTGAGTTTTTCACTTTGCTTCCCTGTGTTCTGGGATGGCGAAAGATTTTTCACAGAAAATCTGCAGCAGACCTCTCAGATTGCCATGCTTTTTAGAACACATTCTGCGCATGCAAAATTAGACGTTTTCTGGTTTTCCCCCCCACCTCAAAAAAAAAAAGGTACTGTACTGATATGTTCCTGATTAACGAAAACTTGGATTAGACTTCAGCATCACTGTACATCAGGGAACATATGTATCTGTCTTTCTGAGATAGTTCCATAGCTGTTGCATTTATACATCTGTGAATATTAATGTTCTAACTTTGCTTTGTTACTCAAACTTCTTCTTCTTCTTCTTCTTCTTCTTCTTCTTCTTCTTCTTCTTCTTCTTCTTCTTCTTCTTCTTCTTCTTCTTCTTCTTCTTCTTCTTCTTCTTCTTCTTCTTCTTCTTCTTCTTCTTCTTCAATCTACTCTTATCCATCAACCCCTTCACAGTGTAAGGTATGTGTCGACACTTACGTGCGGTTGTGACCAAGTCTAAACCAAGCTTAATTTTGCGAGATGTCCTTGAAGGCCTAATTTGTGCATTTACCTATCAGTTAATTTTCCCCCTATAAAAAGAAGATTAAGGACATAAGAAATGCCTTGCTGGCTCAAGCTAAAAGCACAATTCACCCACACTTCTGTGAGGTACTTTGGCCATTGAGATGAATCTGAAACACGATTAGTTCATTTTTAAAATCCATTTAGGCTTTACATAGAATCGGACACCAGAGAAATCCAGGATAATTCTCTACGCTGGCATTAACTATCTGCACACAAAATCTAACTTGTGGAATTACCTTGACATTCCTATATATATAAGCAATAGACTAAAATTCTAAGCACAAAAATTAAATAAGGTAGAAAAGTTCTAGCTAATTAAAATGTCAAGATTTTTTTTTTTTTTAAGAAGAAGAAACTCAATAATAACACGTGACATAGCCATTTTTTATGGGGGAGAATTAAATAAATTAAAAAAAACATCTCACTGAAAGTGGCCTGAGATAAAATTTGGCTGGATCATGATTGCATTTATATTTATCAATATGTATATGTGCTTTCTCTTCTCCTCTTCACTCTTCTTATCTGGTTTCAGATTATACAGAACCTTCTATTGAGAAGAATGTGACGATGCACAGTTACAATTACAGTTAAATGTTCTGCTTGATGAATGACATTTTGGCTCAACTTAGAATTGGTATCATACTTATAGTATTTCCTAGAGGCCTCTTATGACAAAAACTGTCTATTTCTAAGAATATTTCATGCTTTATGATTGTATTATAGAAAATACAATGCTAAAAACTTCCTTGCTCAGAAAACAATGTAATAAAAGCTGGATGGTCACTTACCAGGAAGTCTATTGTAGAACATTCCTGCTTTAGACAGGAAGCTGGACTAGATAGATAGAGAAATTTCCTAATGGTGAGAACAATTAACCAGTGGAATGGCTTGCCTTCAGAAGTTGTGGTGTTCCATCACTGGAGGCTTTTAAGAAGAGATTGGATAAACACTTGTCTGATATAGTATAGGGTCTCTTGCTCAAGTAGTGGGTTGGACTAAAGGACCTGCAAGGTCCCTTACAATTATGTTATTCTACTGTATGATACTTCTATGTTACTTCTATGTTCTTTTCTTTTCCTTTTCTTCACTTTCCTTCCTTCCTTCCTTCCTTCCTTCCTTCCTTCCTTCCTTCCTTCCTTCCTTCCTTTCCTTCCCCCTTTCACTCTTTCTTTTTGATACATAAATATATAGAGATAATTTGAACTGAAACAATGTCAATATGATAAAACAATCTCTTAAGCCCCCGTTATTCCTAATAAGGACAAAACTTGCAATCATTGTCCACATTCATTAACTTCACATTTTGTATTCTTCTCGCCCTCAGGGTATCTTTCATTGACATGATCCTCAGAAAGAAACAGCCCACATCAAACCCAGTGCACAGTGTTGGTTTCCTTCTCCCTTGAGAGCTGGTACAAAATGAACAAATGATTTTTTGAACAGTGTTTTCACCTGCTTTCAAATTCCTCTTGGGTGCTGATCTGCTTCTCAGAATTCAGAAGTACATTTTTTTCCCTGTTCAGCATTGTTCATAATGTGTCACTATTCCTTTTATTTTTCTTCCCTCAACAAATCTACTGTAGCAATTCAGAAATTTATGATCTTGGAACTTTATTTGAAGGAGTAAGTATATAAATTTGTCTATGTATATTGGAAAGTGACTTCATCTTTGGTACATAATCATATTTGAATTCTGTAAGTTCAATATTGTTCATGAGAACAATTAATAGTGGAATGGCTTGCCTTCAGAAGTTGTGGGTGCTCATCACCGGAGGCTTTTAAGAAGAGATTGGATAGCCACCTGACTGAAATGGTATAGGATCTCCTGCTTGAGAAGGGGGTTGGACTAGAAGACCTCCAAGGTCCCTTCCAACTCTGTTATTCTATGTACTATGTTCTAAAATGCACTCTTTTCTCATGGTGATTATGATGTACAATCAAAAAGAAGCAATCCTAACCAAGCCTATATGAAAAAAAAGCTGAAGATTAATAAGAGGACATGGGGTTGCTTCTGTCATATTCTGTGGGTGTGGTAGGAGAGGAATAGAAGAAATTCCATATCCGAAACCACTGAACAATGGAAATGGATAAACTGAATGCTTCCTCAGCAGACACAAAGTAATCTAAGACTAGACCCCAAAAGATAAACATGTAATGTTTTTAGCAGTTTGTTGATGAGTAACTTAACTCTTATCCTCAGGCACTGTTGAAGCCAACAATGTTTCCCCTGGTTGCATTAGGAACTAATTTGACAGTTGCTGGAGGCAAAGCTGCCAGTTGAGTTAAGTTGTCAACTTCCCTTTCATCTTTCTACATGCAAAATCTTTAAACCAAATTCTGAGGACAATTGCATTTTCATTTTGAATTATGGTTTGTGTTGCCTGTCAGACCGACACAGCCCTTGTTTATTTTTCCCAGGTTTTGTCAGCCTATTTTCTTTTAAACATGTGCTCGATTGTCTGCCACTCACCAGTGGACAAAGAGTAGCCAGGAAAGTGACAGAGCCAACAGACTTGCAAGGTCACAGAGGTAAAAGTTGTGAGTAGCTTGCCAATGATGTATTTCCTTCAAGTTCTCATTCCAAGAGAACTACTGTTGTGATTGAGAATCATGTGGCTTCATATTTTTAAAATTTCTGCCTTAGCAGAAGTGTTGTGGCCAGATTATGGGATATATAATAAATTCATTGTACTTTTCATGGAATGGAATGGAATGGAATGGAATGAATAGAGCAGACTAGCTGAACAGAATGGGAGTAGAGTAGAGTAGAGTAGAGTAGAGTAGAGTAGAGTAGAGTAGAGTAGAGTAGAGTAGAGTAGAGTAGAGTAGAGTAGAATAGAGTAGAATAGAATAGAATAGAATAGAATAGAATAGAATAGAATAGAATAGAATAGAATAGAATGCAACACAAGCAATGCAATGCAATTCTAAGCACCATATCTGAAGAGGGAAAATGGATTAAAAAATAACTGACAGGATGATAAAGCAATTAAAATCAAATCCAATAAGAAATAGCATGGGTATGTTTAGCTTGCAAAGGGAAGATTAAAGAGAAATACAACAGCTGTCTACAAATACACACAAGATGGACCAGAAGCTAGGCTCCTTAGAAAATTCATTATGTAAATTACATTAAATATTTGAGTTGGTTGCCATTTTCTCTTAAAGACCCCTTGCTCGTTTGATACATTATTTTTCACCATTACTATGTGTAGCAACAGTTTATCTGGCAAATAAATAAAACATGTTGTCAAGCCCTTGTTTATTAAAATAATATCACCATTCAAAGGGACTGGAACTTTGTTTGAAGTGAGAACAGGACAAGGATTAACAAGATTATTTTTTTTAAAGGTCCCCATTCTTCTAAGGAATTAAATCAGATTGAGTAATTTATAGTCTTGGACTTCAGTATACCCTCATACCAATAGCATGAATCTAAAAGCTTACCATACATTTTGGTAATCAAAGCACAGTCTTTCAAATTTACTATTAAATGAAAGAAAACAATTCATCTAAGTAAGGCTGTATTACTTCTCAGATCTTTTCTAAGGCTTCTCTTTATGGGAAAGATAAATGCCTCTTTAAAAAGATGAACAAAGATGAAGCTTGCCGACCAAGCTTATAAGGACATTTTTAATCACATTTATGAGCAAATGTAAACGAAAAGAAGCTTAAATGAGTTTTGTAGAGCAGGTCTCGTAATGATGCTTAAAAATCATTTTTTCTCCCCGTAAGCCATCCAATATATTGGACTGCTTTCTGTAAATTTGATGGGAAACTGGCAGTCTGGCATTTTTCACAGGTTTAATTTGATGCAACTCTTTCTGATTTAATAACGAGTCTTGCTTTTCGGTGTTTCTTTAAGGACAGCTAATATATCACCATCATAACCATCTTACATATTACGCCAAAATCCACCATCCAATTTCCTGCGAGTTTTCTTCCCTTGCAAACAACAGCATCTGGTGTTTATATGTGTATCAAAATCAGCAAGTAGAAGATGGAACATTGTCGTGCTAGCCACATTCCCTCTTTAAGATTTGTGTGTACAAAAAAGCCCCCCAAGGTGTCCATTGCCATGTTTTATCCATCTCTTCAACATGGACATCATTGCTTCAAAAATAGACTTCAGGTAATAGATTTTTTTCCTCCAATATTCACAGGAGAGTTTTGGATTTCTTCAAGCTTGCATTTGGTGGCTTTCTTAAAAGTATTCTTTACTACAAAGAATGCAGATGCTATTTATTTCTCTCTCCATTAACTGCTTATGCTCTCCTCCCCTTTCCCCTCCCCCCCGGAAGACAAAGACTTCTGGATCTGCAAACATTTTTTAAAAAAGCATTTGAATTACCAACATTTTGAGAAGAAGAAGAAATGAAAATGTTTTTTTTTTTATGAAACTGAGTGAAGCAGCAAAATGGCACACGAAAGAAAAATTTCAACTTATTTCATAGCTTATCTCATCTTATTTTTTTATTATTTTTGCACAGGGGTCAACTTGTCCCAAGTGGGAGAAAAGTTGGTCCTTTTGTGCAAAAAGGAAAATATAAGACAGCTTTGGGATAAATTAATACTCTCATTTATCTTCTCAAAAATACCAATAGCAAAAAGAAGAAAAGATGAACTTCACCAAAGAGGAAAAATGTTAAATCCATTACATTATCAGCATCCAGCACCTTCAGTGTCCCATCTGAATGGAAATAACAAAAGTGCTATGTAAAAGGCAGCTCTTTTCTTTGCAATAAAGTCAAGAAGCACATTCAGTTCTATAGGAGTCAAGCCTAATAGCTTATCTTCTTTGTGGCATTATCAGGAAGATTATTCCTAAGCTAGTTCTTCTCCCCACCTTACCCCTCAGGGCTGAGAAACAATAAAAAGTTATACAGAGATAGCTTCAAAGAAAAGAACGATGAGCAGAATCAATAGGTGATCTTTGATGAACTGCTGAACAATCATATCCTGAAGCATCAATTAAATTTCTTGAATGCCTGTTTAATCTGGCTATCTTTTTCACTAGAAAAATAAACGTCCCGTTAATGTGTCTGTCAGGGTTTGGAAAAATACACTTTTTAGGATAATTCCAGATCAATCAAATCTGACTCTGCACAGGTTTCTGAAGCCATTCCAGAACATCTTTTTGGGAAAGGAAAGACTAGTTGTAGATGTAGACTTTTCTATAGAAATAATACACTTGGCTACATAAAATACAACTGTTAGGAGCAAAGAACCAGGAAAACTCACTGAGTTCAAAGCAGTTTATTATTACTACTGACACAATAGAATCTAGATAACTAATGGAACTAGATAAATTGGCACTAGATAAAGTTCAACAAAATCAACAGGGGAGCTGAACCTGGGTCTCTTGTGCTTGCGCAATGATTCCAAACTGATGACACATTTAACCTTGCCTTCCGACTCAACCTGCTCTTCTCCTAGAACAACATCTGAACCTACGTTTGGTACTATGCATTGCTATTAGCAGTCATAGTCCATTCCTTGTCTAGTTCCCACGGATGATTTATTTCACTGGTGACACATTTCTCACCAACCTGTAGAGTGTTGAAGTGAAGTGTGGAGGTGTCTGTTTGGGCCCATTTTAAAATATGAGCTGACAACATTTGGAAATGCTCAAACAATAGATGCCCCCAAACTCGAAGAGAAGTACTTATAAACTGGCTCTGTATTTATTTGAAATAGCATAATGTGGCTAGGCAGATGAATGCATAAATAATAGTCAAACATATATTTACATTTTATAATATATGCTTATAAATATGTATTAAGCAATGGAAGTATTAAATGTATATCTATTTTATTTGTATTTCATGAAATTTAAAATGAAGCTTCTTAAATAACAAGAAGAAGAAACTTTTAACACAAACCATCCGAATTCATTTGTTGGCAACTTGGGCAATTGTTTTTACTACCAACCTCAAATTTATTTTCTTCTTTGGAAGCCTGTATCAATTGGTTAATTAGGGGGAAAGTCGGGAGCATGACAGATATGTGATTGAGTAATTTACAGTGATAATTAACAGCTGTCCTGACTAGTTCAGACTGAAGCATTGATTAGTTTGCATCTGTAGGCAGAGTATCACAGAATAGTGATAACAGGGTTACGCTCAGTGGCTTGGAGAGCCATATTAAAATGGGAAGTTATTGAATTCTATCTGTTTGAAATAATTTGACTGGATTATTACAGTAAAACATTCCGCCGTTTATCGAATAGAGAACAGGAATGAATGCTCTGGCTCTACCATTTCTTGGAAATGAAAATACCCACCCTTACTGGCCTCCAGCTGAGAAGGTCTTTGTGGGTTTTCCAAGATTTTTTAGCTTTGATAAGGAGTTTTAAACAAAAATTGAGAAACGGAAGGAAGTGAGCTGAACAATTTCTTCTGCTTCAAGTTTGACCTTTCTGTCTGTGAGGCTACTTGATCAAGTAAGAAGATCCCATTATGTAAAGATAGGAGAACATCTTCCAAATGGTTTGCATAGAAACCTCCAAATCAACATGGACATTTTGTGTTTCACTTGTCTCCAAATGGTGTATAACTCTTGGCAAGAATATTTTGGTTCAAAGGATTACAACATTTTTGGGTAGGATGAAGTTTATAATATGGGTAGCTTTGTGGGAAGGGTGTGGTAGGTGGAAGAGTTTGCCAGAAGGAAGAAAGGAAGGAAGGAAGGAAGGAAAGAGGGAGGGAGAGAGAGAGGGATGGAGGGAAGGAAGCTTCACAGTGGAAGAGGGAGGATATTGATGATGAAAGAAAAAGAAAGAAAGAAAGAGAGAGAGAAAGAGAGAAAGAAAGAAAGAAAGAAAGAAAGAAAGAAAGAAAGAAAGAAAGAAAGAAAGAAAGAAAGAAAGAAAGAAAGAAAGAAAAAACTTTTCAGCTCACAAAAGAAGCTTTTATGTAAATCCTATCTCAAAATGGCAATTCTGATCAGAGAGGTTTTGAAGGCTTGCAAGAACAAGATTTGGAGGGTCTTGCCAATCATTCAAATAATCAGTGTGGAAAGTACTGTCTGGAATTAGCGCTCCATGGAGAACTGTGAATATGGGAGCTGTTAATTTGCATCTTCCCATGAGTCTGAAGCATACAGGAAAAAAACATCATAAAAGCACTATATTCTGATTTCTAATATTCCCCACTTCTCCAATGTGCCACACCTACGTATATGTGGCCTTCCAAATGAAATTTATTGTTTTTAATTCATCCATTAAATAACTCAGAAGGAGGAAACTTTATTCAACATTTCAAAATAAGATATGAGGAAAAGAAATAAAGCATTTTGACCTGGTTCTCATCAAACACAGCAAGATTTGCTTTATGCTAGAATGAACTATGATTAAGACAGTCTGACTAGCTGAATTATTAGGAAACATTAATTGCAAAAAAAAAAAAAGTTTTAAAAAAGCTAGAGAAGCCAATATGTGTTTTGTAAAATGCATTTGAAGTTATTTGCAAGAACAAATTAAATATATTCATGAGCAAAGCAGCCTGGATAGTTTTATCTACTGACCTTTCAAATATACAGCATCATTTTAAGCATTAACAAACCAGCATGTGTTTCAGTAACCATCCTTCAAACAACATCCTCTTTCAGGTTCTACAGACCTATAATGAATTCCTAATTTGAAATGGAAATGGAAAATAGGACAGACTTGAGTTTTAACAATTGGGGGGGGGAGATCTTTTGGACCATTCTTTTAGCAGTTGCAATGCTAGGTTATCTGGTTTGACAAAACTACAATTCATGGGGAGGGTGGAGAATCTGATGTTGCTGAATTACTAATACCACTATAAGCCTGTCCTTTTTTTATCACCTTTAAAACCCTTTATGGTGTGGGTCCAGGCTATCTGAGGAACCATCTCACCCCAATGATATTGGACCATCCCACCCATGCTGGCAGAAAGGGTGCACTTTGGACCTCCCAGTCAAGAAATTCCAGGTGGCAGAATCCAGGAGAAGAGTCTTCTCTGCTGTGGCCTTGGTTCTTTGGAACATCTTGCCACCCAAGGTGAGATCTGAACCCACCCTAGACTAAGTGCTTTTGTCCTCTGGGATGATGATGATGAGGAGGAGGAGGAGAGGAGGAGGAGGAGGAGGAGGAGGAGGAAGAGGAGGAGGAGGTTATCCATTCAGTCATGTCTGACTCTTGGTGCTTCTATGGGCCAGATCTTGCCAGATCTTCCAACCTTGCACTACTTCTTTGAGTTGTTCTATGCTCTGGTTGGTGTTAGCCTGGATGGTGCCTCTGAACTAGCATTTTGTTTTCACCATCTAGAGGTGACTTCTAACCCAGGTCCTTTAACGCCTACATCAAACCCCCATAAAATCCCCATAAAATGAAGGTTTAGGATTTCAGGTTCTGGGTCAAACTGTATGTTCTGTTAGTTTGGAAAGATGAGCTGTCGAACTTGACTCTCACTTCATTAGAAATGGTTATAGGCAAGAGTATTTGCATAATAGGCTATGATGAGATATCACTTTCCCAGTTTACAGGAGGGAGGAAAGGCCATTTGGAAAGGGAATAAGCACGCGCATTTGAGTTAATTTGATTAATTTAAATTGCAAAGGGATCGCAAAACTCAACCTTTCATTTGATTCTAAATGAAGGGAAGGGTTCATATGTGGTGGACAAGATTGGTTTTAAAGCCTCTGGGAGAAGAAGGGAAAAAGTCTATCATACACACATCCTCTTTTGCAATGCAGATGGATCCTCACATTGAATAGACTCTGTCCCCAAACACTTACCCTGTTTTATTTTTCACCTTTAATGTATCTTGGTAATCAACATGTGTTTTGAATAAATACAGCTCTGGGACTAATGAAAAATACTCAGCTCTTTTCTTTGGCGATTGCTGGAGAATTATGACATGACCACCTTGACACTGTTCTTTCCCCCATGGAATATTTTTGCTGGAGAAGGAGTGAACAGGAAAGGGAAGATAAAATATGTTTACAACCCCATTGATCTTCTACTCCCTAAAAGAAGTGTGCCAATATTTGTGCCAAAAGCTGGGAAAGTTTTCCTGCTTTTCCAAGGAGGAAAAGAAGCAGTTATTTTTTTTTTATATTGTGATGACCAAATATCTTTTTTTTTTATTGTGGTGACAAAAAATGGATGCAATATGCCAAGTGTAGTCTTACCAAGGCATTATAAAGCAGTCAGTTCTGTTTTCTTTTTTAGTTCTGTTTTTCTTCTTTTCTTCTCCCCTACAACAAAGTGTCCTAAGACTAACAGAATAACAGAGTTGGAAGGGACCTTAGAGGTCTTTTAGTCCAACCTCATGCTTAAGTGGGAAATGCTATACCATTCTGGACAAATGGCTTTTTAAAAGTCTCTTCTTAAAAGCCTCCAGTGATGGAGCACCCACAACGTCTGGAGGCAAGACCTTCCACTGATTAATTGTTCTCACTCACAGGAAATTTCTTCTTAATTTTAGGTTGATTCTCTCTTTGATCAGCTTCCATCCATTACTTCTTGTCTTGCCCTCAGATGCTTCGGAGAATAGCTTGACCCCCTCTTCTCAGTGACAGCCCCTCAAATATTGGAAGACCGCTATCATGAAGATCCCATAAGGTCTGTAAAAAGCAGCAAGTACCCAGAACAAAATGAAATTCCACTGATGGCTGCTGGGGAACAGAAATAGAATTCATCTGTTCCTTGTAATAGGCTTGGCTTATATCAGCCCAGGAGACCTGTTTCATTACACACAAGAGCCAGTCTGATGTAGTTGTTAAAGGATCTAGACTGCAAACCACCTTGGATGGTGAAAACAAAGTGCTAGTTCAGAGGGTGAAAGCACTTATTACAAAATAGTAACAATAAAATGATGCCCACCAAAAACACCGTATGAGAGACATCCAAGAGAAAAATGTTAAGCTCATATAATGTTCTTGAGACAGAGGCACACAGTAGCTTTCTTTAGCAGTTCCAGCCCAGTTCATACAAAGAGTCATAGAAAGAAACATTATCCCAACATTGACCTTGAGGAGCTAGAAAATCAGCTAACATAGGAAGAAGCTTGTCTCCCAGAGTTGTGGGTGTTCCATCACTGGAAGATTTCAGAATTCGATCGGACAACCATTTGATCAGGTTGGTATAAGGTCTCCTGTCTTGAGCAGAAGGTTGGACAGAAGACCACAGAAGTCCCTTCCTGGCCTAGATATAATGGTGCCATCACAGTGATGCCAGAATGTTTGAACCAAAGGCCAGGTTTTTACCCCAATGTTTATCTCCAGTGTCACAGACAATATTCTGGACAATACGAGTGGGAGATACTGTGACTCTTATGTGCCTTATGTGTACTTCTAAGAGGCATCTGGATTACTACTATGGGAGACAAAAACCTAGACTGGATGAGCTGATGATGTTATTGTTATATTTACTATTAATGGGCAGCTATAGTTATTTCCCTGAAGTGTAAAGAAGCCACTATGGAAGTAAAGTCCAGCATAACTGTGGATGGCATTTTTTAGCAAAAATATCCTCACCTGACATAAGAGAAAGAAAGAAAGAAAGAAAGAAAGAAAGAAAGAAAGAAAGAAAGAAAGAAAGAAAGAAAGGAAGGAAGGAAGGAAGGAAGGAAGGAAGGAAGGAAGGAAGGAAGGAAGGAAGGAAGGAAGGAAGGAAGGAAGGAAGGAAAGGAAGGAAGGAAGGAAGGAAGGAAGGAAGGAAGAAAGAAAGAAAGAAAGAAAGAAAGAAAGAAAGAAAGAAAGGAAGGAAGGAAGGAAGGAAGGAAGGAAGGAAGGAAGGAAAGGAAGAAAGAAAGAAAGAAAGAAAGAAAGAAAGAAAGAAAGAAAGAAAGAAAGAAAGAAAGAGAAAGAAAGAAAAATGAAGAAAGGGAAGGTGGAGGGAGGGAGGGAGGGAGGGAGGGAAAAAAGGAAAGGAAAGGAAAGGAAAGGGAAACCTGTTCATAAACCATTCATGGAAAGTAAGATCGTAGAGAACCATTTTTTCCCCAATTTGTAGCAAATTATCCAATTCATTTCTATGTTAATGGAACCCTTTCTTGCTGCATTAGTGACCTTGAACACTGAAAAGCTGCAGTTAAGTTTTAAGCTTGTTTTTAAACCAACAAGAAACATGTTACTTTTTGGGACGATTTAAATAATGATTAAAACTTATGATGGCCTTTGATGGATTTTAACATCATTCTGACTTAATTCTAAGGAATACTTTATGACATTATTTTTCTAGAGATTTCTCCCCCTTCCATTTTTTTTTTTAAAAAACATGTACATTAGCTTAAAGGCTCTGGTGGACAGGGAAGCAATTTAGGAATACTTTGAATGAAATAATAACAAACAATAACAAAAACTGCTTTGAAAGAGCAAGAAAGGGAGGGAACAGAGGACAGAGATACAAGAGGAGAAATATCCCATCGTTTCTTTTTGTAGATTTAACATACAAAAGAAACTCTATTGAAGTGCATGCATTTCCCCCTTGGATAGCATCTTGTTTAATTAAACATAGTCCTTTAATTAACCTCACTGGAGGTTTTTAAAGAAGAGACTAGACAATCACTTATCTGAAATGGTATAAGTGCTCCTGCCTGAGCAGGGGGCCGGACTAGAAGACCTCCAAGGTCCCTTCCAGCTCTATTATTCTATTTTCAATTGTAGTCATAAATTGAGGTCTACCCTGTACCACTCTCTATGTTCTTATCAGTGACATAGTATAACATGTTTGCTCAGCAATAGAATGTGATCCTTATAAAAGGTTCTGCCAGGGGACCCCAAGGGACAGGTGAACTAGTACAGTGGCTCCATTATTATTAACATCTCTTCATCTGCTATTTCTTTCTTCTTTTTATAGCCTTTTTATAGTTTTTTTTAAATGTTTTTTAATAATTTATAACAATAATGCTTTTAGGAATTTATCGATTATTTTAGCAATGTGGTACGCTGCCCCAGAAGTCGCTTGTTTGGTGAGATGAGTGGCTCTATAAATTGGACAAATAAATAAATAAAATATCACCTGGTAAGTATTAGTCAATTAGTTTTCAAAGGGACAACTCTGTTCCTTGGCTTTTTGTGTATTTTGTTAGCGGTACAATGGACAATTGACAATGTAGGTTTGTGCTGATCTCAAGAATGCAGAAATGCAGAACAGCAGAGTTGGAAGGGACCTTGGAGGTCTTCTAGACCGATCCTCTACTCAAATAGGAGAATAACATGATGAGGTTTTCCTGCATACATGCAGCTAATCATGTCACCGCTAACAGCAACAAAGAACATAACAATATACACAGATATTTGTGGGACAGTGTAACCAGTGGCACAGTTTCCAAGTGAGTACAATCTGTACTTCATTTTATGGGTAAGTAGGATATAATCTGAGGAATAAATGCCAGAAACTATACTATTAGGTAGTTGGGAAACAAAGTATTCCGTATTCTTGCTGTGTTGTTGTAAATTGTAGACATATTACATTGAAAGGGATTCTGATAATCCTGAGCATTGTTCTATTTTAAATCATAGGCATGAGAGAGGGTGCACAAATATTCATAGACCTGGAACACACAGATAGACCCACATATACAGATACGCTTCATGGGATTTCCAAATGAAAATAGCAATTCTTATGAATGATTAAGAGGCTCTGAACCATCCACAAAATTATGAAAGGGATATTAATGCGCTGTGATTTAGAAACAAGCTTTCTTGGGAGTTGAGGAGAAAGATAATGTCCCTTGTTAACTACCCTCACTGTCTTCAACAATGACTACAATAAGCTGGTCCTGCTAGGTTTCTTGGTGAACTATCTCAGCAGAACAATTGTCAAACAACAGCTGGCTGTGAATTAGCTGCCGCATGTATCTCCCATTCCAACTGACCTGAGACGCTTCTTCTTTGTGCAAAGCAAGGCTTGTTGGTTTCAAATGGCCCTTCCAAATTAGCTCTTCTCCTGGGTGGGGTCAATAGAATTGCTAGTGAAAAATTCCAATGGGGAAGAGAAACTCCCTCGGGGTATCTTCTTCTGAGATAGGAGGAAACTGAGGCAAGCCAGCGGTAGGAGATGACCAGGCTAAGCCCAAGGGAGGGGTCAAGTGTACAATCAGTTTGGAATCCCTTCATACCCACAAGAGATCTAAGTCCAATCACCTCAAATTCAATGGACACTTATCTACCCCCAATTTGTCTTGAACATTCATAGTTCAGATTTTTGTAGTGTGTGATATCACCTGCTGAGCGATCTGCACCCTTGTTGGTGTCAGGCGTATGAAATTAGGAAGCAGGATAATTCAGGTGACTACAGGTTTGTTGTATGCTAAAGCTGCATTCAATAAACCTGCAGTCATCTGGACCATCCTGCTTCCTAATTTCTCATGCCTGACACCAGCAAGGATGCAGATTGCACAGCATGTGACATCACAAAGAAGGACAGGACCTTGCAACTTGATAAGCAAGACTCTCCTTGCTTCACTCATGAACATTTCTCTTAAATTCTCTTCTCGTTTGAAAAGAAAAAAAAATATGACCAGGTAGGACCATCAAGTCAAGAAGAACAATCTGCCTAGACATAGTTTTTACTGTGTTGTTAGACAGCTGATTTACAACATAGATTTTTTTTTCCTGCAGTCCCTGCATGCGTAGGGATATTGCACTTAAGGTACTAGTCAAGTTTCTTGCATTAACCATATCAAAGATCTCTTGACTCATTCGTCTAATCTCAGGCTCAAAACTATCCCCTTGAAGTTCTGTAGTGTGAATTTTGACTCAAATGAAGCTTTGTGTAGTAAGTTTTCAGCTGTAATTGAGTCATTACATCAACTTTTTTTCTCTCTCTTTCCTTTGTTTGGTGAGTGTTTTGCATAGTGAGAAGATCTCATTGAATACAACCTGTTTATTATAGAAAATCATAGCAACTGCTATGCGGTGGGCGGTTTATGCAAAGACAATTATGGGAAAAGATGCCTGGGAATTTGTTGGCATGACAATAAGAAATGAAAGTCAGAATGAGCCAAAATTCAGCTGGAACTCTGTTGGTCTATTTACTTAGTGATGCAATGAATTGAATATATGTAAAGGAGATATAATGGACATAATTTGGAGCAAGCATTCCAACATATGCTTTCGGCCATGCAGCTGAATTGGTTCAGAACAGGTTTTCAACATTTCTAGATGGGATTGGAGAATAAAAACCATGGGGCTTCAGAATAACAGATTTGGAAGGGACCTTGGAAGTCTTCCAGTCCAACCCTCTGCTCAAGTAGGAGACCCTACACCAGTGGTGGTGAACCTTTGGCACACGTGCCACAGAGAACCATCTCTGTGGGCACGTGCGCCATCGCCCCAGTCCTAGGCCTTCAGCTGGGTTTTGTAAAACCTTTTCGCTTTAGGCCTCTGCCGCCGTGTGCAAAAAAAAAAAAAGGTTCAATCAGTCAATTTCAACTTCTCACGGGGAAAAAAAGATCTTGCAAAGTTGGAATTGATTGATTGAACTTTTTAGTCCCACCCAGTCTGCCGTTACCACTGCAGCCACGCCCACCTAATGGGCCATGCCCACCCAATGGGCCACGCCCACCCAATGGGCCACGCCCACCCAATGGGCCATGCCCACCCAATGGGCCACGCCCACCCGGCACTCGACGATGCATAAGTGGGTTTTGGGTTGCAGTTTGGGCACTCAGTCTCTAAAAGGTTCGCCATCACTGCCCTACACCATTCCAGACAATTGGCTGTCCAGTCTCTTTTTAAAAGCCTCCAGTGATGGAGCACCCACAACTTCTGGAGGCAAGCAATTCCCCTAATTTCTCCTTAGTTCTAGGTTGGATTTCTCCTTGATAAAAGTTTCCATACATTACTTCTTATCTTGCCCTCAAGGTATCATCACCTTTTATTTATTTTTTTCCCATCCAGATAACATCATAAATTATTTTTAAAAATTCCACATTCAAAATACCAAGCTCAACATAGGAAAACAGGCCGAGAATGGAAATGATGATGAAAGATTATACAGTTGATGCAATCAGTCTTACCCCAAAGTGACAAAAAGCTCATGGCTTCTTCATAGCCATTTAACACGAAGAATTCATTTTTCTTGTTAAATTTTCTAGGCACACCATCGACACATATTGGTCTTAAATGAAAGTAGCCAGTTTTGTTTTCTTCTTCTTCTTTTTCTCATCAAAGTTCTTTAAAGGGAGAGTTTAAATGCTAATGTCAAAACATTATCAACCCTCTTTATTTTTTTTGCTGAAATATTTTCAGCTGACATAAATGAGAAACTGTTTCTGTCCTGAGTTCTCACATCTGCTAAGCTAATATTGCTTTTCTATATACTCTGATAATTAACTCAAGGCATTTGTATCTTTTCCATTGTGGCTTCTCTTCCTGGAGCTTAAACAAGAATTTTGTTTGTGAAGTAAAACGCACAGGCTTCCCTCTCTAAAATCAATATTGTTTTTCTGTTGTCTTCTAACAGGAGGCAAGTGACTTCTATACTTCTGGGGTATAAAAAAGTTCAAGTATATAGGCATCCAAGGAGATAAACTGTTGAATTTGGCCTCTGTTTAGTGACTACCACTGTCAAGTTAAGAATGAACAGCACTCTGCAAAAAATAATAATAATAATAATAATAAATGCAAAAGTTCAGACTAACGGAATAACAGAGTTGGAAGGGAACTTGGAGATCTTCTAGTCAAACCCTCTGCTGAGGTGGGAGACCCTATATCATGGTTATCCAATCTCTTCCTCCGGTGTTCGAATACCCACAAAGAGGAAATCTGTCTTCCTCTTGATTAATTCCAGTTCTAAAAGCAAAACAGGAGTGTGCAAATTCATATCTTAAAAAGAGTAGCTATCTTGTGAAAATTGCACTAATATCCCAGGTCCTTGGATTGAAAGTCCAAAGTCTCCTGATTGACCTTGATTTTTTTTCCCCTTCAGAATATAGGAAGGCACAGAAAGCTTTGTCAATTTCAAAAGTACCAGTTCTTGATCTACTGTGGAGTTTAACTAACTGGTCCCTTTGTATCTGTGATCCTTGAGGATTCTGACTTCTTGTTGAAATTTGAGGTACTACTTCCACTGATATGTGTTAGTCTTTTCCTGGAAACTTTTGTTGGAGGCTGTAATTGTGTAGGGCTGATAGACAATGAAAAAGAAGTAACTCTTGGAGCTGGTTGTGACACTTTGTCATTAGCAGAAGCTTCAATTGATCAGTACATTTTGCAGGTTTGAGTTGCATCCTTTTTGTATGGAAAAGAGACAAAACAGACTCCTTATATTATTTGGCTAGGAACTCTATGAAGGATGCTTTGCTAAAGATTAGGATCTTGCTTAATCAAAAAGAATTGCTATCTATTCTTCTCTGCACCTGGAAATTGTAATTCAGGTTGTTAGCCTATTCTTTCTACGATTATGAAGTTATCCTGATATATGTATATGCATATGCATATGTATATGTATATGTATATCTATAGAGACAGATAGAGATAGATAGATAGATAAAGATAGATAGATAGATAGACAGACAGACAGACAGACAGACAGACAGACAGACATAATTCTAACAATTATGTATGGATATTGGTTGCTCTCATTCATCACACCATTCTCTTTTAGCATCAAAATAACTGCCTATCTTAACTGGAAGTTTATATATGCATAAATTGCACATTTATTATGAATGGAACATCCAAAGCAATGGAAGTATCAATTAATCATGCAACCATGCAGTTTAATTTTGTTTGATCTGCTGCAGAAAACCTATTTTCTTTCAACGTTCATTGAGGGGGATGTGAACTGGCAGGTTTCCAGATAATTACTATGAATGGCATTCAAAACTACATCTCCTGTGTTTGAAACAACTTAATCTTTGCTGTCATAGCATGTATGACTCCATGTTACAATAGTTTCTATTTTGTTATGGTGTATTCTACCACTTTTGAAGAGTGTTCAAAACCTTTACAGCTACCGGTAGAAACTCAGAGAGTGCATGGCTATATCAGTGGAAGGAACTTCTCTAGGAATATAAATGACCATACAGACTTGCAAAAAAATAGTTTTTAGGCAAGAAAAACCAAATGCACAAGTATAGAATAAGTGGTCCCTGGCAACAGCAGTAACTGCAAGAGGGATCTGAGAGTCCTATTGGACGATCACTTGAATATGAGCCAGCAATTTGCTGCAGTTGTCAAAAAAGCCAACACACTCCTTGGCTGCATTAACAGAGGGATAGAATCAAGATCAGGGGAAGTGTTAATACCACTTTACAATGCCTTGGTAAGACCACACTTGAAATACTGCATCCAGTTTTGATTGCCACGATATAAAAAAGATGTTGAGACTCTAGAAAGAGCACAGAGAAGAGCAACAGTGATGGTTAAGGGACTGGAGGCTAAAACTGAAAGCAAAAACATATAAAGAACAGTTGCAGGAATTGGGTATGTCTAGACTGGTGAAAAGAAGGACTAGGTGGTGACATGATAGGAGTCTTCCAATATGTGAGGGGCTGCCACAAGAAGAGGGAGTCAAGCTATTTTCCAAAGCACCTGAAGGCAGGACAAGAAGCAACGGATGGAAACTAACCATAGAGAGAAGCCACCTGGAATTAAGGGGAAATTTCCTGACAGTGAGAACAATAAACCAGTGGAACAGCTTGCCTTCAGACATTGTGGGTTCTCCATAACTGGAGGCCTTAAAGAAGACACTGGACATCCATTTTTCTGAAATGGTATAGGATCTCCTGCTTGAGCAGGGTGTTGAACTAGAAGACCTCCAAGGTCCCTTCCAACTCTGTTATTCTGTTCTGTTCAGTTTCCTGTATACTGGAAAATGGAACACATCAGTTTCACCAAGCAAAGTCTTCTCTTTCTTGATTTATTAATCAATATAAATCTAAGTTTTTTTTTTTTTTTTAAAAAAAGAAGGGGACTTGGATGGAAGAAGCTTACGATATGGACCAGCAATTAAGTCATCCATCCTGAAATGTCCCTATTATTGCAGATGTGAAGGAAGCTAAGGAACCCAAGTTGCTTAAAGGTCAACAACATTAGTGTTAACACACTGATTGTAGGTCATCCTATTTAGCCACTTAGTCTATTAAAAAAAAATGGAGATGAACATTAACAATGTGTAACTAATTTAATGTTAAGGGATTTAAAAAAAAAAAAAAAAAAACAATGTTGGAGTTCAATGGGATAATTTTATTCATCCAGGTGTCTGACAGAGGTCTCTGTTTAATTAGACAGCAAAAGCTTCCCTTAACAATTTCAACAAACCGGGAGATGTTTCCATTTATAATTCATGCTTTATTACAAATATGAGGAAGCAAATCCGATGCAAGAAGTGCTGTCTCAGCTGTGTAAATGCCACTTGTTTTCTGAATATAATAAGTATGCTGTTTACCTGGAGAAATAACCAAATAGACAGGTCTTTCTCTGCATAAATAATCTGCAGAGGGAGAAAGTGGAAGCTGAACTTAAGGTTGCTATGTGATGGGGTTTTTTTTTCTAGTGTTAACCTTGTATTTCATGCAAGTAAATAATGGTAGGAATTAATGGTAAGAAAAGGATAGTTGGTTTTGATATTTGCCACATGTGGTTTCATTATCCTGGTGGCATCCAGAACATGTCCACATTCATTTCTCTAGATATCTTGGGGCTGCAGACACATGCAAATTCTTGGATGAGTATTTAGATATTTTTTAGTCTTGGAAAATAACTATGCAACCCTTAGGTAAATTGGATGCTGGGCTTGTCTAAATTATCCCAATACAAAACTTGAATATTGTTCAATCGGAAAGGAATTGAAACTTATCAGGTTCAAGGCTGTACATTGTCCCTCAGCTTCCATTTTGAAAGGTGTATCCCATTCCTAGCCAGTTATAATGAAGAAGGGAAATATATATATATATATATATCAATCAAGACAACCTTGGATGCAGATCTAGGAAAGAAGTTAGTTTCTGAATCAGCTTATGGAACTGAAAAAATGCAGCCTTCTAAGTTGAGCAACTTGATGAGACCATGGATCACACCTGGAGATCTGTAAAACGATGTCACTTAGAATTTTAATTAATTATTTTTTTTTATTGAAGGTGCAAGCAAAGCAAACATATCCAAATGAGCCAATTTGGGATGTGTCCATGTTTAGATGTAATCCTGACCATTGACTATCAAAAAAGAGAATTCAGACGATGAGGTCAATTAACATGAGGAAAGGGGCAATCAACAAGGTTAGCTAGAAGGGGGGGGAATGAGGGACAGAGGGAACAAAATAGTAGTGGACAAAATAATAGTCCCCATCAAGTAGACTATTCTCAAATAATTCTACTTCACTATGTTTTAAATCCATTCAAAATTATTATCATCTGATTTCCCCCCCAAAAAATCCACCTATAACAGACATTGGAATGAGTAAGGTGTTCCAAATAAGTTCACAGTAGAAAGCTAAAATGAGACAAGTTGTGACATGACAAATGACTGCTGCATAGTGGAGTGAAGCTGTTATTCCCAGAAGGTCTGCTTATTAATTTTTTTTGAAGGTGTCCCACCAGGGGTGGTAAATGAATTCTGGTGTTTAGTGACAATGCCTCCTATGTACAAACAAGTTCATTAAAATTGCAGGCGCCTTTAGCGCTCCATAACAACTTGCCCGAAGGTTAACATTTATTGTTCTGCATTGCCAACATTCAGCTTTTATGGGGCACATTTATATGCTAAATTGCCTATTATGTTAAGTTGTAAGTTTCCATTTAGCAGCATCAGGAATAAGATTTGACTATAACTGTTTCAATTTTATTAGCTCTCTGCCAATCTTCTTAATAGCTCAAACTTCCTAGGGGCAGACATACCAAAAAACAAAACAACAACAACAAAAAACCCCAAAATCGTGTCCTCCCCCCAACTCAAGTCATGTCCCATCCTCAATCAGTATATTTCCCAAAGGATGTTTTCTTTGTCCTCTCCTCACCCCCAAATTGTAGTAAAAAGGTATTGATTGGTTTGTGATTCTGGTTACCACTGAAAAATCAAAGTACTTCAATGGAACTTTCCCACAAGCCAAAGCTAAATGAGGACAACACTTGCAGATAAGGCTATCTAAGTAATGACCACTTGCTGAGTTAACGAGCCCAAAGTAACACAGCTGAAAACACCCCAAAATGGGAAACGCATACTAATACAAAGAGGTAGCAAATTCCAATAATTAGTGATTCTGATGTGCCCATCCTTAGAAGGCAAGGTTGCATATACATGGAACATCAGTCTTTGAAGGCATGTTCTGCCTCCAGAGGAAACAAATGACTTTGTTTCACATTCTTCAGAAAAAAATAATTAGAAGTCTGTTCCACCAAATGTAAACACTGACAGTTGTATCTGAATTTAGGCTGCCTTCATGCACTGTGCTAAACTGTTTTTAGGTAGCTGTTTTGGAATGAAACACAATTAGCCGAGCTTATACTCTACGTTAGATATGAAGTTCATAGAACACACTCAACCTGTAAAAGATTGCAGGGAGGGTGGGAGAGTAAGAATGAAGGTTAGTCAATCAAGAGATAGGAAGGAAATCTGTTGGTAGTCTATCTCATCAATGGCAGCTAAGTCAGAATGATTCATGAACACAGTTGTTACCTTCATACATTCAATTTTCCCCACTTTTGGAGAAACATCTAAAGCAGACATGTCAAACTCGCGACGTCACGTGACGTCGCACGACGTATCGGAACGTTTCCCCCCATTGCCAGCAATGGGGTGGGCACGGTTTCCTCGTGACGCGTCTGGCCCACCGGCTGGCAGTTTGACACCCCTGATCTAAAGGTATGTCTGTTTCATGGGTTTCTTAATACTTTGCTGAAGGTTATTTTAACATCTCTTTGTCCGTTGTCTTTATTTTTTTTATTTACCAACATTGTTCTGAATACAACTGCTACTGATGCCACCATCTTTGCAGCAGAGGCAATGAAACGCAACAGGGAGACAGACAGACAGACAGACAGGACACCAAAGTTCTTTCCTAATTGTGATAGTTAAATTTAGAAACTCAGCATATGCTAACCAGAAAGCTATGTTCATATTTGAACTTCCTTACATCTTAAAGGTTAGTGAAGGCTGAACTTCATCAAATCCAAGATGACTTTTTCAAAGGTAATAAGTTAATATAAAAGTAAAGTCACTAACTTGCAGCCGCAACGACTTGATAGCAAAGGGGAGAAGAAAGCTAGGACCTATTTAAATCCCCCCCCCAAACCATTTAAAGAAAAGGCTTAGCTAATGCTGACTTTAATCAAAGGTCTTTTGCAAAGAACTTAAAGGTGACAAGTCAGCAAAGAAAAGCTTATTTAAAGACTGCACTTTAGAATTTAAAAGCTAAGAGCCTTAACAAGCTTAATCTTCCAAGGAATTATTATAAATTACATTAAAAGTTCAAACCTTGTTTATTAAAAAAAGAGAAAGAAATCAGGGTTTCCTTAGAAGAGGAAGAAGAAGTTATGAATTTGCAAGCAAAGAAAAAGGTAAAAGATACTGCCAAGGTGGTATCTTCACGCTAGTTGCCCAGTTTCTAGGGATGCTTTGCAAATATGCAATCCTGGTTCCTTGAGTATACAGGATGAAAATTATGGTGCGGTATTGTTAGCCTGGGTATCAATGGGTAATTCAAATGGGGATAAATATATTTTATAGGATTTGACATTTTTTCTTAAACCTCCCCTTCTATTTGTGAGGCAGGGGAATGCTATAATGAAATTGCTTGGAAAGGCAGAAGAATATGCAAGAAATTCAATAACAACCTTATGGAGGATTTGCATATTCTTTTGTGGACCTGCAAAGAGGAAATATTTATAAGGGCTGACGAGTAAACTCTGCTATGGAAGTTAGGTTCCATGTGGCAGTTGCTGCAATCTCTGGGCTTTTTCAGGTCTGCTTGTAAAGTCCCCCCTCCCTTTTTTTTAAATCTTATTTTCATGGCTTGAAGATTCAAGGATCTAGTGCAAAGCAATGGAGATTAGCAAGAAGGAGAATATATGTTCAGTGAAGCTCAAGAGATGAGTAGTGATCCCAACCTGATGCCATACAACTCTTTAATCAACTTTTCAAGCTAGTTCTGTAGTATAAATTCCTAATTATTTTAATGAAGAGAAGGGGTGACATGATAGCAGTGTTCCAATATCTCAGGGGTTGCCACAAAGAAGATTGAGTCAAGCTATTCCCCAAAGCACCTGAAGGCAGGACAAGAAGCAATGGGTGGAAACTGATCAAGGAGAGAAGCAATTTCTCGAGAGTTAGAACAATTAACCAGTGGAACAACCTGCCTCCAGAAGCTGTGAATGCTCCAACACTGGACGTTTTTAAGAAGAGACTGGACAACCATTTGTCTGAAATGCCTGAGCAGGGGTTGGATTAGAAGACCTGCAAGGTCCCTTCCAACTCTATTATTGTTATTGTTATTGAGCTAAATACTTAATCCAGTAGAATTCTTGTCACTGGGAGAGACAGAAATACAGGTAGTCCTTGGATTATGACAGTTTGTTTAGTGACCATCCGAGGTTACAACAGCACTGAAAAAATGACTTATGACCATTTTTCACACGTACGACCGTTGTAGCATCCCCATGGTCAAGTGATCAAAATTCAGACACTTGGCAACTGACTCATATTTATGACGATTGCAACATCCTGGGGTCATGAAATCACCTTTTGCAACCTTCTGACAAGCAACGTCAATGGGGAAGCCATATTCACTTAACAACCGTCTTACTAACTTAACAACTGCAGTGATTCACTTAACTCTGGCAAAAAAAAGATTGTAAAATGAAGCAAAATTCACTTAACAAATATGTCACTTAGGGATAGAAATTTTGGACTGAATTGTGGTTTTAAGTCAGGGATTATCTGTACAGAATGTGGGGGGGGGGGATAGGGAAAAATCTAAAATATGTCCTTGAATATATTCATCAGCCTATTTATTTTGGAACTCGCTAGCTCTACTACCGGTAGCATGCTTCCCTCGGCTTCCTGACAATGCAATTATTGTGAAATTAAGTCCAAAATTTCTCCGTCCCAGGCGGCATTCATTTCTGAATATTCCCCATTAAGAAGCAATACAATAACAGATATTGTAGAGAGAAATAAGCTACTACACCTGATTACATTTTACATCTCACACCAAAGCCATAATCATTTCAAGGAAATGAATTACTCATTGAGGAGACAGATCATACACGGAGCGAGATATATTACTCGCTGAATTCCATATCTCACTTAGTGCATCCGATAGATCATAGAAGGGAATGGGGGTATTTCACCTGCTGAATGAGATATATTACCTTGCGGAGCCCAGATCTATCACCTGAATTAGATGCATCACCTTTTGAACCAGGTCCATCACCTACTGAATTAGATACATCATCTGTTGAATCTAATACATAAGATAATAAATCAAAGACACTACCCATTGATTCAAGCAAACTGCAATAAATCAGATCTCTGGGCACTTAAAACATGAATATGACCGGCTTCCGTAAAATATATAAATATATTGTGTGTATATATGAATATGAGAGGGACAGAGATGCATACCATTAGAAGGAAGACAATAATTTAAGCTTTTAAACTTACATAAAACTAACATTTATTTTGACATACAATTAGGATGGGTTTGTTTTTTTTTAGAACGTTTTAGAATTCTCACTGGCTACAGGTGGATTCAGCCTTCCATCCTTCCGAGGTCAGTAAAATGAGGACCCAGATTGTTGGGGGCAATTTGCTGACTCTGTAAACTGCTTAGAGAGGGCTGCAAAGCACTGTGAAGCAGTATATAAGTCTAAGTGCTGTTGCTATTGCTACTTGTACAGACATTCCCATTTTCCTATTGCTCACCACCCTCCTGCCTGTAGGAAGAATGTGCAGCGAATGAACCTTCACCGTGTGAGATCAGCCCCATCACTGAGTCAAACTGCATAATCAGTTGAGATGCTAACATCTGAAAGTCAACTTTCAAGTCATTTGTGGCGAAGACTAGATGGGAACACACAGCTCTATCTGTGGTGGAATGTAGTCTGGATTCCCAGGAGGGAGGGGCCTCATTCCAGAAGGCCAAGAAGCAGTGAAGTTTAAATAGTTTGGGAGAAAGAAAGTTAAGTTGGTTCTTCTTTAGCAGTTCTCAGAGTACATCTATAGTGATGCAAATAGTTTGCTTTGGTTTCACAAGATTTCCATCTATAGTTGAAGAAAACAATAAAGGAAACTGATCAGAAGTAATTCCACATGTCTTCCTTGGTTCTTGGGGCATCATGCTTCTGTGCAATCAGCCAGATGTTCTGAGTTCAGAACATTTTCCTTGGCACTGAAATGTTCTTCAGAAGTGGATAAATTCTACCCCTTGAGATGCACCTAAGATCCCTAGATCACACTGTATGTGTTTTATAAGACCTCGTGACGCAGCTCCAAGGTATTTTGCAAATATTTACCACCATATAACAAAGGGGAAAATGATGACATGCACGAGGCATAAGTCTGACTAAATATAAGTTAAAGATAATGAAGACTTTGGTCCTCCCAAGTTTAGGAAAGTGTCCTTGAAAAACATTGTGTCTTTCCGGCATCTGTTTATGGAGAGATTTTGATTGCACAATATAACATCTCAGGGTCATTCCAACTTCTTAATCACTGCATCACACTGGTTGCATGCTACACAATGAAGTCATAGATGTCAAGATGGGCCTTTGCATCTTTCGTGATGTCTTTCTTATTCTGAGGGAGGAAAAAAAAAAGTGACCTAGATAGAGAAGAACAATCTCTACAACTCAATCTTTTCTCTGACTTTGAAAAAATATAGCTGTCTTTTTCGGTCGCTGTTCCTGCCTCCCCCCCCCCTTTCTTTTTTCTCCCCGATCTTGAGGAAAATACATTTGCACTTTTTACACTCACAGCCTGGTAAGAGAAACATTGTGTGAATTCCTTTCTTTTGTTCCCTTAATGGAAAACAAATGTGATGACTTCTTCCCTCCTTTAAAAGCACGAGAAGTGTTCAGATCAAATAATTGCATCAGTTCCACAGTAGAAGAGAAGACAGGAGGCAAAATGGCTGCTGTCTAAAACAATGGGTGTAGGTGAAGGCTGAGGTGATTAAGGATGCACAATATTGCAGATCAAGCTTCAGCTCCATTGGTACTTCTGTGCCACCCTTGTGAACAGTTCATAATTGCTTCCTAAACGTTTGTCTTTCATTTAAAAATGTATCATAAGGTATATTTCCAGAAAAGATGTATATAACATTCTAGTAAAGAGCTCAGTGAGAAATAAACTCATTTTTAGTCAATGATTGTCAAGAAACTAGGATACTTAACAATAGGGGACTGCATAGTGCTTGAATGTGGTGTTTGCAAGGCATATTAACCCAAGAAACACTTTTGTTTGAAGCATTAAAGTAGATGCCTCTTCTGAAATCTTGCTCTGGATATTGAAAAAGGCAGCATATAAATTTAATAAATGAACAAAATAATCCTACTGCAGTACAGTTCAAAGACTGTACTTAGTTCTCTGGGGAATGTGTTTGGATGCAACCCTACTTCATATTCTTGGTGGTCCTAGTAGAAATATTACCTACAATGTGGATTTAGGAAGGAGAGGGAGAGCAAAGCAATTATGTCTGTGCTAAAATCTTCAAGTCCTATCCTGCTCATTTTATTACTTGGAAAATCCTAAAGTCAGATTATGGAGTCACAGAATTATGAATGGATGCCATCTTAAAGATTCTTCTAGTCCAACCCTTTGCTCAGTTCAGAAGGCCCTTCAGTGAGGAGAGAATCAATGCTCATAGTGTCTGGTAATTCATCCTTCTGTTCAAACTAAATCTCCTTTCTTTGTACTATAATCTGTTGTTCTACATATGGCTATCAGTTTTAGCCAGATGTAGAAGCAGCAGATTTAGAAGCAGCTGATTCTATCAGGCCCAATTTCCCTTTTAAAAGATGGTGCCCAGGATTGGAAACCATCTTTCAAGAGCGGTCCAATCGTGTGCAAAGGACAATGAAAACATTACCTTCCATCATCAGTTAATGGAGCTCAAGTTGACACTAGACATTACAGAGAAGAGCAACAAAGATGATTAGGGGACTGGAGGCTAAAGCATATAAGGAACGGTTGCTGGAATTGGGTATGTCTAGTTTAATGAAGAGAAGGACGAGGGGGGACATGATAGCAGTGTTCCAATATCTCAGGGGTTGCCACAAAGAAGTGGAGATCAAGCTATTCTCCAAAGCGCCTGAAGGCAGGACAAGAAGCAACGGATGGAAACTAATCAAGGAGAGAAGCAACCTTGAACTAAGGAGAAACTTCCTGACAGTTAGAACAATTAACCAGTGGAACAACCTGCCTCCAGAAGCGGTGAATGCTCCAACACTGGAAGTTTTTAAGAAGAGACTGGACAGCCATTTGTCCGAAATGGTATAGGGTCTCCTGCCTGAGTAGGGGGTTGGACTAGATGACCTCCAAGGTCCCTTCCAACTTTATTATTATTATTATTATTATTATTATTATTATTATTATTATTATTATTATTATTATTATTATTATTATTATTATTATTATTATTATTATTATTATTATTATTATTATTATTATTATTATTATTATTATTATTATTATTAATTAGCTGTTGTATGAAAGCCTGGTTCTGATCAAATCCCAAATATTTTTCAGGAGGAAATTTCAAAGGCTTGCATTAGTCATGCTCAATGTAGACCCACCCCACCCCAAGCCTAACTTAGATACGGCTAAATGAAATCTTATTTATTTCAATGTGTTTGGATTTAACCATGGTTAAACTTGGATCCAGCTGTATCCACTTCAAAGTTCTTCCCTGCGTCATACTTTTGCGTGTGCTTAAAAGCACCTTTGTTCAACCAGCTCATACTTCAGATGAGCCGCTCCAGTTAAGCAGAGCTAATTGCTTAAATTGAGCGCCTCAGATTTCAGGCACTGAGTTCCTTAAATCTATATTGACAGATTCCTGCTGAACCATGTTGTGGACCCAACTGAATATGTTTCTGCTGGTTTAAGAAGTGAAAAGAAGACACTTTCTCTGTCCATCCTGTAAACGGAGAAGTGTACATTTGCCAATCCATTCAAGGCAGGTCCTTGTTCTTACACAATGCCATTTTTCTTCACATGTGTTTATTCAAGCAGTATTAATTATAGTAGATAAAGCTAAATACAATAAAGGAGAGATTTCCACTTGGAAGCATGGCAATTACAGGCATGAATTAGTTTTTAAATATCAAAGTGTGAAAACATTTTAGGATGATTGTGCACCCAGTCCCAGAGTCCTTCAAACTTCTTGAAGCTGTTGGGATGCTCTGTTGATGTAACAATGGGAGGATCAGGAAAATAATGTTTCATTCTCGTTTTATGCTTTTTCTTCCTCTTCTTTAAACCTGCTTCACTTTAACACTGGACAATGAAAAAAAAAAGAAAATGAAATGGGTCAGACGATGTCTTCACCTATGTTTCTTACGTCATGTTTGTGATTCTGTGGGTGAGATTCACACATCACTCTAAGCTGTTTTGATTTGTTTAGCTTGGCTTAATGTAATGTGTGATTTCAGCTCTGGCAATAGGTGAGTATTATGTATGGATAAAATCATTGTATTATTTTTTTATTGAAGAAGCTTGGATGAGGGAAGTGTACGTATCAAATATTGCATTATGATAAATTCTTCCTTGCATAATGAAGCACAACAGTGGGCCAGGAGTGTAAGCCTATTGTATACACACTTTTTGAAAACTAGGAATGCCTGTTTTTATTTCATTTTCATTTTCAAGTGTATTACCCAAATAACTGTGCTGCTCTGAAGTTTGGAAATCTGAATGATTCCTGAGTTGTCAGAATTTCAGAAAATATATAGAATGATATTTAGCCAATCTGTTTCTCTGTAGATCAGTAAAATCTCTATGAAAACTGTATAACTTAATCTGACAGCATCCTTAAAATGTATGTGCAAAAGTTTTCTTACTTGCAACACCCATCTTTTAGTTGGCACAGATATTTCTTGAAACTTTGGATATTGGAATAAAAGAATTAACAATAAAGAAGCAGACCTGCATGCAAAGAGAGGTGTTGCAATGATCAAATATATCTGGTAAGATGAATGGATAAGTCATTATATCAACATTCACAATGGATCCCAAAGTTTGTTTAGAAAGAAAGAAAGAAAGAAAGAAAGAAAGAAAGAAAGAAAGAAAGAAGAAGAAGAAGAAGAAGAAGAAGAAGAAGAAGAAGAAGAAGAAGAAGAAGAAGAAGAAGAAGAAGAAGAAGAAGAGGAAGAGGAGGGAGGAGGAGGAGGAGGGAAGGAGGAAGGAAGAGGAGAAGGGAAGGAAGGAGGAAGGAAGGAAGGAAGGAAGGAAGGAAGGAAGGAAAGATGGATGGATGGATGGATGGATGGATGGATGGATGGATTCAGGATTTCTTAGGCTACAACATGGGAATTAAATGTTAGTGAGGCTGAAAAATGAGATCAGAGAATGTGAAGATTAATGCTATGAACCAGAATCAGCTGAATATAGTTTCTAGTGTCAGACTATTTACAGTTAAAAGAGGATACCTGGAAAATAACTAATATACACATCAACTGGGTTGTTTAAAATGTAGAATGCACAATATCTGAAGTTGCAAATTTAACAACAAATTTACTAGTATTGTAGAAGAGGTTACACAATAATAAATAACTCATTAATCAGAGACATCTAAAATCTCCTGAGCCAGGGGGGGGGGAGAGAGAGAGAGAGAGAGAGAGAGAGAGAGAAAGATCATGTTGGAGTCTTCAATCTAACATTGCCTTTTCTGTCACAGATATTTAGAACCAACCAGCCTTGGCTAGTCAACAAAGCACATAGTGATTGATTCTCCTCAATGAACTGTACAAAATGTAGTTCAGTGCAGTACTTGAGTCTTGGGAACATCTGGAAGCCAAAGGTGATGCTGATGGCTGTTGCTTTGCTCTGCATGTGCTTCCCATTTAACACACAAATAAAGCTTTAAACTCAGCATATGTGGCATGGAATCTAGCAGGTACATAGAGAGGTACTAGAGGATATATGAGTGTCATGGGCAGCAAATTTCCACCCCTCTTCCTTCTATAAAAAGATCTCCATCTTATCCCAAAGACAGTCTTTTCGTGTATAATGTAGGATCTAAATGATGCTACTCCTATATCTGTTTAATCTCCACAAGTTCAGAATAAATAGGCAAAACAGAACAGAATAACAGAGTAACAGAGTTGGAAGGGACCTTGGATGTCTTCTAGTAATCTAGTCCAACACCCATGCTCAAGCAGGAAGCCCTATACAATTCTAGACAAGTAGTTGTCTAGTCTCCTCTTGAAAGCCTCCAGTGATGGAGCACCCATAACTTCTGGAAGCCATTCCACTAATTAATTGATCTGGGATTATAGAATAACAGAGTTGTAAGGGACCTTGGAGATCTTCTATTCCAACACTCTGTTCAAAGCAGGAGAGCCTATACCAAATGACTGTCCAGTCTCTTCTGAAAAACCTCCAGTGATGGAGCACCCACAACTTCTCAAGGCAAGCCCTGATTAATTGTTTTAACTGTCAGGAAATTTCTCCTTATTTCTAGGTTGGTTCTCTCCTTGGTTAGTTTCCATCCATTGCTTCTTGTCCTGCCTTCAGGTGCTTTGGAAAACAGTTGCACCCCCTCTTCTCGGTGGCAGCCCCTCAAATATTGGAACGCTGCTAGTCATTCTTTCATTAAAGTAGACATACCCTACTGCCATAGCCAAGTTGCTTGCTGTGACCAAGTTATGGACAGAATTTTTCTAGTTTGTGCCCTTATCTTTCTGAGATGCTGAAGCAAGACCCAGGGCAGCTTTAGCTGGTCCATGAAAGTGACTCTTTCCTGATAGTCCTACTCTGAGTGAAAGGTTTTAATCCTCCTTTGAAATCAAGCAAAGCAAGTAACAAGCTAGTATTCAACTCTATGATTGTTTTACATACGAGCTTGGCTTTTAATTTTATTGATTGCATCGGCAAACAGGCGGGTTTGCTTTTTCTCTAATAAATTGGTTTGTTAATTAAACACATTGATATACTTAAGTTTACCAATCAATGCTGGTATTAAATACATGAGTTTTCGATGGCAGCTTAATTAGCGTGTGT
Source organism: Azemiops feae (assembly GCA_023970755.1). Taxonomy (NCBI): domain Eukaryota; kingdom Metazoa; phylum Chordata; class Lepidosauria; order Squamata; family Viperidae; genus Azemiops; species Azemiops feae. The sequence continues at coordinate 2,060,521 of JALGBA010004191.1, read as the reverse complement.
ATGAAATTCATTGATTCATGATTAGAGTATATTGCTTTGCATGTGCTCTAAGCCCTGTTTATCCTGAGCACAGTCTGCTCTGATTAGTGTCTGCTGGCATTTGGAACAGATGAGGTAAATGCACACTGCAAGTTCTGTTCCTTGTATGGCATAATATGTTGCCATAATTTGCCCCAGGGAATGCTTGAATTAAGCATGTCGGAATTGCATAAAATAAACATTTACATTGTGCCATATGTAAATTGCTCTGTTGCATGCAAGTGTTACTGTTAAAGTTTAAAAGGAGAATCAAGTATAACATCCTTCTGTCGGAATGTCAGTTGAACACCATGTAATTAGACTGGCTACCATTTGTACTGTAATCATTCTTTAGCTCCACATTCAACATTATTAAGGGATAATAAAAGCTGGATTTAAAATATGTGCTCATTTTTGACATAAGGTAGCATCATCTTTTTAGGAGCTGAGGGGCTTTGCATGGAGTTTTGGTGTGGTTTTGGTTGATCCTTCCTTCCTTCCTTCCTTCCTTCCTTCCTTCCTTCCTTCCTTCCTTCCTTCCTTCCTTCCTTCCTTCCTTCCTTCCTTCCTTCCTTCCTTCCTTCCCCCTCCCTCCTCCCTCCCCCCCTCCCCCTCCCTCCCTCCTCCCTCTCCCTCCCTCTCCTCCCTCTCCCTCCCTCTCCTCTTCCTTCCTCCCTTCCTTCCCTCCTCCCTCCCTCCCTCCCTACCCCTTCCCCTCCCCCCTCCTTCTTCCCTCCCTCCCTCACTTCCTTCCTTCCTTCTTCCTCCTTCCTCCCTTCTCCCTTCCTCCTTCCTTCCCCCCTCCCCCTCCCTTCCTTCCTTCCTTCCTTCCTTCCTTCCTCCCTCCTCCTCCTCCTTCCTCACCTCCTCCCTCCCTCCTCCCTCCCTCCCTCCCTCCCTCCCTCCCTCCCTCCTTCCTTCCTTCCTTCCTTCCTTCCTTCCTTCCTTCCTTCCTTCCTTCCACAAATCTCCTTTTCATCTCCCTTAACTGTTGCTTAGAAACCTCCATTTGATTTCTCTTGCATCCTTTTTTGTTTTAAATGTAAGCTAATAACTCTTTCTGTGGCTGTGCTGTATTGTGATGCGTGACTTTTTTAGGTGAATACAGGCTGGCTTGTACCTTGACTATGTTATGGAGCATAGAAGGGTGAAGGGAGAATTCCCTTAGAGTGGAGCTCCTAGGTCAGTATGTAAATGCAATATTTGTGACAGAGTTGGGCTTTCAGTGAAGGATTTTTTTGTTTTGTTTGTTTGTTTTAGGATCAAATGGGCATTAAGAAAATATTTTTTTTAAACTACTCACTGAACTAACACAGGTCTAAATTACGCGTGATTTGAAGCATTGTTCATTAGAAGCATGACACTTTGGAGGGATTAGTTACATTTTAGTAATGCTGAACATTGTGAATTCATTTCTGGTATAAGTGATTTAAGCCTTTTCTCACCTCCTTCACCATGAATTCAAAACAAGACTGCAAGATGGAAAGTCGAAGAGTTATCACAATCTACCTGGAAGAAGAAACGGTACTTTTCATGAAATACCATCGTCCTTTGGTCTTTCAGGAATCTCCCCAGATAGTTACTTAGAAGTAACTACTTCAGCTCAGAGTAAATAATTAGGAGTGCAAAGTTTCAGCATTTTGCAAATCTGAAAGAGAGTAATGATCAATATCATTATGTACGCCGCGTCTTGCTTGAGCGAGAGTTGAAAGGACCTCATATTTGAATTTTAAAATTGACTCCTTGGTGCCCACAGGGTGGATGGAGAGAAATCTCCTCCTCCTCCTCCTTTTGCTGATAATATTTTTACCTACCTCCTTAGCAAGCTCGAGAGAAAGAGATCCCATACGCAAGCACTTCAGGTCTTTTCTCATTCTCTCAGTTGTGATGCTTTTACTTTTCTTGTCCTTAAAATCTACAAAAGCCAGCTCTCCAAAAGATGGCAGGCAGTTGACTCAAACAGCTTCATCCATTACAGTAAAGAAATATTGATCTTAGATATTTTAAAAATGTCATTGCTTTCAGGAATGAAGCGCAGGAAAGGACACCCGGTAGAAAATGAAGATTCATGCCCAAGTTAAAATTCAATCCTGGGGAGAAGGGGGAAGTAGGAAGACACATGACTGAGCATGCAATGCAGATGAGTTGGGGCTAAAGATCCCAGATCCTCTCTTAGATGCAAGCACTGAAGCAAAGATTTGATGGGATGCAATCAACCAATGGCCTGTATACAATGGATTTGTTCCAGTGATGATTACCGGAGACAGGTCGCTCATCTTCCCCGTGTCTGAAAATTATAATTCTAGGTGCTAGGCTTTAAAACACAGAAATATCTCCCAGAGTCGCTTAACGTTTAGAGTTGCATGAAATCACACAGAATATTATGCTGTTGGGTATTAATGTGCAAAAAGTATACACCTGTGTATCGTGTCCTTTTTAAAAAAATTCTGCTTGGGGGTTTGAGAAGAAATGATCCAGCCAGGATGCCAAATTTGAAACGACATCTCCCACAAAACAAAATTTCATTGATAGTTAAGTCATTCAGTCACTTTAATTCGGCCACTAACCAGCAAAATGAAAGAATCACAATGGAGGAGAGTACAACAAGCTACAGAATCATATAAGCTAACGTTTAAACATTTGGGGCGTAAAAATTAATATAGTAAAGTAGGATGTGATTTATATAAGGCAACTAAGGAATTGTTTAAAGTAATGGGATTGTTTAAAGTAACAGAATAGTAAAAAAAAAGGATAGCTACAAATTCATCCCAGCCTATAGGAGGAGAAGTCCGATCTGTGAAACCCCAACTCTGCTAAAAGTGGCATGGAGGTAGTAGAACATCTGGATCTGGCTGGTCTTTAGGACTAGTTTTAAAGGTCTGTATAGAATTTAAAATTGACCTTCAAAAAGATGCCTTGTTACAATAGATGTCTTTTTACGGCTTTTTAAAGCTGCCATATCTTTTCCCAGATTTGCACAGCTGCTTCAACCTGGGAACAGATGCAGCTGCTTTAAAGAACTGCAGACCAGTAGTTCAATGCCCATTTGTGGAATCTAATCCAAAGCCTTTGGTTGCCCTATTTTATTCTTTCAGGACTTGAAGGAAGAAGTCCAAAGCAGAGGAAAAAGAAGATATATCATGCATGTCATGCCGAGCAAGGGGGAAAAAAAAATCCCACATTGTTTTTCTTCCAATTCTCACACACCATTTTCTGGAAGAAATTATTTTTCCAAATGTCATTTAAAGAAGAAGAAGAAAAATGGATGCAATTCATTTGGGTGGAAAGTGCTGTTTTTGTATGTGTACTTATTTCAAGAGAAATTGCATTCATTCATTCTTTCCATTTTCTTACCATCTTCAACAATGTGAGGTAAGTCTAATTTTCTGTCTTTTCCTTATCCCCAACAGAATGTACCTCCTCAATAAAAGACTCCCCTAGGCATTTTCATTTGCTACTCTTATTATTAAGGGGGAAGGCCTGCTGCCCTTGAAAATTCATTGGAATAATTTTGAGAAATCTGGGTGGAGGGGGAAACAAAGCAAGACACAACACTGTGCAACTTTTAAATTCCTACGAGCTCTAATCGGAAAGATTTGACATGACTGGAGAAGAAATAAGTTGGGTTTTATTTTATATAAAATTCCCATTTTTTTTAATGTCTGAACGGTCATGTATTACAGTTGCTATAATAATGTATTTTATGCAATTTTATTGCATTTTATGTCCTTTTAATAGCAATAGCACTTAGACTTATATACTGCTTCATAGTCAGTGGTGGGATTCAGGCCGGTTCGCACCACTTCGGCAGAAGCGGTAGCTAATTTTTTGTTGCCCAGGCCCAGAATGGACTTCCGGAAGTGGCATCCACACAAAGAACTGGTTGTTCACATATTTTAATCCCACCACTGTTCATAGCAAACCCCTCTAAGCGGTTTAGAGAGTCAGCCTATTGCCCCCAACAATCTGGGTCCTCATTTTACTCTCCTCGGAAAGATGGAAAGATGAGTCCACCTTGAGCCGGTGAGACGCGCACTGCCGAACTGCTGGCAGTTGGCAGAATTAGCCTGCAATACTGCATTCTAACTACTGCGCCACCATGGCTCTTAAAAATATTAATCTTAATAATGATTATAGGTTTATGTGTTTTATTTTAAGAGCCCTAGAGGTGCAGTGGTTAGAATGCAGTATTGCAGGCTGCCTCTGCCCACTACCAAGAGCTTGATCCAGACATACTTAAGGTTGACTCAGCCTTCCATCCTTCCGAAGTCAGTAAAATGAGGACCCAAATTGTTGGGGGCAAGATGCTGACTCTGTAGACTTATATACCGCTTAATCGTGCTTTACAGCACTCTCTAAGTGGTTAACCTATTGGGACAAGCAGCAGAATCCTTGTCATTCCTTGGAAACGCACCACTCTAGGAGCTCTATCTCACAAAGCCGGGAACATTGGACTTGCTTTTGAAGGGATAATAGCTTTTCCTGGGATTAAATCCAGAGCAAAAAAGCACTGGTAGAAGTCACAAAAGAGTCAAGCCTGAACTTGCCACAGAAAACAGAGCCCAGCTAGGGCTACAAATGGCATAATTAGTAACTGAATAGCCATCAGTGATGTTAGCTTAGCAGTAAATCATGGCAGAATGTAATTGTTATTTGCAAACAAAAGTAATTGCACTTTATAGTTTTTTTTGGTGTGTTTGTATGTGTGTGTGTGTTGGGATGAAACCCTCTCTGCAGAAGAGAACCTGATTCTAGTAAGTTTTTTCTTTTTTAAAAAAAAAATGGTTTATTGCTGGTTTATTTGTTTGGCTTTGAAACCGTGTGATAGACAAATTTATTCCAAAGAGCAGCAGAAGGAATTCATCTAGATGAATCTTTCAGACCATTTAAAAAAGAAAAGACAAAAAGCTTTCCAGTTCCCTATGCCTATCTAATTGTAGCTCTCTTGAAATAAGGTTGTGCATCATATTTGGGCCTGTTCTCCACAGTCCTCTACCTGTATCTTGAATAATATGCAAAAGACATGCAGATAGATGGAACCAGCTTCTAAATTTCCCTGGAGCTTTGAAGTACTTCCCCCTCCCCCTTCTACTTTGTTCCACTCGGTAGCTCATGTCTATTTTTAGTTTTGGTTTTCTTGAATTTTTGTGCAATTTATGATCTTCCTCTGTAGAATCATGTGGTTGTAACATCAAGCTCCATACTAGCTAATTTTCCTTCCTTCTCATGGAATGGAGAATTCTGAACTTTTTCAATGAATATAATTTGGGTACGAACTCAAATGATCTGAAACTGAAAGGAGAAGCCCAATCTTTTTGTTTTGTTTTGAGCAACATTAAAAATATCCCCACAAAAAGAAAATGGAAATAACGTTTTGTTTGAACAAACATAAATAAGTGTAACCTACTAAATGTAAGGTTTTATTATGATACTACCATTCATATATATCTGTCTGTCTGTCTGTGTCTGGGTGCATATGAGTGAGAGCAATAGCAATGTTACCAAACCAAACCAAAAAATAATGAATAGGACACTGCCCTTCTCAAGAATGGAGATATCCACTGTTTCCCTGACATTTACAGGTAATCCTTGACTTGCAACCATTCATTTTGTGACGGTTTGAAGTTATGTGACACCAAAACAAGTGATTTATGACCAATTTTCACATGGATGTTGGGAGTATCCCTGTGGTCATGTGATCAACATTTGGACCGCTTAGCAACTGGCATGTGTCAACGCTGCTAACATCGGATGTTTTTGCTTTGACAACAGATGGAGATGTAGCCATTTTCTTCTTTTCGCTTTTAGAGTTAGATGATACTGGGGAGGGGGGGGATGTGCATGAGAGTTCAGCTAGACATAATAATACTGAACCTAGCGTGAGAATCAAGGTTGTTGAAATAAAAGATGATAAGAATTGGCAGGCTGGAGAGCTGGAAGGAAAGCCCACACTTTAAACCAATTGTGGAATGTGATTTATGACTGTTAATTGGAGGAGGGAATTGTGCTTTGATATTATGTGCTCAAGTGGGGGAATTCAGTTTTTGGCTTCGATTATGTTAGTGCCGATGTTATGCTTCTCGAATAAAGATTCTTTAAGGTAAACAATGCCTCGAAGTTCTTTGAAGAGTTTCATCTGTCGGAACCATGACAGCATGTACTTATCATGATTGCACTATCCCAGGGTCACGTGATCCCCTTTGGTGAACTTCAGAGAACTAAAGTCAATGGAGAAGCCAGGTTCGCTTAACAATCATGTTGCTCATTTAGCATCTGCAGAGATTCACTTAACAACTGGACCTTAATGAAAATTCCATTTATTTTGCCTTTCCAAAACAAAAAACAAAAAAAACCTTTTAAGATGTAAAATGAACAGCTTATATCAACTGTTAAGGAATATAGCAAATATTGTAGATTATAAAGATTATGAAATAAAATAATTGGAGTAACAACAGCAACAACAAACAATAACAAAAAGGAATGTTTTATTTTTTTCCTGCCCTTTCCAAGAAGCCTTCAGGACTAACAGGCCAGCTTCAAATAAATGCTAAATAAAAATCTGGATCCAGTTTTCTCTTACTTCTGTGTCCTGGCTCACCCAGATTGTGAAATTGCTTTGAAATCTGCCCCTCTACAAGGCTGCTGTGAAAAACTGCCAAGGAATAGTGAAGAAGATTTGAAACGCTTTCTAGAGGAAAAAAAAAGCTGTCGGGTCTTCAAACATCATTGGCCTGTCATAAAGAGACTTTTGTCTGGAAAACAAGAAAGAGGAGCAGAGATTTTTTTTTAATAGGTTCATTTTGCTTTATTTTTCCTGTAGTCCAAAAATGTTGCTTGTTTCCTTTATTAATTTCCATCCGACTTTGGCATATTCTTTTTTGCATTTTACCTTTATTTTATGTCACAGTGATGAAGGCTGGAGGATATTTAAAAAGGAAGACAACTGCTGGGTACATTGTTATAATCTGACAGAGGCAACGGGGAAAAAAGGGGGATTGAGTTAATGATTTATTAATGGAGTAGGGACATTGAAGTAGGCTGTCAAACACATGCCCAAAACATTCTTAGAAAATTAAAAGACGTCTATTTGAAATTGTCTACATTGTGTTGAGGAGGGGTTGGCTCACTCCATTGGGCCCATTCTCCGAGTGTGTTAATATCCCCCTTGTGAGGGCAGCCACAACATGCTTTCAAAATTCCAGATATGTCTAGTGAGCCGTTCCTGATGTAGCTGCATAGTATTCATATATTTATTCATTTATTACATTGACACGCACCCATCTTGTGGTTTGAGGTGAGTCTGGGCAGCTTGCATGCACTGTGACTAACCGCAGTGAAAATAGTAGTGCTGCCCAATGAGCCCATGCTGTTCGCAATTTGTAAATGTAGAATAAATAATTTTTCAGAGCCTTACAAATTCTTCAACTGCTCAGCCTTATACAAGGCGTCCTTGAGTCCTTGACCGTTCAAAGTTACAAGGGCACTGGAAAAAATGAGTTACAATTGATCATTGTAAGTGTACTTAGTGTACGCTTAGTGTACCATTGCAGCATCCAGACAATCTCATGGTCGAAATTTGGACACTATTTCTGACAGTATCACAGAGTCTTGCAGCATCCCAGGATCACCTGATCAGCATCTGCAACCTTCCAACAAGCGAAGTCAATAGGGGAAGCCAGATTCGCTTAACAGCTGCCCAATTCACTTAGTAAACGCAGCTATTCGCTTAAGAACTGTGGCAAAAGAGGTCGTAAAATTGGACGCAACTCACTCAACAACTGCTTTGCTTAGCAACAGAAATTCCAGTCCCCATTTTAGTTGTAAATTGAGGATGGCCTGTAATACATCCGTGATTTATTTTTCTTAATAGCCTACATCCTTGTTGGTGTTTCTTAATATAATATAGTACCCTTCTGCTTTCTTTTATTCCTTCTCCAAAATGAAATTTCATTTATGGGAATTAGCGACACCTTCTCTTAATCGAGAGAGCCATCAGAAAGTATGCCAGATTGCATCTTTAAAAAGCCCACTCTTTCTAAGGAAGACAAAATGCACATGCAATCTACATCTTTTCAAGAGAGGAATATTGTGTCAAGAAAAATTTGAAAAAAGGCAATCAATTGCTAGTTCTTAACCTGGAAAGAGGAGAAGTATTCTAGAAAGGAAGGAAATTTATTTTATTTCTTAGCTAATATGCCAGGGGCTATGATCTGAAGATTCACATGCATGCATGATCATAACCATATCCATCTATTTTTAAAGAGAGAAACTTCAAATACATCCCAAGAATTCTTGTCCTTTTTTCTTTTCTAGGGTTTCTCCATATCTAACTTGAAAACAAGTGTTTAGACTTTTGGTAGATCACTCTGCAATAGATTTCAATATGTCTGCTGCAGTGAGTTTGAGTCTTCCTTGGCTGGAAGAAATCTGATTGCATGAAAATTGCAAGAAATGGAACACAAGATAGTCAAGGAAAAGGCAGTTTTTTTAAAAAAGCATTCCCATGGGTTAATAATTCAGCCTTTGTAGTGTAGAGGTCATTTGTAAATCTGGCTAGAATATTCCTGTGGTTCCAGAGTATTCTTTGAAAAGATCTCAGATTCAGAAAAGACTCTGCCAACATTTTCTGATGATCATTTAGAGCCGTGGTGGCGCAGTGGTTAGAACGCAGCATTGCAGGCTAACTCACTGCCTCACTGTCAGGAGTTCAATCCTGACCCACTCAAGTTTGGCTCAGGTTTCCATCCTTCCAGGGTTGGTAAAATGAGGACCCAAATGGGGGCAATATGTTGATATATGTCCATCCATCCATCCATCCATCCATCGTCTGTCTAATCTATCATCATCATCATCATCATCAATCATGCAAAACTGGTGGTGCAAATATAATTTTGCTTTCGGTTTTTATTTTTAAAAACATCACGTCTTGTAGAAGTAGGATACACACTCACATGCATAAACACAAAGAGAGAATAATTAAGAGCAAAATTAATGTTGATTTGTCCTTCTCTAGGACCACAGTAGAAGAACATCTTCTGGAATTTAAGTTTATATGTTCCAACTAGTTCACTGAATTTTCAGAGTGGCTACGTTAGCACAATGGACCCCTGTAGCATCCTGAAAGCCCATTGTATTTACTGTGACATAAAGTTCAATCTTTGCTTTCTACATCTTGCATAGGACAGTCATAGAAGTTTGAAAGCAAAAATCTTTTGTTCCAGGTGAGTTTACGGGATCACCCACTGTGAGACCATATGTTTTCAGAATCACAACAATCCACATCAATAAGTCGACCGGCGTTATTATAATGCACATTTTCCTACCATGCTTTCTTGAGAACAGCACTGATTTATTCTGCATCTTTTTTTTTAAAAAAAAAAATCCCTTCAAGTTTCTTAGAAGACTTTGCAGAACTTAGCCTCTGTGCCTTGAGAGGAAATATGGACAGGTTTATTTCCACATTGGAAACTTTTTTTTTCCAAAGTGAAGCTTTTGAATAAGGGCCAAATTGAAATTACAAAGCGTTTTTGTTTTAAAATCAAACTAGAAAAGAAGTGTTTAATCATTCCAAAACTCCAGATGTCACTCTAAAGTCTTCTTTTTTTAAAAAAAAAAAAGACTCTACAGTACCTTTTTTTAAATATAAAAAGTAGTTTATTATTTCCTTTAAGATAGCCTTTAAAGCTGTTGGAAGAGCAAAAAACTTTCCCGACAAGCATAAGATATAGCAAAGAGTTCAGAAAGTTCAGATTAATTCTCAGGCTGAATCTTTCTGAGACAGCTCTTAGCTTTGGTCACGTTTAAAGTGCTCCATTCTGTTGTCATTGACATGTCATTGATTTTTTTCCCCCTACTGATTTCTTTTATTAATATCACAACCTTTAGATTCTCCTCCCCCCTCTGTCTTCCACATTATATACAGTCTGTCTTAGCATATGAGTTTCTCGCATTCAAAGAAAGCTTGGGAACTTTCTCTTTAATAAAAACACACTGGTTTAAAAGGAGCAACTGCTTGATGATAAAAGTTTGAGAAATAACCTGAATTTGATGACAATTACATAGAGCTGGTGAGGGCCTGTCTTTGCAGCTTACTTCATCATTTAGGGCTAGGAAGACAGGAGAATTTGGAGATAGCTTTCTTTCCCACAAGCTAAATACCAAACTAGGATGTAAAATCCAGGAAAGCAGACGGGCACAACAGTGCTGTGTTCACACTACTGAGTCTAGAGCAGTGGTTTGTATGGAAAATGCAATGGCCTTTTGTTTATTTCACACTGTAATCTAAGCTTAGTTCAAGGTTTCTCTGCATTTCACTCCTGCAGAAATGTGTGCTTTCAGAAGAGTACTACAATATCTCTCTCCCTGGAAATATGAAATGAATTGCTTTGATTATTTATAGATGAAGATTAATTGAATTAGAGTCAGTTTGGTGTAGTGGTTAAGCCATCAGACTAGAGACTGGGAGATTGGGAGTTCTAGTCCCACCTTATGCACTAAAGCAGCTGGCTAACCTATGGCGATTCTCAACCATAAGGTCATGGTTGTCCCAAAGGTGATTTTCTAAAAGGCAACTGGACTTTCTTGTTGTTGTTTTTTTTTTTTTTCCTTGAAAATGAACATCTTGGATGAGAAGTGAAATGTTTTCAAGGAAAAAACTAAGAAAGTCCAGTTGCCTTTTGGAAAAGCACTTTTGGGACAACCTGGGGCAGTTATTCCTTCTCAGCCCTACAATGAAGACAATGCCAAAGCACTTCCAAAATATTGCAGGGACTTGTCTGGTTCTTCCTGCATTTTTTTAAATCCCCGTTCCATACTTATTGTATTGCATTGCTGTTTTTCTTTTCTTTTTTTCTGTGTTTTGTCTTGGACTATAAATTTATTCTGATGAGTTAATAAAGCTATGCTGCAGATGCTAAAATTATTTGAACAGTAATGGTCAACTATTGTTCGTTTTCTTTTTCTTCTGAAGAAAGGAATTCTGAAGCTCTCTCTCTCTCTCTCTCTCTCTCTCTCACTCTCACTCTCTCTCCTACTTTCTTTCTCTCTCACCCACTTTCTCTCTCTCTCTCTCTCTCACTCACTCACTTACTCTCTACTTTCTTGTGGTAGGTGTGTCCCTTGGTGCATATATGTATGAGCATGAAAGGGAATCTTAGTGATATATTTTATCATTCAAGTTATAGAAATGAGAATTTAAGAGAGGATCTCCTTTAGAACATTCAGTTTAACTCATTGGAGAGGAAACCTCCAATTTATAGCAAACTTAACTTTAGGCGAACTTTGAAATCAACATTCATCTTTGTGAAAGGCATTTTTATAGGTTGCAAAATTTAACAGGCAGTTGAATCAGCTAAAAATTAAACTTATTAATTAATGGAAGCACACTTTAATCAGGGAGCTTTAATTGGTGCAGTTGAGATTGAAATTCACACCCATTAACTTTTTAAAGCTGTTATGGTTCTTGACGTACAATAAAATGGAATGTTAAATAAAACTTTTAAGGACATTGTTTCTCTAGATATCCTCTGATCAAGTGGAAACATATCTTAACTCATGAATTAAGGATGATGATCAACGTGGGAGAGCCAACCCATGATCTCCATATACTATTCTTCAGGTACAGAGCCTACACATACATGATATATGCATGTTAAGGCTTTATGCATCGATACCTCAGTATATTGAGGCTGACCACTTAGCACAATCCCACTTGTGTCCCTATCTACTTTTTGAAGATACACACTTCCAAACGATCTTAAAACCACGTATAGCCGTATTTATGGATTATCTATAATTTTATATATCCTTCAGGACTGAGCAAATGGATGGCAATTTTTTTCTTGTTGCTGCTTAGGGCTACATTTATTCTAAGGCTGAAGGTTGAACGATAAGCAGGAACATTCATTCTCTTTTTGCTCTCTTTCTTCCAAGCTGTAGGAATAGATAAGACTCGGTGATCTTCTTGTGCATATAGAGGGACATGTGAAATTAGTCTGAGGGCTGCATTATTTTCTTTTATTCTCACTCCCTAGAAAATTCTACTATTGAGAGTAAGGTGGAGGGAACATCAAACAAGGAAAAATAATGCTTTCTGTGCTGCAGATCCTAAGTTGAGTGCATTAAAAGGATCAGATAGCAGGTGATTAGAAGATCAAGGAAAATTGCAGATCAAGTTCTGGATTACCCATAAAGGACTTTCCTAATTTATATCCAATGCTGAATAAAATGGTTTTTATTTGATTTTATTTTTAACCTCTTTCAAAGTTCTTTGGGTTTTTTTTCCTCCCAAACCACAACTTCTTAATGTGCTTCAAATTTCGTTTGATGCATTATTTACTGTATATATAGCTGTGTAGTGGTACTTAAGAAAACAAAATTGCTCTAGGAAAAGAAATGGTCCTTCTTCCTTGAAATTCAGATCATCCCCAACTTTATGCCATATTTCTGTGGTATTTGGTAGCAACCTGACTCTGTAAGTGAGAAATATAGATTTATTTTTTTGTTTAAAGTCCACTTAATGTAAGACCGATGAATGGAAACAGGATTTTTCCTATATAAATTCCTATGCATGAAAAAAAAAATGCCTGTAAGACTTCTGCAATGTATGAATGCATATTTAAAAGAGGCACAACAACAGTAATTAGATTACCCTCTATATATATATTATATGCATTTACCCGCTTCTTGTTTTGATTTATTCTGCTGTTTTGTTAGGAGCAGTGTGAACAAGCGGTGTTATTTTCTCCTACTGTTTACGCAAGACCCTACGTTCTAATTTTGATGTCTCAAAGGTGCTTTTTCAAAAAGTAACTGGACTGTGTTTTTTTTGTTCCTCAAGAAAAAGCACCTTTGATTCAACCATGACCTGGATGATTGAGAATCTCCATAGACACTTCTAATGTTGAGGTACGATGAGCAACTCCGAGATGCAATTTCATGCAAAGAGGCAAGACTGAAGAGAAGATAACAAAAGGGGGTCTTCTCCCTCCCTGTCTCCCTTCAACACTGCCCTCTGAAAAGCTCAACTTTGTTTTACTGGAGATCAAGTGGCTTTTGTCACATGACATTTTCTGCTCAGGCGGGCTTTAGAGATTTGCAGAAGAAAGGAAAACACATCCCGTGCTTTGTTTTCCAACAAGGGATATATTGTACGCCATCCGGGGTCTGCAAAGGTTGCAATTCTCTGGATTTTTTCCCCCTGAAAACAGCAGTTCTTTCTGAAGTACAGTAATTTAAGCAACTGGCCTGGCATCCAACATGGAGATGAGATGAGTTTTATTCATAGAGAACCATTATCGCTTTGGGTTTTGTGCAATACAATTCTAGCCATACAAGACAGGATTCTCTCTCTCTCTCTCTCTCTCTCTCTCTCTCTCTCTCTCTCTCTCTCTCTCTCTCTCTCTCTCTCTCTCTCTCTCTCTCTCTCTCTCTGTGTGTGTGTGTGTGTGTGTGTGTGTTTGTGTGTGTGTGTGTGTGTTTCTGTGCATTTCTACATTCCCACAGTGGATGAATAGATTTCAATTTCTATGCAAGTGAGGCACTACCATGAATATTATTTTTTGAGCTTTTATAGCTTTTATACTCAGATTGCTTTGATTTATTTTGAGGCTTCTTTTGAAGATTTAAACCATTATACTAACCATTAACTAGAGAAAAAGTCTTGCATTGATCATTCCAAACACTATCATCTGTTCGGAGTTTCCCAGAAGTGATCCAACCTCAAAACAAGCTAATTTGAGTCTTCCTGAGTGTTTGAAATTGGTTGGAGTAGGACCCTTTTGAGACTAGAACAATTTGCACATCCCAACAAGAAGGCCAACACTGCCTGTTCTTTGAATTTTGTTAGCCAATATTAATAGACTGGTTAGAAGCAGTGGTGGGATTCAAATATGTGAACAACCAGTTCTCTGTGTGGATGCTGCTTCTGGAAGTCCATTCCGGGCCTGGGCAACAAAAAAGTAGCTACCGGTTCTGCTGAAGTGGTATGAACCGGCTGAATCCCACCACTGGTTAGAAGAAATATTGAATATTGTTAAAAATGGTGTAGGATGACATGTGTTTGAATATTAGTAGCTTGGGTTGGTATTTGGGATGTTGGTTTGATCTCCAAACTTGATTTGGCTGCAAACATTTTGTCTCCATTTGGAGGGACATTTTCAGTGTGCTTTGAATTGTGGTTGTCTGTTAGAGCACTGGCCTTTAAATACCTCTTTGTGTTCCAAAGACTATCGCCCAGCAACAACAACCAGCCAATCAAACAGCCCGAAACCAGACCATGATTCAGAAACATCCGGACAAATAACCCACACTAATTGACATCACATAAAAAGGTATTTAAAGGCCAGTGCTCTAACACATGAGTACAATTCAAAGTGCACTGAAGATGTCCCCCCGAATGGAGACGAAACGTGTGCAGCCAAATCGCCAAGTTCGGAGATCAAACCAACAGCCCATGTTATAGAATTTTATGTAATCTATGGGTTCCTCTCTCCTGTTATGGAGGAAAAGAAGGACAAAGTTCTTGTAAGAAAACCTGCAATCTTTAATGTTGCTTAGCCAAAATGGTCAAAGATGAGGAATTCTGGAGTTGTAATTCAGATGTATCTCCCTGCTTCTTACAAGGAGAAGAAAATAAGAAAGCTAATGAGAAGGATAATTAATGTCTGAATATATGGTCCTGAATTGAATCTATGGTGGCTTACTTCCTGTGACTATAATCATCAGAAGACCAGGCAAACTATATGAAGGAGAATATAATGTCCTAGTAGGGTTCTGCTTCTGAGCAGGAGATACAATTAGAGTTCAGATATATTCAGACCTGGATCCTGAGAAGCAGTGGTAGAAGGACCTATAGACAAGCCTAGCACACCTGGAAATTATGAAGAACTTGCCTTTCTTTGAACCTCAATTCCAGTTGCCCAGGCATGTGGACATGTATATGACCTCACCCATCCTCTTTAATGGTACAAGAGAAATATGCAGAAGTATGGCCATCTGTATATAGATATGCATCTATTCTCCAAACTCTCCAATATATATTGAACTGTTTTATCTTCAGAACTATCTTCTTCATATAGATTCTGCCTACTCTAAGCAATATGCAGGTCCCTCTTTCTAGAGAGATTGAGGGTGGGGGTATATAGTGTATAGGTCCCTCATTTAGGAGCAATATACCCTCAGGGTTCAAAGTACTCCCCCTCCCCCATTTTTTGTGAAACAGGTCAGATGGTAGCAACAAACTCTAAAGATGTTCGTTTTTTATTGATTTAGTGGATGGTTTCACACCTGGATGCTATAAGCTGTCTAAAGTTGTTCAGGTAGGTGGCACTCAGTTAATTGTAATAAAAAAAACAATGGAAATTCAGTGGTAGGGCAATCTCCCAACATAGCAAATATAAACAAACAGTACTGAAAATTTCCCTGGATATATCTTATATCACTAAGGTTTGCAGCCATGCTTTTTGTCTCTCTTGCTCTCTCTCAGATTCCCTCAGGAATTTTCTTTCATTACAATAGATTCACTAGCATAATTCACAAAATTTAAGGCGAATATTGCTGTCTCAGCAGGGCCATAAAATACTTTTTTTTTTCAAGGAAGTGAAGGCTGTTCTATCAAAATATGCCCCGCTTTGAACAAATCCATTACATTCCAGTTGAATGGTTTGCACTGGTCTTAGTCAATGAATTCTCTTTCCTTCTCTTTCATCTTCTCCACTTATTAACCTTTTCCTGCCACACTATCTCATGCAATTTCAGCCGCTTATAGGACACTGCAACACACAAGACGTTACTGGAAAGCAGCTTCCTATCTTTTAATAATAATAATAATAATAATAATAATAATAATAATAATAATAATAATAATAATAACAATAATAATAATAATAACAACAACAACAACAACAACAACAACAACAACAACAACAACAACAATCATCATCATCATCATCATCCATGGTGGTTAAGTAATTTCACCCCAGTTGATTTTTTTTTCCAGCTGAGGTAAAATCCACGTATGTTAAATGAAATAATTATGCCAGCTTAACAACGCAAACATTGCCATAGATTTTGGACTATAGACCGCATAACACAGCATACAAAGAAGCAAAGATGCACATTTAGAGTAGTGAAGAATATTAATGTGACATAAACACTGGACTGTATTAAAAAGATGGGAGCACCAACATGCTGACACAAAACCTATAGTAATCAGGGGGGAAAGAAAATTCCTCCTGGCACAACTACTCACCAAAATCTGATAGTACCCAGTCTAACAAATGCAACTAGAATGGAATAGAAACTTTACTGATTTAGTCGTTTGAACATATCAAAATATAAAACTAATACAAATATACAAGAAGATACAAAGAAAATAACAGGCTATGTTCATAGTAAGTAAATTGGCACCAGATAAAGAATCAACAGTATTCAAGTGGAGTTGAACTTCGACCATTTGTGGGAATGTAAGTATACTAAGCTGATTACTTGCTTGACTCCATCTCCAGGCTCTTTCTGCTTCTCTCCTACAGTCTTTCTTTAATGGAACTCCATGAAACCTCCCATATTTTTCCATTACAGTCTAACAACTGTAATTGATTCCTTCTGATTTTTGGCTACTGTAGATAAAGGTGATCCTTCTCCTGCAACCAGAAATTCATATCCCTGGGCATTTTTCTTGTCCTATGTACACACTGGAAAAAATGGGATAGCTATTGTCTGTTTTTAGCAACTGCTCTGGTTTGATCATTAGGCCCGTAACTCTTTGACCAACAAAGAAATGGATTGTCAAACCCATCGTATATAACTTTTCATTGCATTGTGAGCAGCCACTTATGACTAACACGGTAGGAGAAAAATAAAGCCTTCAAAGTCATTTGCTTTCCCTGGCAAGCCTGAAGCTATTATTTTTCATCCTAGACTTATTTATGGCAGGACACATTCACAGACTGATAGATACTTAGTTTTCACTTGATGGACGAGTTGTATCAAGATGGGTGTCAGGGCTGTTGGGAGTTTTCAAAAGCTTGCATTTCCTATGAGGTTGGTTTTTTTTTTGACATGTTGAAGAAAGCAATGTAAATTCTTGAGGATTTTGCTAACCTTTTTTAAAAAAAAATGCTAAACTTTGCTGACAAGATGTAGCTAAAACAGCTTTTTTTTTTTTTTTAAAGGAACATCGATCAGGCTTATCCACCAGTATCAGAAAATCAGACACCAAAGTAAAAGTAAACATTGGGGAAGTAGGTCTTTTCACATCCACATAACATCTGATCTAAAGCTCTGGCTGTTATAATTAAAATGCTTTGCTTTGCATTTTAAACTTTGTTTTTTTTACTCTTTTATCATTATACAATCTGTTTGAAAATAAACTTCCCCCTCCCAAAGGATCAGAAATTTGGGTGAACTTCTCATATCTATTTTCACTATATTTCTTTCACTTGGCTTAGTTATTCACTGGGGGGTACATTTCTTCTTTATTATCTGATGAGTATTTCTCTCTCTCTCTCTCTCTCTCACACACACACACATACACACACACACACATACACACACACACAAACACACAGACACACACGACATACTGAGTATCTATCTACAAAGAAGAATCCCATAATTTCACAGGAATTGCATAATTTCATTGTCATATTTTTCTCTTTGGATCATGCCTTATCCAGGTGGGATAAATTGTTCCTATCTACTAGTTCCATCAACCCTCAAAGCAATTTGTTTTATTTTTCAGTTTTTTTTCATTTTTCTTTCTTTTTTTTTTCTTTTCATTTTTTAATTGAAATGGATTGGATTGGAATCCACTTTGGATAGAAAACAGTCCTGAAAGAGTGTTAAAAACTCATTCAAATAAATAAGGTAGTTCTAGGTTGAATGACTCAGTATAAGAGAAGATTATTAAAGATGAGGCTGTGTTTTGCTGGGACTTGTGTTCCTGTTGTGTTTGTTGAGCCCCAGCAAGTGGCAATGTTTACCTAATCATGGTTGATCTAAACAGGTTGATACTTAAATAGGAGAACACATAGAGATTTCAGGGATGTAAACTATCCTGGAAAGGAAGAAAACAACATGAAGACAACTTGGGAAAAAAGCAATAATAAAACATCTTACGTTCTGTACAGTCCCGGGCATCTAAAGTCCATGAATCAACCTCATATTGAGGGACTCTTTGCTAACATAACATACATTAAAAACAAACTTAACAAATCTGAGAGTTTAAAACATTTCTAGCTATTTGAATTGACCTTTCTGTTCTATCAACCCTTGAGTAATCTGTATAAATATATGTATACAGAGAGAGAGAGAGAGAGAGAGAGTATGTGTATGTCTACTATCTATCTATCTATCTATCTATCTATCTATCTATCTATCTATCTATCTATCTATCTATCTATCTATCTATCTATCTATCTATCTATCTATCTATCTATCTATCTATCTATCTATCTATCCATCCATCCATCCATCCATCCATCCAAAATAATACCTTTCAGAATTATCTTCTCCTTGCCTTTTCTATTGCTTCCTTTAAACCAAAATATATAAAAAGCTGCTTGAGAGCAAAGAGATGCATTATTAATACTGCAAGTCATAAAATAATATAAATACTTAGTTTTTTGCCAAGCCAGATTCACCAATCAAGAATAAATGAATGTGTGTGAATTATTCAAGACATCTCAAACACAGCAAATTGTACTCCAACTGAATATTTTGAGCACTCTATTCAAAAATGCAACAAAAGACATCACTAGTCATATTAAACACTCCTTCCATAAAATGCCAAATGAATTTTGTCTCCGGTAAATGTTTAACTGGAAAAATTAGGAAATCTGTAGTTTTGTACAAACACACGCCCCTTACAATACAGACTGTGTATGTGGGCATATCATTCATTTAAGGGATGTGTGGATCCTTGAAAATCTGACCAGCATTAATGTTATTTTTATTCCCCTGTGCCTGTAGAAGCGCTATAACCATTCTCAGAAAATAAAATAATGAAAGACTCTCTTTCACTCCTTTGGTAGGATATACAGGCAATCCTTGACTTACAACCATTTATTTAGTGACCGTTTAAAGTTACAATGGCATTGAAAAAAGTAACGTGTGGCCGTTTTTCAGACCTATGACCACAGCAGTGGTTACCGGATCAAAATTTAGACTTTTAGAAAGTGTCTCATATTTATGAGGGTTGCTGTTTCCCAGGGTCATGTGATCACCTTTTGTGACCTTCTTTTTAGTTTGAAAAGATGCTACCAACTTTCTGATTTTTGGCTGGCGTAGGTTAACATGCCTTTCCTTCTACAAACCTCACCAGATGTCTCCCAAACCTATCAGTATGCACGTTTGTTTGGTTTCTCCAGACTGGGGAGAAATGTTACTAAGCTCACTGCATGATTATTTCATATGGCACCATTCCTTTTCCTTTCTGAAAATTGGAGGAAAGATGTCTTTCGATATATAGACTTAAGCCATCCCCCATCGTGTGTCTGCTTCTCACTCTAGTTAAGCAGATCCTTATCAGGAAAAGCTTGCCTATCTGGCAACGTAGTTTTAAAGTTCTTTTATGGAAGAAAGAGAACAGTCTGACACTTGTTGATAACCAGCCAGCCAACTAGCACAGACTAACGTCTAAAACACTCCAGTAGTTAAAAAATGGGGCACCCTAAAATGCTATCCCTACGTACTCAATACACATACTCCAAGCAAATATAATTAGGATAGTAACTGCTATGTGATCTTACCTCTTGATGTAGAGGGAAATTCTGCTAACCGTGAAGGAACTTCTTTTCAGTTAGATGTCTTTGTAGATTACAGCTTGGGTTGATATACACACAGCTTCCAATTGTGGGACAGTGTCTGTGCAGTTTGCACACCGTAGTAAAAACATTCAAAATGGCAGTGGGAGCACCTTTCTTTTTCTTGCATGCATGCATCTTAGCTGTTTTTCCTTTCTCTCTCTCTCTCTCACACACACACACATCCAGGTTGAAAGTATCTTTTCATTTTAACCATATCTACCAGAAATATTTCTACAGATTTGTAATGAGTCTTTTTTTAAAAAAATAAAGGATACTTGTTCAGTTGGAGATATTTCTGTAGCAGAAGGAATGTCCTAGTTTATTAAATAGATTAAGGGTAGCATCCCTTTCAGCAAATGATCTGTTCACTCCCCAAAGTCATTTGCATATAGATCCCCTGATAGTTTTTTTTTTTTTTTAAAGTAAGTAAAGGGCATTTTTTTTAATCTTGTTTTGCAGTCAACACGTTGCTTGTATATGAGTAGGCTGTCACTCATTCCAGGACTTCTGTGTAGATATTGTGAAAACTTCCAAAGAGGCTGCTACTGGAATTTGCATTCTTGCTCCATACCTGGCTCACTTATTTCTCAAAGGATCTGTTGCTGTTGCTGCTGCTGCTGTCACCTGCTTCTTTGAGTCAACTGCTGTGTTTTATGTGGGGTTAGGAGGGCAATTAGACCAGCATTACTTTTCTATCAATAATGGGCAGGATTGTCCACCCACAGTACTACCAAGGAGTACAGCATTGATACAGGGCGTGCGTTTGCCTATGTCATCTAGAATGGCATTACAGAGTTGCGAAATGGTTTCACCATTCTTGTGTAGATAAAGACCTGGTTCACCCATCATGTAAACTATGAATCTAACTAATGTGCTTGTAAACTATTGTTTATGGTGTAGAGTGTTAGGTTTACTCCTAATTATGCTGACCTTTAAAATGTTACATTTCTTAGAAAGCAATACGAAGTAGTAGTAGTAGTAGTACTTGTGTGTTTATTCATCCACCTATGTACATGTAAATTTTCAGTTCAAATCCACTGCTGCAGGAAGGGACTTTTCATTGAAGGTTATGGAAAATATGTTGGTTGATGGATTTTTTTTTTCAACTTTCCTGTCTAGGGCTGAGAAAGAATGACTGGTCCCAGTCTACAAGAGAACTACAACCTGGATTTAATCCAGCACTTTCACCACTGCATTATACAATCTGTTTGAAAATAAACTTCCCCCTCCCAAAGGATCAGAAATTTGGGTGAAATTCTCATATCTATTTTCACTATATTTCTTTCACTTGGCTTAGTTATTCACTGGGGGGTACATTTCTTCTTTATTATCTGATGAGTATTTCTCTCTCTCTCTCTCTCTCTCTCTCTCTCTCTCTCTCTCTCTCTCTCTCTCTCTCTCTCTCTCTAGTGCAACTATACTTTTGTTGACTAAAAAGAATATATATTTTAAAAGAAAACACATAACTTGCTTTGGAATAAACCAAATGGCTAACAAAATGAAACAAAAATTACCCTAGACTGCCTAAGAAAAAATAAATTTCATCAATTTCATTCTCCTAACTAAATTCTTAAGCTATGAATTAATCCACCCAATTTTGGCTGATGTAGTAATCTGTGGCTGAACCATCTATGACCTTGTGTGGGAAAGGAATCCAACCATACAGGAGAAAAGTTTGCCATCTTCATCAGCATAAGATGCCGATGACTTGCCAGTCTTCACATCCTATGCTATCTGGATCCAGTCCAATAGGCTTTCTTCAGTCTACTTTCCAGAATATATAAACCTGCAGTTCTCCAGATATATTGGTCATGGTACCTAGAAATTATGGGAGGCATCATCAAAAATATCTGAAGGGCAAGAGATTGTGGAAGGCTGAATTAGACTGCTATAATGACATAAAAGTCATTAATGCAACCCACAGGATTGTTCTGAATGAAAATACTTCCTTGAAACCCCAGAACTTTATTTTTCTTGCCAATTATTGGAGTGAATTTTTCATGAAGCGGTAAACTTGATGTTTCTAATCTGATCAAATGTCAAGTACAGTATTATATAAGGTATATTTTTGGTTTGGCAAGAAAGCAAATATATTATAGACCTATATTCAGAAGCCAAATACCAGTGCAGAGGGGACATGTTACCTTTCTATTCCTTTAAATTATTACTGGGAAAAAGTTCACAGTTTCAGTCTAGTGTTTTCTGTCTAATACCAGGCATTTGTTCATAATTCATTTGTTCAACATGCACGTTGATGGCCACAAAGTGACTGTTGAATACAGTCATTTACCCTTAAGAAAAATAGATTCCTGTAACATGAGAACACAAGTTCCCTTCACTCCCTTGAATGTTTCTTCCATCTACAGAAGGAAAAAAATTCTTCTCATCCATCAGCTTGAAAGAAAGAACACCAAGTACCCATAAGAGTTGTTTGTTTCTCAAGGTTAGGCAGTATTGATTAGAGTAACTGTAGTATTTCCTACAAGCTGTTGGCGCTTTTAATATGTTTTTGTGGCCACCCTGCTGCAAAATTCAAAAGAAAAAAAAATCTGGAAAGAGCAGCAAGAATGTATGATAACCATGAAGCAAAAGCAAAATCGTTACATCTTTAAGCAAGCTCCGTTATTTGATGGTCCCATTTGAAATCTTGACTTCTGCAAGGACACCATTCATGGGAAAAAATATCAGATAAACATCAATCACCAGAAGAAAGTCAGCTGGTTTTGTGGCTCTAATTTTATTAATAAGCAGCTTAATTAACAAGACAACATGCTGTACATAACCTGAAAGAGAACTACAGGGGTTTAAGTGGATTTCCAGAGCTATTGGACTTAAGAGCATATGATGTGCAATAGCCTGATTCTAGAGTGTTGATTAGGGTAGGTTTAAATACAAATACACAGACTTAATCACTTTCAAATCCTTTAGTATGCCACAAAGTGAGGAAAAAAAAATCTCCCTGAAGTACAAACTCAAATACAGATATTTACAAAAGGTTTTCAGTTATCTTTCTGTCTTAGGTTAACATGAGATATGCATCATTTTATTATTTTTTTTCGTATTTGCCAGATAATGGTGTCTTTGACCTGTTACGGATCATAAAACCCAACTCGTCATTTTAAAATGAGGAGACCAGGCCATAATCTGATGAGCACCAATTCCAACGTAGTTTTTTTTTTTAAAAGAATCTTTAATTGCATAGGGATACGTTTGTTATAAAACTCACGGTAATTTCAGTACACCGATGTTTCCTTATCCTCTGAAAGTTGGCGGGAAAAAAAGTCATTTTATCAATTTATCATACATTTTTGTTAAGGTACACAGCACGTTGTGGAATGCAGTGCTAAAATATTACATTCCCCCCCAACTTTAATAATGTCTAAATATTCCAAATACATTCAATTGATTTTGGATTCAAGGAAGTCAATAATTAAAAATAATTGCTGGGAGGTGGGAGGAGCACAATATGATCAAGATGTTAAGATTCTGGCAAGATTCTATGTTTTGTGCTTTTTTTTTTTTAATTTCCAGAAAGCCAAGTTAAATCTCATCTTCAAGCAACAAAATATACTGGTGTCTGTTTGGATTGTTATTGCTTTTCTCTTGGAAGAGTTTTTTTCTCAATTCAGAAGAAAGCTACTTCAGATGGGAAAGAATATTTCTCTAGCCAATTTTTAAAGGCTGTCTTTAAAACAAATAAAATGGGCATGAAGAATCATAGGTGAGAATAACCTTTCCTCGATTTAGTGTTATTTGTCAATGAGCACATGCTTGTCTGTGGTTTGTGGAGAACACCACAGATTCCCCCTTAAATAGATGTAGTTTGACACAGTGGTGGGATTCAAATATGTGAACAACCGGTTATCTGTGTGGATGCCATTG
Source organism: Azemiops feae (assembly GCA_023970755.1). NCBI lineage: Eukaryota > Metazoa > Chordata > Lepidosauria > Squamata > Viperidae > Azemiops > Azemiops feae. The sequence goes on along the minus strand of JALGBA010004191.1, from coordinate 2,036,816 downwards.
TGGGCCTGAGCAACAAAAAATAGCTACCAGTTCTGCCGAAGTGGTTCGAAATGGCTGAATCCCATCACTGGTTTGACAGTATGTTACAGAAATAGACTTCATAGATTCTGCTAAAAAAATAAGCAGAATAAATCATTCTCATGGACTTACGAGTCAACTAAAATAAATGGTGACTTTCTGTCTTAACTGGACATTTTCTTTCCCTTACATATGCTTCAATTTTTTTTTAATATGACACTTTGTTCACAAGATGGAATCTTTTTCTCTCTGTTTCTCTCCCTTTCATTCTATCTCTCTGTTCTCAATTAGAATAGGATAAGTGAATAAGTGAAAAGGTGGCACTAGGTTGTTTTCTGCTGACATACACTCACACGTTCACACACATACAACTTTCTTTGGTGGGCAATTCATACATAGTGTTCGTCCTAAATTCAAGTGTGCATATCACTCTCTTGCATGGGAATGTATGCAGTTTGCATGATGTGAGGTTTAGTTTGTTGTACCACATATACAGTTTCCTCTCCCGCCCAGCAACTAAACAAGTAGCATGAGTAAATAATAAGAATTTACTCTACTCTTCTTCCAAATTTGTACAGGAATTTCCAGGGCAAACAGAGAAGCAATACAACAGGGGTCTTCAAACTTGGCCTTTTTATGACTTGTGGACTTCAACTCCCAGAATTCCTCAGCCAGGCATGCTGGCTGAGGAATTCTGGGAGTTGAAGTCCACAAGTCATAAAAGGGCCACGTTTGAAAACCCCTGCAATATAAAGTAATAAAAGTCCAAACACTTAGCTACCAAATTCCCAATGGATCCATAGTACAATGAAGAAAAAAAAAAAAGGCAGGGGAATGAGTGCTATTTGAATACTGAGAGTAGTTTGGTTGCCCAGTTACATGAAGATTTCTATGTATATTAATATGCATTGCTCCTAATATACAAGCATTAATAGGCAATATATCATAATATAAGGGGATTTACAGATTATTTTCAATAATACATTTCTTAAACGAGTGATGAACATCAACAGGGAGCGACATCTGAATGTACAAGTTGATTTCAACTTAAGTAGCTTCACATTCATTACCAGCTAGCCAAAGTTCTCCGTGTTCTTATTAAGTAATATACTACATGCTTTAGAAAGTCTTAGGACCATACTTTTAAAAATGCTTACTATCAAGTGAGGGAAAAGGTCTCCAGTGAGAACAGTTCCAGCCGTCGGAGACAAAACAATGAACTTGATGGACTAACAACAATTTTCTACCTTCTTAAGCTAAAAGGGCCTATTTGTTGTTGCAACGCACATTTTTACACACTTCTGGCTATTTAACAAAGAGACATGAATTTCTCTTCTGCTTTTTGATTTTTCCTAAAATTGGAATGGGGAAGTTTCTGAGCATTTGTGGCTTTATTTGATTAAATCGTATCTTCTTAGTTAAGAGTGCTCTTAGTCCAAGCGATTTGCAGATCAGTCTAAAATCTATGCTTTCTAGAGTGAGGATTAAAAGTGTATACCATAAAAATATGTACATAGTGAGAGGGACTCAAATTTAATGAAGTTCATGGCTATTCAACACCCTTTGTACAGAAGCATGAAAACAACGGTGGGCTTATCATGACAAATCTATATATATATTTTCAGAGACGTGAATGCATAGTTTAAGGAACCATAAGGAGCTCAAGCAATTCAAAATCTTGGTATAGATGGTCCTCGACTTACAACAGTTCATTTAGTGACTGTTCAAAACTATAACGGTACTGAAAAAAGTGACTTATGACCATTTTTCACACTTACGACCGTTGCAGCATCCCCATGAACACCTGTTCAAAATTTGGATGCTTGGCAACTGTCTCTGGCAAACTAGGTCAATGAGAAAGTCAGATTCACTTAACAACCGTGTTACTATTGATTCACTTAACACCTATGGCAAGAAAGGGCGTAAAATGTGGCAAAATTCACTGAACAACTCTCCCTTTGCAACAAAAAACATTTGGGCTCAATTGTGGTAGTAGGTTGAGGACTGCCTGTATATGTTTTTTCCCCAAATGGGAAATTTAGATCTATGTTAAATTCTTCTTGAAAGTCATAAAAATCTGTAACGTCCACTGATGTTTTTATAGCCATATGCCACGTATTTCAATATAAGTTTCCCATCAACAATGCTCTGCCATAGCAGGCACTGTGATGAGTTTCAAACATGTTAACTCCAAAGTTTTTCGCATTGATTTTCCATGGCAGCACTCTGAATTCGCCATTGGGAAATAGAACCACTTAATTCTGATGGATGGCTAAAAACTACTCCACTGCTTCAGCTGTGCAAATGAATAGAAGAAAGCTATGTTTTTGTATCAATGATTTAAAAGACTTGCTATCTTCATGCCTGAATTCAGAAGACAGAGCCTTTATGCTCATGGGAAGTCAAATACGCCTGACTAACAAAGTTTGTTGGCGTTGTTGGATAGGGGTTTTTTTTGGGGGGGGGTTGAAAGGTTGAACCGCTCAGACCCCTCCATTATGATTAGACATACACAAGCGCTCTTCATGATAGTGTATTTCTGTAGAACAGCTTTTTTTTTTGTCTTTTGATAGAAGGAAGTTTTCCTACAGACTGTTGACTTCTTGTGTCTGAACAAGGGTCACTGTCTGATAGTTTTCACAAACTGTGAAAAAGAAATCATTAAGGCTCAACCATATGATGAACGGTTCTGGGAACTAGGAATGTCTAGTCTAACAAAGAAAAGGACGGGGGGTGACATGACAGCAGACTTCCAACGTTTGAGGAACTGCAACAGAAAAGAAGGGGTCAACCTGTTCTCCAAAGCACCGGAGGACAGGATAAGAAGTAACGGAAACTTATCAAAGAGAGAACCAGCCTAGAACTAAAGAGAAATTTCCTGACAGTTAGAACAATCAATCAATGGAAAGGCTTGCCTTTACAAGTTGTGAGTGCTCCATCACTGGAGGATTTTAAGGAGAGATTGGACATTCATTTATTCGGAATGGTATAGGGTCTCCTGCTTGAGCAGGGGGTTGGACTAGAAGACCTCCAAGGTCCCTTCCAACTCTGTTATTCTGTACTCTGAGTTTTACACCCACTCCTCAGGGATGTTTGAATATATGTTTGGTTTCTGATTTTACCATAAAGAAGAAGAATGTCAGTTCATTAACTGATGTAGATTTCATCGAATAGCATTTGCTTAGAATCCAATCTCTATTGCTAGACTTTTAAAAAGGCTGATTTGATTCTCTCCCAGTTTTTTATTTTTTAATTACAAATCCATCTGAGATTAGATATGTCCTTTTGGAAAGAAGGGAACTGATATAATCTGTGCTTGGAGGGATTTATTCCTTTACAAGGTGAGTTTTTTTAAAAAAACAAAAAACAAGGAAGCGCGTTTCACCCCTTACGGTGAGCATGGATCCATATGCACACGAGCACACACAAACACACAAGCACAGTTAGAGTTATGGTAGATACCATACTTAAAACAAAACAAAATAAAATAAAAGGCTTGGTGGGCACATCAAACACTTTCTAACCCTTAAGAATCAGTGATGGTTTGTCAATATTGTTTAGTTCCAGATTAATTTGTCAAACTCTTAACTGTGCTTGAATTAGCAGTGAGTGATTGTGTCAGAAGCTACAGGATTAGCATGTACTTCACAATTTATACACATCTGAATTTAAATGCTCCAATATCTCATCTAACAAAATTCAGGGAATTAGGAATAGCTATACAATTAGATAGCTGCTGGTTTTATGAATTAAATACCATCGGAAGGTAAAAAGGAAATCTTCTTGTATTTCCCCCCCCTTTTTTTACACATTAAGCAAAATGTGTTCTGGATTGATTAACTGCGGGAACAACAATATATAAAGCTACTTATACCTGCTGGGTACATAATGAAGTGTTGTTGTTTTTTCAGCATTCATTGGGATCTTTGACAATGGGAAATTCTATAAATTTACAAGCAGTTTTATATTACAATAATTGTACATACAAAGATTTTTGTTCACAAATTACAGCTTTTAAGTAACATTTAAAAATGAAACAACCTGGTGTCCCCTTCAAACATGTTAGTTTGTGTTTGCTTGTTTATTCTAAGGACCATCAATTGCTTCCTTTTCCCATCACACTGATTGTCTCTATACGGTTAAAAATTGGAGTTGGGAAAAGTACCTGACTGTACTAAAGCAACAGGTTATTTGGTTGCAGAAAATACCAGATTGCGTGAATCAAGAGCTAATAAGAGAATGAAAGAAGGCTAGGAAAGTTTAATAGAACAATTAATGCATCTTTATATGGGTATAGAATTTGCTAAGTATTTGCTACAATTAATATGGGATGGGATGGCACAGAAAGATGGATCATGATATGTCTATGCCATCCTGGGACATCACTTTGAATTGATACAGAATAATTTAATATGAGGTGCTTCATAATTACATCAATAAAGGAGAATATTTGTAGCTCTGGATTGAAATGAAGGGTTGTTGGTGTTCTCTGGGCTTGGTTGTTTTCTTGAAGACATTTCATTACCCAAACTAGGTAACATCATCAGTGCTAATAAGGAGTGGTTTTGCTCTCAAGTTTATATTCTAGACTAGAGCCACTAGACCAGGGGTAGGCAACCTTGGCTCTTTTATGACTTGTGGACTTCAACTCCCAGAATTCCGGAGTCAGCATGGCTGGTTCAGGAATTCTGGGTATTGAAGTCCACAAGTCATAAAAGAGCCAAGATTGCCTACCCCTGCACTAGACTATAAACTCAGAGCAAACCCATTCTTTACTAGCACTGATGATGTTACCTAATTTGGGTAAAGAAACATCTGCAAGAAAACAACCAAGCTCAGAGAGCACCAAGGACTCTTCATAATTACATCAACTGAACATGTTCTCTCATTCTTCAAATTGATGTTGGCAATTTGCTTCTGTGTCTACTTCAGCAAGTTAAAAGAGTTTTTTTACCTAAACCATTTAGTGAGTAATGTATGAATTTATAAAGTTGAACCTACAGGAATGGGCAATTTATCTTAACATCATCCATGTTACTTTATTGAGGACTGTAGTTTACCACCCACATGCAATATACTATTTTGTTTGAGTGATAAGGGACACTGCTCTAGTGGCTGACAAGAATTATTCATTGCAAGTCAATTTTATGAGGGGCATTAATCCTATTTGGGCATTCTTCACAAGATTTATTGATTTGATTTCTGCAGCCACCCATCTCAACAAGTGGGTCTGATGAAAGAAAGACTGGATATGCGTGCGTCTCTACTGTCACCAATGTTTTCCACAAGTAGTTGTGAATTCTTTTTTCCTCTGGGGAAAATCTCAATAGAATTTAAAAATAAATTTATAAAATTAGACTTCTGGATCTCACAGGAAGTCACCACGAAGGGAGAAAATTCCTTGGGCCCAACCTGAAGACACAGAAACATATTTAGTTTCTGCTCATTTTTGTGACGTGCAGATCTAAACAGAGCCTGCACAATAATAACACAGGTTAGAAAGAAGACTTTTATGGAGTATTTCTCCGAAATGAAGGATACAAAGTGATATGAGTCATGTTCTAAGATTGATAGAAAAGTGGACAATATTGGACTATACTGTGATGCTTTGACTACCCAAAGGGACACTTTTTCCTCTGCTTTGCTACGTTGCTTTCTTTTTAATTGCAAAACTTTCAGGTTAAAATTATCCGTTTTGTCTTCGATGGCTCTTACTGATATTCTCTAACTGTTTCAGGGTTTTGTTTTTCCTCTTCCTGACGTGACGTGTCCACACCCATATTGCAATATCATGTAACCAATCCAGATGCAAAGTTTATTTAAAGTTATTTGCAAATTGTAGTCTGCAATCACAGCTAGTCTGTTTGAATAGCTTCATCCGTCCTCATCTATTCCTGTTAACCACAAATCTGGTTATCCCTTTATGACTCCGAACCTCTCAGAAAACATTCACTGGGAAATGAATACCTTTGAATAATGTCTATGTCCCTGGAATCTTCTGTTTAAGAATATGCCCAGGGGTGGGAAGGACTTCCTCATCCTTCTTTTGTCTCAGCACTAGTTTCTCAGCGATAGTTTTCCCGAAGGAACACTATACAACATTATCTATTGATTCTCCCTGGTTGGAGGAGACAGAGACACAATATAGCTTTTTGCTGCATTAAGGTACCTTTTCCCCCCCTCTAGAGGTATTTGCAGTGTCCAATATCAGAAAACCCCAAACTAAGCAAAAGTCGAAAGCCATCCAGAAGGCAATGAGAGAATGCACGTTAAAAGTTTCTTGATATTCTTCATCCTGACTGTGGAAATTAGGAGGATAATTTTATCAAGGTTGTTCTTTTTTCTTTTTTTCTTCCCCCCCCCCCCCCCAGACTGGCATAGAATATCTGCTGGAAAGCCGGATCTATTGTTCTTCTAAAAACTAGACCGGTATCTTTGACCTTCCTGGGTGTTTACCAGAGATTGTAGTCAAACAGAAGTGAGTGTTTGTAACATATTTGTACTGTACTTCTTCTACATTTGCTTTCAGTTAAGACCAAGCGTGGTTTACCCAATTATCTGCCAGATGTGTCTTTGATAATTTCCCCCTTTTTCTAATTTTATTTTTATTTATTTGTTTATTTGTTTATTTAAGATCTCTGGAAGTTTCTATCTCAAAATTCTGGGGCTTTGTGGACCACAGGAAACCTCTAGATTTGGGCATTGTGGGGGGAAAAAAATGAAGTCTCAGTGTAGAGTTTGTGCAAAAAATCCTCTTCCAAGTGAACTTTTACTAAAAAGGTTTATAAATAAAATTCCGAATGTGTTATTTATCTTTTTTTTTTTTAAAAGAAAGATCGTTTAAGAAATACCAGCTCGGCTTCTAAATGGGGCTCGACGTTCAGCTAAATGCTGTGATTCCATGCATCCAGATCTATAGAAAACAGTTTATTATATATTTATTTTAGGCCACCCTTTACCATATCAGATATTGTGGAAGCAGGTAACATTGAGACCTGCAAGAGAAATATTGCTATTTTAGCTCCATTTCACAGAGCTATCAAATTAGAAGCATGGTGAGATCAGGTGACTTTCCTGTTCAGATACTCTTGTGAAGAAGTATAAGTTTACATCATAATATATGCTAATAAATATTTTGCTTGTATCATGTACCTGAAAACAAAAAGCCATTCTGACATTTTCTCCCTTCCATCACCACGCAGTCGACCTCACTCCCAAACATGGTTCCATTTCTATACCAGAAGACCAACTCTTAACATCTGATTACAATAACTCTTTGGGGGAGGAAATCACACACTTTCATTGCTCTTGTCAACATTGCTTTGTGGTTGTTGTTGTTTTTTTTTGTTTGTTTGTTTTTCCTCTTTTCCATTTTGTGATGGTTTGTTTGCATAATTGTTTCTGAGTGAGGAAGCTGAATTTCTTTTAACTTCTTGTTATTAAGAACTCAGCTCTTCGACATGTATTCGGAGTTCTATATACATCAATAGCCACAAACCCAAAGAGCTTTGCCTACAAATAAAAATCGTGTTAAGCTGTGACTATGTACACTCACACGTTTAAAGCCCCAAAATAGCCTTGCTTGGTCAAGATATGCCTTTATAGCTGGTGCTCGTGGATCAGAGTGGCACTGCTCCCAGAGGCAGACACGGCCTGGGCAGGAGGTATGAAGTTTGCCAGAGGGATCAGTTTGACTGGATCTTCACTGGTGCACAGTCTATCACAGGCATTGTAGAACTGGGGCCTAGGTCCCCCTTGGCCTTTCTCTGTATCCTCCTTGGAACCGGCCCGTCCAAGGGTGTGTCTTCCTTCTGAGATGGCTCCTCGCACCCATCCCTGCTGGAAGCCAAAAGCTGGCAAAGGTGGATTGGATTGCTGGTACTGTGTCAACGAAGGAGGCATCCAGCAATTGTCAGAATGGCCAAGGATGAGGCATTCCTGAGTGCAGGTTTCAGAAGCTTCAGCGAGAGCTTTTTGGAGGTTCACCTCAATAGCTTCAAAGAGAGAGAGAGAGAGAGAAGGAGAAGGAGAAGGTTAAACATCAAGGAAAAGAACTACTTTTTTCTCTGGCACGTTCAATCTACAACATGAGTTTGCATTCTTGAAAAAGAGCGAAGATGCTGGCTTATGGTAGCAAACAATTGTATATCTTTGTTTTCCCAAACTGTTTTTTTTTTTTTCCTGAACTGCTTGGGTTATTTTTAAAAGGATGCTGGCCCACTCAACAAAATTTGAGAGGACACCTTAAAGGCTCCTGATTCCTGCTTTAGACAAGAAAGCCTTAGTAATATTTTAGCTACTCCAGGTATCTGAACTGGACCAGCATACAAATTCAGCAAGCAAGCCAATAAATAAATGAAGGACTGTTCTTGAATGATTGAAGTAAGAGTAGATAGATAGATAACCTTTATTGTCATTTTTATATTGTGGGCACAACGGCACACATCAAAAATGAAATTTAGTTGCCCGCTCTCAAAGTGAAACATATACATGACACACACCTAAACATACTATGTACAACATATGTATAGACCCACACCCCTACATATACATAGCAAATAAATATTAAATACTGTCCATCTTGAATATATAACGCAAGGAGGAAGTTTGAGAGTTCGCAAGGTTAATGCTGTACCATAAAAAACGGAATTAACAAAGCTAATTTGAGGAACAGAATGCAAAGATGGGACACCTACTAGCTTCTGCATTTAGGGAGGGGGGGGAAAGATTTGAACCTCAGCTTATTTTATTAGTGTAGATTAGATGCCATCAGATATAATTGGAATGCAAAAAGTGTTGCTGTACAGAGGAAAAAGAAGTAAACACTCAGCGGTATGAAATATTACCTTTTTGCACTGTGAAATAAGCAGCATTGGAATCACATTCATCAACACCTGGCTGACAGTAACATGAGAAGTGGGGATTGTTTGCTATGAATATTCACCAAATACCATCTCTTTAGTATCTGCTGTGTAATGCATCTTCTTTCTTTGGGTGCATAATCTACTTCTCTACCCTGCTCCCTCACCAAGTTGTGTTATCCTCTTATTCATTGCCTGCCTATACCTTTCTGGAATAGCAATTCTGCAACAAAATTAAAACAGGCCCTAACAATATCGTCTTCCATATAGAAACAACAGGGTGAGAACCGTTTTGCTAACTTGAACACACCGTGGTGCTGTTTGCGTGTCTCTGAGTGTATGAGTGGGTGTTTGTGTTTCCCCCAGTATGTAACTTTGTAAGTCATTTTGCTGTACTTTATCTTGCATGTCCTTTTTTTACTAATAGGCACACTTTTCCTAATATATGCATTTTTTGTATGGATCTTTTCATATTGCCCACTTCAAAGATACGGTTGTATATTGATTTAAGAATGTTAAATTATGCCATGCAAGTTTGGATAGAAATGTTTATACCCTATCTTGAAGTTTGCTCCTACTATCACTACAGCTAGGATATGTTGTAAAAAACTGAGTTTCAGGCAGCTGAGAAATAAGCTAAAATATTTGAAAACTAACCGATCTAATTCAGGCTTGAGAGAACTCCGAATCTTTTTGGTGGATTTCATCTAGCATTCTAGGTTTTATCTAGCATTCAGGATCATGGATCACATAATTTATACAGGAACATTAAGGCTGTGCACCATTGTGCTTGTCATTTATATGATCCTAGAAAAAGACATGGTGATGTTAAAAAGTTGTAGAGAGGTGTTACATTCATAGCCCTCATGCTCCAAAGTATATTTTGGAACCAAATCCAATGTGCTTCAGCGGTCCTAATATCCATTATTATATGGGGATATGCAAACACTTATTCTGTTGTAGAACAGAATAAAAGCATAAGCCTTTGTACATGTCTGTATTATCCAAGTCCAATGCTTTTTTCCTGTCTTTTCTCTAAGAGTTCAAGATGGTGTATTGAGATGTTGTCCTCACAACTTTGTTCATATTAGGTAGGAAATAATGAAGAGAGAATGAATGGTTCAAAATCATCTACTGAGTTGTGGGCTATGGGATCAAGGAAGGATTTGAAGTTTCCATGGACCAATCATAATAAGTCAATCATAATGAATGGCTATTTATTTGCTGGCTTCCTGGACTTTTCAATTCACTGTGACCAACAGTTACACTTTTGTTTTACCATACTTCAAATAAATTAAATAGGCCTGAAAAATCGAGGTCTTCAGTAGCAGCGCTAAGACGATTTTGAAGGCCTAAAAAGTTACTAAGTTTCAATCTTATTTTATTTTTATGTGTAATCTTTATTGAATTTTTTTCCCATGAATAAAAGATAAACATAAGAAGTTATATAAAAAGGAGAGTTAAGAAAGAGAAAAAAAGATAAAAGAAAAAGTGCGAGACTGAGTACAAATAAAGAAGAAAAGAAACAATAATTAAAGAAGCGACGTCTGATCTTCTTTATAGCAATTACAAACCAATTTATTATCCCTCCTCCCTCTTTTAGATTACATTACACAGTTCCTCTTTGTCCCATATTCAACCCTTTTAATCAGAGAATCCAGAAATCATCATAAGTAGGGGCGAGAATTTTGGTCAATAAGCAATGTGTTTTTTTTAATGAGTCATGTGATGACTGCACTCAATTTTTATGACCATTTCCTTTCATTTACTAAACTTATATACCACCCATCTCGTGTAGAGATGACACTAAGCAGCTTACATCCCACAGTCGTTATGCGAATCATGTGGTCATTAGGTGACTCTGGCTGCCCCAACTGATGTTGCTTGTCGGAATGTCCTAAGTTACAATCACACCACCACAAGATGCTGCAACTGTTGTAAATACGAACCCATTGCCAAGTGCTCAAATTGCAATCAATTGATTGCAGTATAGTGTGACAGTTGTAACTTTTTCTCAAGTCATCGTAACTTTGAACTGTCCTTAAACAAAGTGTCATAAGTCAAGGACTACCTGTAAGTCAACCTGCATTAGCTCCAGAGCTGGGATGGGAAAAAACCTAAATGTCTTAAACTCAAGAATTCCGTTGGGCCTTTGGTTCTATTTTGCTTATAAGTGATTTACATGTCAACAGACTGAGTGTTAGTCTATTTTGGAGAGATGAACTCATGTCCAGTGTTCACAATCTGAATCATACCACAGCTACTTTTCCTGATCTATTTTTAACAAAACCAAAATGATTTGAAGATCACGGTTTAGCCAGTTGGCGCTGGTTTAATGACGTCTATCTAAGTCTTGACAAAAATCAATCCAGAATGGGATATATTTATTTATTTTGTTAAATTTATTTGCCATCTATCTCACTCTAGGTAGCTCGGCTAGACTCGACTCTATACTCCTGAATGGTAGTTTACAATCATCCATGACACATACTCTTATTTCATCATAAAGTAAACCATCATTAGCATCCCATCAAGCAAATTGCCATCACTGTGTTCCAACTATTCTGTTATAGTGCCTTGCAATGTTATCAGCTCAATGGGAACTTACTCAAGTGATGCCGACAACAAGCTTAAACTATTCGTGTCAGCCAATAGCTAATACTAAATGTACTGCTGGTTTGCTAAAGGTTGTATTTCGGACTACGCAGGAAGTGAGATCTAATGTGAGTAAATTAGGGCCTGGAATTACCTCAGTGGCTTCAAACAGTCACTTGGATAGCTTTTAGCTGCTTTAGCTATGTAAGACTCCCAGAATGACAGTAAAAATGAAGAAGAAAGTAGAAATCATCTGTTAGTATAAGTCAGTTTTCTTTAATGAGGTCAGTTCCAAGACACTTTAACATAGAACCCCCTAAAATTATCACTATTATAGTATATTTTATTAGGGTGTTTTGTTTTTTTGGAAGGAGGTTTGAATAATAAAAAGGCCTTTGGGAGCATATTCCTATGAATATTTTAGGGTTTCGATATAAGTTTAAATACATTTGAGGGGGGAAATGTAGGATCATGATTAAAAGTTTCAAAGCTTCATTGCTCTTTAATCATAGACAAAAATAGAATGCACATTTGTGGTTTAACACATTAACTGTTTGGCTTATTAGCAAGAACATGCATACACACACCTAGGCACATAGAATAATTGATTTGGATTTATATTAAGGGGGGGGAAATACATTCTTTATTCCAAAGAGTGTGTTCAAATAATATAACCTTCTTTGCAAAGCTGAACAATGCAGTTAATTTTTTCTCTTCTAGAAATAGCAGAAGAGTGAATTTCTTGGAATTTTCACTTCTAATCCCCTTTGGGCATAACATGAAAAACATTTCTCTCCTCTTGAATCTTTAAATATTTAAATCGGCAAAGGTAATGAACGGTTCCACTTCTTTTTTCCAGATAATTTGATGTGTATCCCAGGCCCTACAGTAGCAGAAGCGTCAGTAAGAAGATGGCATATTTCATTTGATTGTAGGTATAAATAACAACGGCTTTCATTTAATATTTAATCAGCTGCCTCACTTTTGAACTGTTCCAGCTTAAAACATTGATGGAGACCTTCTTTTATTTAACAAGCTCATATCTAGTTACAGCACTGTGACTTTTGGTTTCGAAATGAGACTGTTTTTGATATAAAGGGCCATTAAAAAAAAATCAAATATGAACAAGGAAAGTTCTAAGAGTTCCTTCTAGTAACTTGAACCATAATTGAAATGGCCTTGTTACAAAAGGTGGTTTAATGCATTTCCCATGGAGAAAGCTATTATATTATCTCACCATTATAAAACATTCAAACAGCTTGCATACATGGTATAGATGCATGTATAGAAAGCACTCAGGGATATATAAGAGAACTGATATATATATATATGGTAAAAACAAAATAGTACGAGCACCAGGATGGTATTAAAACAGAAACTGTTTAATACAAAAGCTAAATATATATATTCATAAAAGAGCCTGACAGAAGTTTCATAATAGAGTCAATGGAATTCTTTGTCAGGATGAACTGGCAATACAATAATATTCCCCTGCGACTAAGCCCAGGGGCTTGCAAAAGCTGTTAAAAACGTTAAGAGCCTGTGAAGAAAATATTGTCAAGGAGCATCTTTTGACTCTTGACTTTGACTCTGAATTGCAGTCTTCTATGTAGGGTACAGTTCTTCCCTAGTGAAAATCCATGCCGCCTCCTACATACCTAATTCTTATCCCTTTATTCTCTTCTCAGAATGAAAAAGAAAAAACACAATGACTGAAGTCCAGATGAGATGGAGGATTAATGTGTCCATATGCTGGAATTGGGTATGTCTGGTTTAATGAAGAGAAGGACAAAGGGGGACATGATAGCAGTGTTCCAATATCTCAGGGGTTGCCACAAAGAAGAGGGAGTGAAGCTATTCTCCAAGGCGCCTGAAGGCAGGACAAGAAGCAATGGATGGAAACTGATCAAGGAGAGAAGCAACCTAGAACTAAGGAGAAACTTCCTGACAGTTAGAACAATTAATCAGTGGAACAACTTGCCTCCAGAAGTTGTGAATGCTCCAATACTGGAAGTTTTTAAGAAGAGACTGGACAGCCATTTGTCCGAAATGGTATAGGGTTTCCTGCCTGAGCAGGGGATTGGACTAGATGACCTCCAAGGTCCCTTCCAACACTGAGGGGATAAGATCTCATTTACCAACTTCTAAATTGAGAGGGAATATGCAATAATACAAGCAGAGAAAAATTACACTTCTCCTTTAGAGTTGTGCTGTGTAGTTACAACTCTATGTATTGGAATTGAAATAATACATTAAATTACCTTACATAATATTTTTGGCAAGGGCTAGCAAACTGCAAGCTACTTGATTAAAATAAGGTAACTCTGGTTATTGTGGGAAGACATTTATATCCCCTCTAACAGTGGTGTAATTCCAGCCCTTCATTAACCAAGCATTTAAGAACCCATTAACACCAATTATACAGTGGGATAGACTTTAAAGTTTCATTATTTATTTGTTCACTAGTCATTGACCATATGGCTCTATGGCTGAAGCCTTGGTAGATACGTGCAGGCTTTTAATCAAGCTTTTGATTTTAAGCAAGGTAACAGTAGGAAAATTTCCAGAGATTCTGCAGGGAAACTCAGAAGGAAAATATGTTTCACCTTGCTCTGTCCAAAAAATAAACTTGGAAAGTCAATTTGGTAGCAGCTCAGTCAGGACTACCCATTGTTGGAAATCTCCTCTTAGTTTGAACACCCAAGACACTTTGGACACAGTTTCCCCAAATAGCATCTGTTGTTTCAAGTTGTTTTTATTTTCCAGTGGGTTGTTGTTGTTGTTTTGGTAGAATAAACATATAATAGAAACATTTTATATGGTTCAGAAGACTGCCAACAAAAGATGAAAGTTCTTTCAGTGGTCATCAAAGAATGTTGACAATTCTGTGCTGAATTTCGAGAGGAAATAAAATAGTAGCAACACTTGGATGTGGGAAGTTAGTTAATACTCATTTTTTGTTGATCACTGATTGCTCCAATTTTAGTAACTGTCCATGGAATTTCTCACTTTCTCTTCCCGATGGTTCTCCAGTTTGGTCCCCTAGCACTTTTAATGGCGGGGGGGGGGGGCTTGAAATTAAAGCAAGCCTCTTTTTATACCACAAATGATACTTAGATTCTGTGATCGGAAATTAAGGCCTTCGGGTCTCGCTCTGTGATTTGAGAGGCAATTATGCTTTTTCCCCTAGATTTGTTTTAGAACTTATTTAAGCCTTGAAAGAAAGCTCAAAGCACTTCATTAAGCCACATGACAATGGGAAGAAATGTTGACTTCAATTAAGCTTTCAAAATACGCTATTATATTGTTACAAAAAAGGCTCTTAAATGTCTTTCTACAAAAAGAGAGAGAGAGAGAGAGAGAGAGAGAGAGAGAGAGAGAGAGAGAGAGAGAGAGAAGAGAATGAAAAAAAAAAGTGTCGATTCCAAATGTGGATATATGATTGGCACATATCTGAACTAGCTAGTTTTCTAGTTTTTATTGTCATGGGGGTAGAAAGCTGTGACTTTCAATTATTGCTACCAAAAAGGGGGGGGGGGAAAGGGGGGGATAAAAAGTAAAAGTAAAAGGAACGCAAGGAAGGACAGCATTCTGTCCTCCAGCTAAAACCTTGAAAATTCCATAGAAAAGGCTCATGCATTCATGCATAATTAGTAGAGGTCAGCAGATCAAACTTATTAATGGAAAGTGCATTTTAATTCTCATAAACTGTGGTTGGAGGAGTTTCAATTCTCTTTTGCATATTAGGCTGCTTAATCACATTGCACAACATTAGTGGAAAGGATGGGCTGGAAAAATAAGAACTGGCATCTCAAATAGGCCTTTCCAAGACAAAACCCACTTCTTCCCCCATCATAAAAATTCCCAGAAAGGATAATTAATCAGTTAATCAGCTGCCGCAGCCGTGTCCCAAAGCTGATTAGAGTCAAAGAACAATAGCAAGTGATCCTAGACCCAGATATTCTGGATCAGAAAAATTTGAAATATTGGAATTATTGTGATATGCACTCTCATCCAGCCATCCACCTGGGTGATAATAAATCTCAATCACGTATACATTACACCTACACCTGAAAGTAATATCTATGAAATATAGATCCACCACTTTATTTCCATAGAAGACCTCCGAGGACAATAAGCACGGAGACTTTGCAACACTAGATTCCCATTAAAAAATCAATTTAGGTCAGCCAGATTACTCAGCTAGTGCCATGAGCTAAGTTAGTGGGCAGACTGTCACTTCTAGCTTTAGGTTGCATGAAGTAAAACCTACCCATATAAAAAAACAACAACAAAAAAACCTTCATCTGAATATATACTACTCACTGTTACGTTCAATATATTGGGAGAAGGTTTCCCTCATGCTCCAAATAATGTTTATCAATGCTTATAGTCATTTTTTCACTAGGAATTCTTAGGTAGATATCCGGTCTGGGATTTTTAACACCAAGATTGATACCTGCAACTTTTCAGACATTTTATTCCCATACATGGGGTAGATTCCTGAGATGCTCCTTGTAAAATATTGATCTATGTCAACTCTTTGGCAAAGCAAATCAGTCATACAAGAGTTTTGTGTCTTTATGCCATAACAGTATTTGTATGAATTAATATCCTACAGAAAAACAAGAGAATTGAGACCAGCACACAGACAACATGACACAGCAGTGCTTGTCATTATCCCACCCTGTGTGTGGATGCAATCGTAACACAGAAAACAGAGCTTCTGATTTAAAGGTAAGATGCCACTTTTGAATCAAGGAGAGGCATGAGTTGTCATGTCTGTCTCCAAGTTCTTAACCGAATGGGAGAATGAGAGATAAACCTGGGTTGTTGTTATGAGGTTGTAAAAGATATTGTGGGTTTTATGATTGCATGACAAATTAAGTTGATTGTATGTATTATTTATTGCATTTGATAATGATGGTATTTATGCTAATGTTATCCATGGGATGTTACTGCTGTAAACTGATTGGAATCAGAAGGTTGAGGAGCATTAAAGCATTTGTAATAAAGAAAATAAAGAAATGTTACTGGAGCCATAGTGGCACAGTGGTTAGAATGTAGTATTGTAGGCTAACTCTGCCCACAGTCTGGAGTTAGATCTTAATGGGGCTTGAAGTTGACTTCCATTCTTCCGAGGTCAGTAAAAAGAGGACCCAGATTCTTGGGGGCAATATGTTGACTCTGTAAACAGCTTAGAGAGAGAGAGGGCTGTAAAGCACTATGAAGTGGTATAGTAGTCTAAGTGCTATTACTGTTGCTATTTCAGGGATTGCCCAATAGGTAAAGATGAATCTGCTTTAAGGAACTGGATGTAATTTGTGCCCTTACATACTTCCAACCAGTCTTTTGCCTACAAGAAAATCCTACCACTTACCACCACTCTATTTAGTGATATAACTGGTTTAGTTAGCCCAGCACTCTTCCGGGTGACCAGGAGAAGCTTTCTAGTCTTGCAATCATATTGTTGAAAGAAAAATCTTCATCAGGGTCCAGTCCAAGCTGGGAATAATCAAAATGGAGACTGCTTTAGAAAGAAGGTTGTAGTTTATTGAAGAGGAGAGTCAGACAGAAAGATGGCTTGGAAAAACTGACCACATGTAGCAGGGAGTGGTGGGCTTTTATACCTCCTTGAGCTTTTGTTCGGAGTTGTTCCTGTGGCATGAATTTGGACCTGAGTCTGAGTGTGCCTTTCTGGTATTCTGATGGTGGTGGGTTTAATCCTATTATGTCCCAAAGGTCATATCCTGCTTCCCTGGGGCTGTGGCTGATGACTGTTGGATGTTTGGTGTGAGGGATTGTTCCTGGCTCCAATCTTTCTGACAAGATTATCACATCTGCATTTCTGCAGACCTGGTTTCTGTTTGGGGCAGAGAGACTTGGGCGGCGGGGGTGTGTGTGTTGGTTTCTGCCTTTAAAATCCTTTGGGGAAATATAATAGTTAAAGTAGTCCAAACAAGCAGCACACTCAGAAGTACCAGTTCTGATGTTATTATAAAGCTACATTAACAGGATCGTGCATGTCTGTCCCTCACCTTTACATTCAAAGAAACTAGGGAGAGTCCCTGCTGAGATGTTTGCCATGTCCCTTTTCTCTTGGCAGACTCGTCCGCCTCTTATCTGTCTGTCGATCTGATCTGCAGATCTTCCTCCTGTCTCCCAAGGTCATCCACACTGTTGCATTGCACACTGAGACTGTGGTCTTGTGCACCTAGAGCTCAAGGTTTGAGATAAAGGTCACCCTTAGGACTCTGGTGAAGATATCATGGGCCCCTCTTGTGAGGTATCCCCACTTAAAGGTTGATTTTAACTGAGCTTTGAAGGCTGTGAGCCTTTCTTTGCATCATTTTTCAACTCTCTAATACCTGCTATAACAGATGTTTAAAATGCAGCACTGGGACAGGGAAATCTAATCAGGATATTATATTATTGGTTGCAAATTAAATAAAGGGAAAACTGAAATTATGGCAATAAAATAAACATGGAAACAGCAACAATATTCTTCAAGATAATATACTTGGTCTGTTGAAAAGGACTAGACTATTAATTAGATATTTCATATATATGCTGATGAGAATTTTAATTTGTTTAAGATCTGCTGTCACCTACCTGGGATGAGTTTAAGGTGTAATGTGTCTCTCTCCTAAAATATTTTCCATTTGCTTTCCTAACGTTATATAGCGGTATATTTGTGCTGCTGTTTAATATCTTTATACTCATTATAAGAATAAAAAAGCATCATTTTGTTTTTTCTAAACCCCTTTTTTTCTTGAAACACCCATGCCCTCCATTAGAGACACAACTGTGTTTTACATCGTAGTGTAATCTGAGCCTGCCTTTTATGCAGAGAATAAATTTTGAAAAGATGAATAGATGGCTGAAAATAAGCTCATTCTAAAATGTACCAATGATTAACCAGAGGGAGAAAAAAATATGAAATCTGTACGGAAGAAAATGGTCTCTAGGTTTATTTTCAGAAAAAAAAGAAGGAAATGCAAACCGTGCATAAATAATAAAAGTACATATGTTAGATAGGACTATGATAACTGCCCCCCTCTTTTGATGAGGACACTTGTACATTACCACTGTGAGATTAAAGAAATCTAACACATTCAAGCATGGTGAAACGGGCACTTTCTTCTTGAACGTCTTGTTGAAGGTGACATGAAGTAAGTCTTAAAAAATGCAGGTAGTCACTATATCTAGTTTCTCACAGGATCCAATGCAACACTCTAGACCAGAGTTCCCCAATCTTTTGGGCACCAGGGACCAGTTCCACGGAGAGAGGTTTTTCCACGGACCAGAGAGTGCGTGGTTTTGTGTGCTACCTGCATCCCATGGATGGGGCTTTGCTTGTTTGTGCGGACCGGTTGCTGGCATGCCGTGGCCCAGTACTGGTCCATGGACTGGGGGTTGGGGACCCCTGTTCTAGACCTAGAACATAAGGACCTGGCTAATGCACAGTCATAGTCTTGCCCCTTTTCATCTGAAATTTCCCGGTAAGACATAAAGTCACCTTTCAGAATTTTCTCTAAATGATTTGCACCTTCTTTGTGTGGTCTCTTCTCCATAATGTCCAAGAATAATATTGGGTCCAGAGGACAGTGGGATGGGGTTTAATTGGTTGTGAGCAGTTGCTACTACTAGTATTTCTAGTTTCATTCAGTGAAATAGTTTCTTCCCATAACTGGGAGAAAAATATTTAAGACAGTCTTTAGGCACCAGAGTAGAAAGCAGGAAGCTATGAGTTCAAGTCCCACCTTAGCCATGAAAGCCATCTAGGTGACTTTGGGCAAGTCACTTTCCCTCAGCTCAGCTCATCTCACAGGGTTGTTATTGTGGGGGAAAGAGGAGGAGGAAGATGTGTTGGATATACTCGCCACCTTGAGTTAGGAGATAGATGATACATAGACAGACAGACGGACTAACTGATAGATGATAAATGCTAGATAGATAGATAGATAGATAGATAGATAGATAGATAGATAGATAGATAGATAGATAGATAGATAGATAGATAGATAGATAGATAGATAGATAGATAGATAGATAGATAGATAGATAGATGATATTTAGATAGATAGATAGATAGATAGATAGATGATATTTAGATAAATAGATAGATAGAGATGATATTTAGATAGATAGATAGATAGATAGATAGATAGATAGATAGATAGATAGATAGATAGATAGATAGATAGATAGATAGATAGATAGATAGATAGATAGATAGATAGATAGATAGATAGACAGACAGACAGACAGACAGACAGACAGATGGATGATATTTAGATAGATAAATAGATAATGATATTTAGATAGATAGATAATATTTAGATAGATAGATAGATAGATAGATAGATAAATAGATGATATTTAGATAGATAGATAATATTTAGATAGATATTTAGATAGATATTTAGATAGATAGATATTTAGATAGATAGATAGATAGATAGATAGATAGATAGATAGATAGATAGATAGATAGATAGATAGATAGATAGATAGATAGATAGATAGATAGATAGATAGATAGATAGATAGATAGATAGATAGATAGATAGATAGATGATAGAATCTTTATGCAATGATGGCATTGTTACTTAAATTGGCTTTCCATAAAACACTGAACAATAAACTAATCCCAGAAGGCTGGATTTACTCATCAAACTGCTAAAATGTAAATGGCTCATGGTTCAATGCATTATATACATTATAAATCAGAACAAGGAATATATGGAAAATTCAGTTACAAATGTGCATTATGCATCTGAGTAGGGTGCTTATAACCTAAGCTTTGATCATCTGAATTTATTCTAGCTCATTCATTCTAGTTATCTCTTTAGTGGAGTATTAACCTGTCTGGGTAGGTATAAAATTATGGGCAGATTTTTGGACTGGATTTTTTTTTTCCTGAGCAGGATGTTTGACAGCCTTCTGATCTACCAGATAAATGAAATTGGAAAGGTAATAATTAGGCTGGTAATTACTTAGACTTCGGTCTCTTATGTTTTTTATTTCCTTCATTTCTGGGCAGCTGGAGCAATGACTCATTAATAATAATAAAGTCATTTAACCCTACAGGCAAATTACAAGGAGAAGGATGCCATTTGTCATCCAACAGAAATGGAACAATCATTGGAGAGGAGAGAGAGGAGAGAGTGATCCCTGTTACATATTCATGGCTAAGGATAAAAAGGACACTTGGCACTTATTGTTAACATGACATCCCAATCTGCTTCTTAATTATCAATAAACATTAGAGAATAGCAAGCAGAAGACAAGGAACCGCTAATATGGAATTTTCCTTCAGTGAGATTCCCAAAATTGTTTTGCAGGTACCCTGCATGTATATAAGAGTTAAACAGTTGCCAAATTTGGCCACTTCCAGATGGAGGGATTTCAGCTCCCCAAATTCTGAACAATGATGGTGAGACTCTGGAAAGAGTGCAGAGAAGAGCAACAAAGATGATTAGGGGACTGGAGGCTAAAATATATGAAGAACGGTTGCAGAAATTGGGTATGTCTAGTTTAATGAACAGAAGGACTGGGGGTGACAGGATAGCAGCGTTCCAATATCTCAGGGGTTGCCAAAAAGAAGAGGGGGTCAACCTATTCTTTAAAGCACCCAGAGGCAGAATAAGAAGCAACAGATGGAATCTAATCAAGGAGGGAACCAACCTAGAACTAAGGAGAAATTTCCTGACAGGGAGAACAATCAATCAGTGGAACAGCTAGCCTCCAGAAGTTGTGGGTGCTCCAACACTGGAGGTTTTGAAGAAGAGATTGAGCAACCATTTGTCTGAAATAGTATAGGGTCTCTGCTTGAGCAGGGGGTTGGGCTAGAAGACCTCCAAGGTCCCTTCCAACTCTGTTATTCTGTTATGACCACTTTTTTTTAAATAATATTTTTATTAATTTTCTAATTTTACATTTAGGTATTTAAAAAGCAACGTGGTGGCTGGGTTAATCAATAGTTCAGTAACATACAAAAATCTTTAGTACAAATCTCAAACTACAACCTCAAATATTCCCTCTCTTTTTCCCTTAATATGTACTATCTCATATTTAAGCTATCTCATAGTTCTTATTATATCAACTAAATAAAAATATCATTATTACATTTATCAATTTTTTTTTAGCTTATACATACCTTAATTACTTTTACATTCAATCTTTACATTCAATCAATGTCCTGTTATTGGTTTTTCCCAATTTTTAGTTTCCCATCAATATTCAAATTTAATATTTGATATTTATAATTTCCAGGTTTTAGGTAACCAAAGTTTCCTTTATCTCAATTCATAACAAAATCTAATATTCAAAATACACATCTTATCTATTTGGGTATAATCTTGTTCCATGTCCATCTTACATCATCTAATTAATAATACAGTATCCCCTTTAATAAATCAAAGTCCATTATATATATATTATCTGAGTTAATCAATAAATCAAACATATTCATAATATTTTTTTCCCTAAAATTTCCCTTATCTCAACTTCTCCCTTTGACCCTCTAATTAGTAATATGAAATCCCCTCTGATAAATCAAAACCCCAATTTTCTTGAGCCTTATTCTGGCTTGCTTTCTTTGCCAACTAGCCTTCCATGTCAATGCTTTTAAATCCTTGACACAGGCAACTTCAATCGGATGTTTGGGAAGAAAAACAAAATGATGAATTGTCCTCTAGCATGAATTGTCTCTTCACTAAATAGTGATACTTCTACAATATCATAAGAGGCTATTCATTTCTCTGTGCACAATAAGAAATATTAAACTGATTCAGCATTTATTTTAATTAAGAACATCTGTTATCCCTAATGTTCTTGAAATGCAGTTTGGGACCAACAATCTATGCAGATTTAGTGGATGTTGTAATGGGTTTTGAGAATATAGCTAATGCAAACCTTATTAAAAGTTCGCATTATTTTAAGAATAGTGCAAGCTGGAATTTGTAGATTTTGAACTCTGTCTTTCTGGCATCCATTTATTTTAAAAAGTTTCCATGATTATGAAAATTGTTTTGCCTAAGTTTTTCCCTGTGAGTGGATTTACAATCCAATTAGGTTGCACCTAAATATGAAGCTTAGTGTGATATCATATTAATGTGCTATAATTTCCCTTGTGAATGCTCTGGATCATATTCAACTGCCAGAGGCAGGGAAAAATAACCCAGACTTGGGAATATAAAAGTAACTAATATACTACACTGAACAATTGGGTTGTTGAGACAATTACAAGTCCTAAAAAAGCCTATACCTTTAATTATCTTCAGGGATGATGGGATGGGGAAATGTCTTTAGCCATGTTTGTTTACAGTTCTGAAAATTTCCTCAGGGAAAATGTCTCCATGGTGTGATTTTTGTGCACTTGCCCTCTTTTAATGAAATGTGGTTTTTTTTTCCCTAAAAAAAATCCTCCCCGAAACTTGTGGCAGACAATGTTTACAAACATCGATTCAACTTGGATTTAAGCTGATGTTTTAGCTATTTAATTCTAATATCTACATAAAAACCAAACCATATCCTTGTCTCTTTCATTCCTCCTCCTCCTCAAAGATCTGCTCAAAGTAAATTACTACGTGCTATATTTTAACAGAGCACTGATTCCCATGAATAAAAATCCATAAATGAAGCAGACAATATACCACCATTGCAATGTCTCTTTTTATAAATAGATGCCATGTGTATTATGTGACCTCACTCTGAACTTTTTACATTATGGGGCTTAAACTGCTATTTAGTATAAACAACTGCATCTAAATGTGTAATCCAATTTTCTTTCCAGAATAAATTTGTATATATAAAAAACACAGGGAACATAAATATTCTTTAATGCATTCATAGCTGAACCGACAACGCTACATGAGTTTATGTTGATTATTAGATATCAAATGTGTAAAGAGCCTCCGTGTATCTAATCTTGGTGATAATCCTTTGGGTGATACATCAGTCTAGGTTTTTTTTAACCCAGAGATTTAGTCAATCTGACAAAATCTTACGAGCGTTGCAATTTTCACATCAAGTTGACTTAAAACGTTTGAATGACTGACATTTTTATCCCGTTGGATCAATAAAATTAGCACCAAATAGGTGATAATTTAAAACAGGATATTCCAGCTTCCACTAGTATCCAACCATACATAACACTGATATATCAGTATCTGTAGCTTTGGGAATTCTGCCTTTAGAAAGTCTGATGCAAAAATGAATGGATACACATTTCTTAAAGTAATGGGCATATCCTAAATGAACTTCATGAACACTTGGCCATTTTTCCCCCTGATTTTTAGTGATGTGGACACCAGCTTAAAAAGAAAACCAAAGGCTTTGATGAATATGTCCCATTGTTTAGAATAATCTTCCCTATGAGCGGTGGGGTGGCCTAATGGTGCCTCCCACTTGGAAGATTAAGAGTTCAATCCCAGGTAGTGGCAGATATTTCTCTCTGCGTGACACCAGGAAGGCCATCTGGCCTGTAAACACTCAGCTCCATCTAGCCACCCTGAGTCTACCCCAAATTAAAGAATAACAGGATTATAAAAATGGCCTTTAGAAGAAACTTCCCCAATCTGGTGCTGTACCAACACATGGACTACAACCCCCTCCTTTACTACCAATATAACTGTTACTCCAGGGGCTTGAGAATTAAGGAACCGAACCATTTTGAAGAAAGCTGGTTTAGAAACATGTGCAAGGAAAAAAAATGTTAATACACCAGCATAAATTAAAAATATATAACTTGAAAACTATACTCTTAATTTTAAAACATGCTGGAACAGATGTCTGGTAATTTGATGGACAGATCTATACAGTTTTCTTGATAACGTTATGGAAAAGGTTTTTCACAGTTTTCAGATGGAGGTGAGTTTCAATATTTCAACCTAGCTTCTGATCCTGAGATTCCTTCATAATCTCCCCTCCAAGTCATAACTAAGTCAAACCCTGCTTGGCTTTAAAGTCCAGATGAGATCGGTCAGCTTCTGCTCTTCTGCAAAACTTTGAATGGATAATTTACTTTAATGAAGATTAATGATAAAGCAGCTTCAGAGACAACATGGTTTTCCATTTCTGGGCGACAAAGCAACTGTTCTTCTCTGAAGGAAATTGGCTTCTGTGCATTTGCAGAAGTCCATTTCTGGTGAAGGAAAAGTTGAGAAAAGAATCTTCTTAAGAGAAGTCCATCACCCAATTTGTCATTAAAGGATTTGTCATTTTAAAGCAAACTAATACTTATTATATCAGGTGGATTAAATGAACCAAATCCAGGCTGCTGAGTTAGGATTAGAATTAGGGCTAGGTTCACTACAACATGTTAGTCTAAAATATGGTTGACTACTATATGGTTCAGTGCTGAGTAGGCATAGCCAGTAAATTCACACATCAATTAAAGCAAAGGCTAGCAAGGTGTCAAGGTTCTGACTAATGAAACTGAATAAAGTAGAACTCTGAGGCTTGAGAATTCCTCAAAGAACATATTTATTGGGTACATAATATCGGCATGATCAAAAGTGAAACCAACTCTAAACTTTCCCCCAGAGATTCAAAGTAATTAAATGTAGCAATTCCCTCCCTTCTATAATGCTACCCGTCACGTTATCCAATACATGCATTTGGCAGTCTTCTTGTTAGTTCTTCCTTCCACCTTCAGGATCGTTCTATGTTTAGTCTAATAAAAGTAAAAGCAACCTGATTCCCCCCCTTCATGTGGCAACTGAGAATGAACGACAAAGATGGAGTCAGCTAAGTTCATTGCAGAAGTTGACACAAGGTGTAGTTATCCAGATGTGGTTGGCCTGCACCCTCATGAGTCTTTTCCTTAGATCATTACTAGTTAGGCCTGATAAAGTTGGAACTGGATTAGAGAAGGAATGTTTCCATTCCTGAAGTCAGTGCTAAATGCCTATTCCATAATAGACAAGAATATTGGATAAAATAAGTAGACTACAACACATGGATAGCAATAGCACTTAGACTTATATACCATTTCATGGTGCTTTACAGCCCTCTCTAAGCAGTTTACAGAGTCAGCAAGCTGCCCCCCAACAATCTGGGTCCTCATTTTACCAATCTTGGAAGGATGGAAGGCTGAGTCAACCTTGAGCCGGTCGGGGACGAACTCCTGGCAATCAGCAGAATTAGCCTGCAATACTGCATTCTAAGCTCTGCAACACATGAGTGTGTTATGTAGATAAAATTAACAACTAAGGTCACAGAATGTCAGTATATGGAATCCTTACTAGGGCTATGAAGCACTTTAGATTCGAAGGCAAATAGAAGTATTTCAATGCAGGTGGCTGGTCTCATTTTCAACTTTTTAAAAACGGCTGTATCCTTCCTGGATACGGTATATCTCTCCATATTTGCCTTAATGAGTTGCAGAGAGGTATTATGCATGCAACTGATAATACCTGAAAGCACCTTTTTGCCTTTTCATTTGAAGTGCTGCACAGCCCTTCTCCTCGTGCTACTTTGGATGGTCCCCACAGGGACAGTTTAGGAAGAAGGAATGGCCACTGATTGAAAGCTTGTGAGGGAGTAAAGAAGGTGGCAGAAAGCATTCCCACATGATCGGAAGCCTGCCCCAGATCCATCCCATTCTCTACACCTCATATCTCCAGAGCAAAACCTGACAGCAGCTTAAAATTGTCATGCAACCTAAGCAGCCAGTCAATTTGCATTTTCTTCCAAAGTTACCCACCAAGCTTAAAGTCGTAAATGGCAGATTCCATGTCTATTAAAAATTCACCCATCTGCTATGGCACTGCCCACCTCCTTGGCCCGCGAATTCATCTTTCTTCCCCTCAAAATGTCATTAATATGCTTGGAGTTAATTCATTCTAGACCCAGAGCTTCAATTCACATTCACGTTAGCAGAATATATTCATCACAAATGATGTGACTTGAAAAGGCAGATTTAGATTCTGACAGAGAATAATTTATCATGGCTGGGAAAGAGCTTCCCACCAACTGGGCTATTTGAAAGCAGCAAGATGAAAATATACCAACTGGAGAGAATGCACAAATGTGTGTGTGTGTGTGTGTGTGTGTGTCTGTGTGAGGGGGGAAGAATAGAAAATAAAACATATGAGAGAATAAAATGGGGGCTGCCCATTTCAAAAGAAAGAAAGACTATTCTCTCCCCCCCCAAAAAAAATAAAGTCATTTTCTTAGTGATTTTGGTCTGGGCAGATCCCTGAAAAGGCACTTCAATCAAAATCCTTGATGTACATTAAGAATAGAAAGTGGGTTTTACATTGGTTAATCTACGAGCATTCACACATATTATGCTATGCCATAATGAAGTTTCTTTAGTATGGTTTTAATCTGTGGCAGAAGCAGCCAACTGCATGTGGATGTAAACTAAAGACACCATAGATAGGGCAATGCATGCAACAGAATAACAGAGTTGGAAGGGAACTGGGAGGTCTTCTACTCCAACCCCTTGCTCTAGCAAGAAACCTATCCCATTTCAGACAAATGGTTGTCCAGTTTCTTCTTAAAAGCCTCCAGTGATGGAGCACCCACAACTTCTGAAGCAAGCTGGTTTATTGTTCTCACTACCAGGAAATTTCTCCTTAGTTCTAGGTTGCGTCTCTCCTTGATTAGTTTCCATCCGTTGCTTCTTGTCCTGCCTTCAGGTGCTTTGGAGAATAGGTGGACCTCCCTCTTCTTTGTGGCAGCCCCTCAAATATAGGAACACTGCTATCCTGTCACCCCCTAGTCCTTCTTTTCTTTAAAGTAGAGATACCCAATTCCTGCAACTGTTCTTTATCTGTTTTTGCTTTCAGTCTCCCAATCCTCTTTGTTGTTCTTTTTCAGTGTATATTCAATCTCTGTCGTCCAGATCCATTCCCACATCATCATGCATTCAAATGCTTTCTCATTTTCTTGAAGTTCTTCCAGGAATTTTGCTCAAGTGCTGCAAATTTCTGTTTCCCCCCCTCCCTAATACATTACTTAATGTAGGTATGGCATCTTGGTAAGGTACTTGGTTACTCTTCTACCAAATATCACATTTGAATATATTGTTCTGAGCTGAGAAATATAAGAAAATAAACACTTCTGACGTTGTGACTTGAAGACTTTAGGTTAATAGACTTTAGATCTACTGTAGTTTAATTGATCTGGTATCAGATCACGCAATAGATTTCTTCAGTACCATTATTTGGGATTCCCAAGGGGGAAAAAGTTAGTCTGTCTCCAAAGGAGTGGATGTTTCGTCAGCAGTGTGTGAAACCCAGGAACAGTTCTCCCTAGAAGCCCCTGAATAAATGATAAGGCTTTAGATTATGTGCATCCCTCTCCAGCTATTTCCCCAGGGAAGGTGTGAAATAGATTAAGCAATGGAATGCCTCCAGGAGCTTTGTGAAATAAATTAAGCAATGGGATGCGAGTATATTCCTTCCTTGTTGCCCACAGACATCCTACTTTAGCAATTGAGTTAACTTCGGTTTAAATTAAAAATGATTAAATGAGAACCTAGAGCTACTCCGAAAAGATAAAAATGGCAGGTGGTTATGCCTCAATGGTCAGGGAAGAAAAAAAAAGAAGAAGACAAGGAAAGCTGAAACAGAAAACAATTTTAGAAGATGCTACGAAGGTGGATGGGAAGGAACCTCACTAGTTGGCCAATAATTGGGTGTTCTGTGAGTGGCCATAATAGACATTTTGTGAGAGGAACCACAACAACCCTCACCATTTCTAATTAGGCTCATAGGCTGAAAAAGAAAAAAGACTAAAAGAGAGACCAAATAGTAATTAAAGTCTGGCCAATGGACATGGCATTAACTGGAGAAGAGCAGAATGGACGAGAAAGAATTGGAGAAGATAACAAAGTACAAAGACCTGCAAATAGAAGTAGAAAGACTGTGGCAAAAGAAAACAAAGATAGTACTAATACTATACCTTGGTGCCAACCCAAAAGAACTGAAGCACCTCTTGAACACCGTTGGCAAAATTCACCACCAGTCAATTCCGAAAGGCAGCTTTGCACAGAACAGCTGGCACAATACCTTTAACACCATCAAACGACAAACATAATTTGTTGTTTGGATTTCCTGCGCTCAGTCGTTCAGTTCCTAGCCATCTCAGGACTGGAGTATTGTAAGGCGCTCTACGTGGGGCTACCCTTGAAGAGCATTTGTAAGCTCCAGCTGGTGTAGAGTGTGGCAGAGCGGGTGGTTTTGGGGTCCCCAAGAATGGCCCCTGTAACACCACTGCTCCGTGAGCTGCACTGGTTACCAGTCTGCTTCCAGGTGCAATTCAAGGTGTTGGTAATCACCTTTAAAGCTCTTCATGGCATGGGTCCAGGTTACTTGAAGGACCATCTCTTCCTTACAACTTGTGCCAGCAGAGGAGGCATGCTGCGGGTCTCATCAGCCCGATTATTCGGGCTGGTGGGATCCAGGAGGAAGGTCTTCTCTGCTGTTGCTCCTGCCCTCTGGAACATCTTGGCCACCAATGTGAAGTTGGCCCCAACCACCCTTTTTGTAAGGGCCTAAAGAAGTGGCTTTGCCAGTCGGCTTGGGGCCCCATTGTGAGAACAACGCAATGGAGGTGGTTGATTGAGTAATAACAGATCTCACCTCCCCATGTGTCTTTGGTTTTAAGGTTTGATTTTAACATTTTATGTTTTAACTAAGATGTAACTATAAGAGTTAACCTATGGTAAGATGGGTGGCCAATAAATAAATAAATGAATGAATGAATGAATGAATGAATGAATGAATGAATGAATGAATGAATGAATGAATCAATGAATCAATGATAAACCTATTTACTTATTCCTTGGAGAGGTCTTGAATAGGTGGATAAGAATGCCAGATCCAGTCTGTCTGTGTGATCCTCTGTAATAATGACAATAATACAACTGATTGAGGATGATCCAGAGAGTTTCTTGACTCAGCTGAGTTGAATATGGTTCTCCACATCATACCAATGTTTTAAGTTAGTATAAAACATCTTGATTAGGTGCACATGGGAATTCTAGAAATTAGGGTAATGTTTCATTCTAACCTTATGGAATTTTTGCATCCATCTTATTTTCTACCAGTCTGTAACAAAGGCGACACAATGCCCAGAACTTCACCGCTAAGTGTATATGGCCTAAATTAAAGAAGCCATTGAACTGAAACAATCAATGTTTCCCATTGATTTTAAGCTTTTGTCTATTTGTAATTGACACGCTAACAAGCCCAAGTTGCCTTTCACAGTCATTAATAATCCTATAAATGAAGCTGGAAGTCTAATCTTCTCTCCCCAAAAGGAAAAAAAAAAAGGAAAGAAAAAGAAAGCACAAAGAGTTAATCAATTACCTTAATAAAGGTCATTTCAGAAAAGGACTCAGCTAAATGAATCCAGATGAGAAGATATCAGTAGCAAACTTTGATATATACCTACAGATATTACCCACCTTAACTTAATTAAAGTCAATGACTTAATAAAGTTCTTCCTTAGTAAACCAATATCCAAATTTCTCATGACTCCTCTAATTTTAATGAACTTGTCTGCAGTCTGTTGTTCAGCCAACCAACTCAAAAGATATTAAATTCTAGTTTATATAGTAAAGTTCAACAGAGTTTGCCGGGAAGGCACACTGGGAAAATGAGA
Source organism: Azemiops feae (assembly GCA_023970755.1). Lineage (NCBI taxonomy): Eukaryota > Metazoa > Chordata > Lepidosauria > Squamata > Viperidae > Azemiops > Azemiops feae. The sequence continues at coordinate 2,006,718 of JALGBA010004191.1, read as the reverse complement.
TGGTCTAGGCAGAATGGACAATTATACATACTTTTAATCACAAGTACAAACCTATATTTAAATCATGATTTAGCTGCTGATGGAGAAGAATGGCCTAATGGCTTTACCACAAGGAATAACAAATTTCATGCTATTGGTAATACATGCCAGAATAATAAACAAGACAAAACAGATTTTTTTTGCTGGCAAAATCTCTCTCTCTCTCTCTCTCTCTCTCTCTCTCTCTCTCTCTCTCTCTCTCTCTCTCTCTCTCTCTCTCTCTCTCTCTCTCTCTCTCTCTCTCCCTTTTTCTCTTCTGTATCTTTGTCTTCATCTGTGTTATATCTAATAAAGTGCAATACTTAGCTGGTTAAAAAAGTAAATCTGCTAAATATAATGAAATTATTCCAAATTAAGAAGTATACAGATGCAAGAAAATATTTGTAGCTCAGGGTTCAACTGGGGAGTCCTTGGTGATTTCTGAGTTTGATTGTTTTCTTGCAGACGTTTCATTACCCAACTAGGTAACATCATCAGTGATAGAAGGAAGTGGGGGCTTGTGGAGAGAAGGAGGAGGAGGAGGAGGAAGAGGAGGAGGAGAACTGTGGTATCCTTGGTGCTCTCTGAGCTTGGCTGTTGTTTTTTTTTGCAGATGTTTTATTATCCAACTATGTAACATCATCAGTGGAGTTTGCTCTCTGTTTATATGCATTGGCTTGTCCTGTTCAGTGTTGGTGGGAGCAAACCACACTCCCAGAAGCAACCTTTATCAATTAGACCAGCGGTTCCCAACCTTTTCTATATCCCGCACCCCCAGAATGCTTTCGATATATTCTCGCCCTCCCCCTTACAAAAGTTCGAAATAACGGCAACAAATTTTGCATATACACTATAATTTTGAAAACCCAAGTTTTCGCACCCCTGGAATATCGTCTTGCACCCCCAGAGGGTGCGAGTACCCTGGGTTGGAAACCCCTGAATTAGGCAATTGGTGCATATTGCCAGTGTGATCTATCTGGACCGATAACAAATCTCCAACTTTCCCAGCCCTGCTGTGCTTTTCCTTTCAGGCATCGGAGATGATATTGAAGGCTTCCCGAAGGTTCATTGTCAGTGGCTGATGGAACAGCTTGTTAACACAAAGACGCCCAATGCATCCTTATCAGGAAGTGACAGATAATGGCAGGGGAAGCATTTCTGTCACTATAACCATGCATTCATATGCTAATTGGCTATTTACCTACATGAGTTGATTACACCAGCAAGAACAACGAGCCAGTCAGGAGCCAAGGACTTTGCATGAGTGCAGACTGCTGTGCGTGTCCTTTGTTATGGCCACCTCTCAGTGGTAGCAGTGAGAAGGCAATTCCTCTCCTCTCCGACAGCTGCCAGTGAAATGTTTCAAGAGGAATTGTTAGCTCCAAGATAGAGCAAGGGACCCACACCATGACATATTGCTCTGCTGTCATGGTTCCGATAGATGAGACCAGTAAAAGCAGAACGCCAGGGCAAGAGGTTTCCTTAAAGAACAGATTTATTGGCTGCAAAGTATCGGCACAGTCAAAAGTGAAACCAAGTCTGGAGTTCCCTCCCAAGTGTCACAATGTTACAAAGTTGAACTTCCCACCCCAGCACTATGTAATTATTCACATTCCCTAATAGAATACTTTGGCGGGCTTTCTAACAGAAGGCTCAGCCCGCCAAAAGGCAGCTATGACCTTGGTTCCCACGGGACAAATTATTGTTTGGTCTAACCTTAAAACCACTCATCCCCCCTCCCAGTACTGCGGCAACCGAAAATGAAGCAAAAATGGCTTCAGCCAAGATCGTTTGCAGTGTTGACATGTGCATTGAAATCCCTCAATACTATGTCTTTATGCATCGGGTTTCAGGAATTACACACTGTGCTACTTCTAAAAAGAAGAAAGATCTCATCCAACCGGCAAGAGTGGGGCAATAAAGAGCAGAAGCAATCTGGTAGTAAGTTTACTCCCTAGAGGAAGAGGAAGACAAATGGAAGAGAATCAGGCTCTTCCTAGCAGCTGGCAAAAATAACCACAAACCTGTAGGTGGTGTTCCATTAGCAGGCCCTGTAAGTGGACCCCTTGGAGTGGGTTGTTCATGTAAGCAAAACTCTGAAGGATCATCTGCCCATGTGCCTCGCTCACATTACAGCTATGAAATGAGTCTGTGTGGATCCCAGCATGAGGCTCGGGATCCCATGTCGTGACAAATTCAATGCCTACTGCAAGGGGAGAGGAAATGCATTACCCAAAAGCTGGTCATAAAGACAATTAGCTATTTCCTTCTTTCCAGACTTTTAAATAGAGTCATGGTTGAAAAGTCTCACAGCTTCTTTTTCAGTCTTTATCTCAATCTTTCTCTATATCTCTATCACCTCTACCTCAATCTTTACCTCTTCCTCTATCTCTAATTTCTACCTATCTCTCTATTTCTATTTCTATTTCTTTCTTTCTTTCTTTCTTTCTTTCTTTCTTTCTTTCTTTCTTTCTTTCTTTCTTTCTTTCTTTCTTTCTTTCATCTAGTCTCTATCACATCTATCTCTATCATTTCCTCATCTGGCCTAGTTGGCAGTTTTTAAGGGTTCCTTCATATATTTAATGTATAGTGCAGTTGAGCCACTCAGGCTTGTGTTTAAAAAGGTTGACCAGACAAATCTTTTACATAAAATGAAGAATAAATTAAATTGCTGGGAGACATACTTTAGAGGAACATAAACTTTGTGAGCTAAAAGGCATAATAATAATAATAATAATAATAATAATAATAATAATAATACTAATAATAATAATAATAATACTACTACTACTACTACTACTAATAATAATAATAATAATAATAATAATAATAATAATAATAATAATAATAATAATAATAATAATAATAATAATAATAATAATAATAAAGTTGGAAGGGACCTTGGAGGTCATCGAGTCCAACCCCCTGCTTAGGCAGGAAACCCTACACCATTGCGGACCAATAGCTGTCCAGTCTCTTCTTAAAAACCTCCAGTGTTGGAGCATTCACCGCTTCTGGAGGCAGGTTTTTCCATTGGTTAATTGTTCTAATTTGATTAGTATCTCTTCAACTAAACTGATCAGATAATGTTGCTTTGGACTGTACACTTCTCCAACTTTTACAATGTTATTCTCTGCTCAGAAAAAAAAAAATATCGTTGTTTATTCTGCCAGTATGAAAACAACGCCCACATTTAGACCTGAAATTCTTTTGAGAAAGGATGTTCAAAGTCTCTCTCTCTCTCTCTCTCTCTGTGTGTGTGTGTAATGATAGAGATAAAGATATAGATAGAAATACAGAATTCAGACAGACAGACGCACATGTGTATATAAGCAAACACTGATGTCAATATGCGATAAAATAATAAACTCATGTGTAATAGATACATAGATGAAATACCCTGAGTTTCCTACCCTCAACTGCTAATATTTCACAGACAACATTAAGTACAAACAAGTGCTGTCAGACATATGAAATGCTTTGAATGCTGGAGATATATCAGAAAAATCACTACATCAGATCTATTCAGATCTTCATATCCCAGCCAAATTTTAAAGATACTGAGGCAGATAGTCTTCAAGTGGGATCCTGGCATCCCCAATCTTTCAAAGCAAACTACATAGGTGGACAGCGAAATAATAATAATGGATCTACGCATTCAATATCCATCTCACCAAAAGACTTAACAGGGCACAAACAACCATCCGCTTCTCCAGTTGTGACAATGATGTATGTTGTGCTTAAGTTACTACTATTATCCTGAGATTGCAGATGAGAAATGGAGGCAGGAGAGAATCAACTTGTCCAAGGACATGAGGACATAACATGAGAAAGGGGAGATTCCAACCCCAGGGTTTGTTTTTTCCCCCCCTAATATCAAATTCAACCCTCTTTCTCATTACCAAACTGCTCCGACTCCCACAATGACATTCTATGACATTCACCGAATTGGAGTAGCGTCATTACTTATGTCAATAATTCACAGAGAAATAATGGCAAGCGAGTCAGGGAGGGGGGAAAAAGCAGAAGAAGAGAAAGAAGAAAAAGAAGGGCAAAAGACTGACATTGCCAGCTTTTCCTTTCAACCGGAGAGGCTAAGATTAACAGAGTTTCAGTTGTGGAAAATGCACATCACGTTACTCTCGCTTTGACAAGATCAGTGAGTGTCACCGGAGATGACTCCGATCAAGCACCAGGATGACAGATAAAAGAATAAAAGCCCCCCATCCTATAAATCCTAACCCTCCCCTCCTCTAAAAAGAGATCCGGCAATTTTCCATAGCAATAGGCGACTCTCGCATTAAATACGGCAAAGCGCAGTTATTCTGAATCTTATCCTGGACAGAATAGCAATAATACTATTCCTAACATGGATATTGTTTTGCTCAGAGGTCTAAATACAAGAGAGTGTATTTTAACTCAAAAGAATTTGGATCACTTTATATCTCTTTCCACAGATCTAGTATCACTGAATCTAGCACTCATTTCTGCCCTCTTCAGTAGGGAGATGATTTTTATTTTTTTGGTCTTCTGTTCAATCATGTTCATTTCTCAGAGATTGTCTGGGAATCATGTCCCTCCAGTTTTTTTGGCCAGGAGTGGTTTGTGATTGCCTCCTTCCTAGGGAAGAGGGGGGGGAGAGAAAGAGAGAGAGGGAGAGGGAGAGAGAGGGGGAGGGTACAAGCAAAAGGTTGAAGAGATTGAAGCTACTCTAGGGTTAAATCAGTATATATGAGAGCCCAGCCAGTTCACCTCTTCTAACTTCTAAATGAAAACAAGGTTGGTTTTTAACACTTTCTCCAATGGCAGAAATTCCTGTCTGACTCATTTTTTTCACTGATATGCACATCTGTCGGGATACCCAACGGTGCTTTTTCAAAAGGCAACTGGACTTTGTTTTTCCTTGATGACATTTCACTTCTCATCCGAGAAGCTTCTTCAGTTCTGACTGAATCAGTTTTGATTTCTTTAGTTCTGACTGAATTAGAACTGAAGAAGCTTCCTGGATGAGAAATGAAATGTCTTCAAGGAAAAACAAAATCCAGTTGCCTTTTGAAAAAGGGACAACCATGACCCAAAGAGAATCTCCAAAGACACATGTCGGGATAACCAACACATTTATTCTGTGGTTGCCTCTCTTTACTGGTTTAAAAGTCAAAGGGTTATAGGTTCTTTGTGTTATAAGAGCAGATAAAGAATCCTACCAAGTAGATCAGAGGTTTTCAACATTTCTTTTGACAGAGGTCAAGCCAATGTTTTTAGGAAGAACACAAGTTACAAATATACGATCCACAATGGTCTAAACCTTGTAGTGTAGCATAGAAAAATGACAATCCCTTTGCACAGAATCCATTGGGGAGAATACTCACATATTTTAAAAATTCAATATTGGTGTAATTAAAAAAAGATATCAAACTGGATTGACCAGACGTATGTCTGCAAGCACAAAAAAATTATATTAAGCAGGAAAATATTATTCCATTAATTTTCATACTTACTAGTAGCTTGGTTACATTCTTGTAAGGTTCCACTGTTTCACCTATAAAAAACTAAGCTGGTCCTTAATGCTAACAAGACATGAAGATATAGCAAGGTGAAAACAAGATCAATTATGAGTTAATTTCATCATAAAAAGATGCTGTGCCAATAAAATAAAATAAAAATAATAGGTCAGCTTTGGAATAAAATAAGGCATGCTCCATCCAATATTATATAAAAGAGAAAGGCAATTTAGAAATTGCTAGCACCTTCCAGGAGTCCATCAGCAATCTTCAGCAACAAAATTAAACCTAACACCTTAAATGAAATATAACTAGATCCTTTGGCCAAAGATAGTGTTAAAATATATTAGAATTTTTTTTGAAGCAGAATCTGATTCAATTTAAAACATTTAGAAATGATTTAATTCACTATCCAGGATTGCTGGCAGATAGTGTTCATAAAAATGTTCTCAGAAGGAAGGTATAAGGTGGATTTTTTTTTAATCCCATGCCAGACAATGCTCCAATGGACTTTCCAATCAGACCATCAGCGAACTGGGACAAAATTTAGAGTGATTTGGTTGCCACCAGATGAACACATGCCTCTTGTGGCTGTGTTGGCACAACAGCTAGGCTAGGCTATCCTGAGTTGAATAATATGTGTGATGGAACTCAGCCATAAGATCATTGTGTGACATTGGAGGCAGAAAGATTTAAGATTTAGTGTTGTGTGTTAACCTAGCTCAGGGGTAGGCAACCTTGGCTCTTTTATGACTCGTGGACTTCAACTCCCAGAATTCCTGAGCCAGCATGGCTCAGCTTGGAAACCTCTCCCTTTCCCCTCAGCATGGCTGGCTCAGGAATTCTGGGAGTTGAAGTCCACGAGTCATAAAAGAGCCAAGGTTGCCTACCCCTGACCTAGCTAAATGACCACCAAAAATCAAAGCAAATTTCATAGACACAAATGAAATAGTCAAGGTATTCCCCCAACCCAAGCAAAATTATGTGTAGTTTGGTGGAATCAAGTTGAGTTGAAGGGAGGAATAAAATGGCTGGGTAGCTTTAGTGCATTGTGGAGAAGAAGCTGAAAGGTGATCCTCCCTAAAACTTTACGGTATTCATCTAGTAGTCATGGAGGTGTGTGCTTTTGTCTAGCAAGATTCCTGTCTACAGGCAAGTAACAAAAAACATACCACTCTGATCAGTTCACTTTGTGACTGCTACTTCCTTGCACATGGCATGAATCATGTTTTAGAGAGGATTTCCCTTCAGCCTCTTCCCTCCCCAAAAGAGACGCAAGGCTACTCAGCCGTTTCACTCCTCCCCTCAATTCAGTGCCAGATTCCTCCAATACAGTGAGTTCAACATAGCTCTTTTTACAGCATGAGGGGGTACACAGTATCATTTTTGCATGGTGAAGATTACAGACTTAAATAGGCATTTAGTCTTAGGGAAATGACAGGAAATTGGAGTGTCTTCAGGGCATAGTGAAAAACGTCAAGATGGAGGCCATGGTGTGCAATCAAAACTCCACCCCTTTTTATAAGGTTGCACTCAAAAAACAAGTGAAGCTTCAATTATACTGTTGTGGTTGCCTCTTGATGTTTCTAAGTCCACCTTGCAGACTCCCTTGATAGTAAGAGAAAATAACAGAGTTGGAAGGGACCTTGGAGGTCTTTTAGTCCAACCCCCTCAAGCAGGAGACCCTATACTCCATTCCAGACGAACGGCTGCCCAATCTTTTTAAAAATCTCCAGAGTTGGAGCACCCACAACTTCTGAAGGCAAACCGTTACGCTGTTCTCACTGTCAGGAAATTTCTCCTTATTTCTAGCTTGTTCATCCTGCAGTTTTCATTTAGATATCGTCTCTCCAGCAGTCTGATCCCTTTCCGGCTCCCCACACTTTTGTCAAAATCCAAGGGAAAGCATCAGCTCGAAACGCTTCCCCTACAGCTTTTTAAATAAAGAATCGAGGGCAGTTGAAGTAGGCTGCCGGCCGATGGAGAGTTGAGAAACAGAAAAAAAATAAAAATAAAAAGCAAAAGCAAACCTGCTAGCCTAGATTAAGACAATCTAAATGGCCCTGTAAGTGTCAGAGAAAGAATAGAATCCTCTTCGGTAAATGATAATGGTGGGAACCAGAGGACAATTTTGGCAGGCCTGATGTATTCCTAACCCAGCAGGGTTATTGGAAAATGTGACCCATGGTTTTTATCAGAGCTGGATGGTCTTGCTAATCCCCATTACTGTTGATAAAACAATATAGAGTTCCGGTGAAAAATGTGGATTCATTATTTGCCCCACATTCTCTTTATATATGTCTGTAATTTTTCCTGTACGTTTTTGGCATGCCTCTATCTTGACTGTAGATGACGATAATTTCATCAATTTATTGGATTCATGGCTGCCTCCGTGCTTCCCAGAAGCTACAAGTTGTCAGAAGAGGAGACCAATAGACTAGGGGAAATGAAGAAAGATGACCGTGAAAGCTTTTTTGTTCTCAAATAAGGGAAATAAATGTTCTCTGCTATAGTTGTAACAAGGACTTCTGAATCACCTCGTCTGCTGGGTCCAAGGTGAGAGCCACCCACGTTATCCATTACTGCCCAGGTTGTCTTTGTACTTAGTACAGGTGCCAACTCTATCACAACTGGTCTATAGCTGTCTAAATAGTTGATAACGAGAAAGGATTTAAGTGAGAAAACCTTGTATAGCATCTTCTCTGTCGTGATTCAACCACAGAAAAACAGATTAACAGAACTGGAAGAAACCTTGGAGATCATGCAGGGGACCCTATACCATTTTTGACAAGTGGCTGTCCAGTCTCTTCTTGAAAGCCTCCAGCGATGGAGCACCCACAACTTCTGAAGGCTACTTCTCTTCCATTGGTTGATTGTTCTCAATGTCAAAAAATTTTCTCCTTATTTCTAGGTTGAATCTCTCCCCTCATCAGTTTTTAAAAGAAGTGTTGTCTAAAATGGGCTAATGGAAATGAACTTACACCTTCTTAGAACATTATAGCAATGGTGCCTTTTTAAGTTCACATTTCAAATTTTCTAAATTTGTTCAGAAAAAATCCCTTCCAAAAATTGCACCAGTACTCTAAGCCTGAGAGAAGAAGCAAGCAAAAAAGAAATATTGCAAATGAAAAGCAGCTATTCTGATACTTTTCAGTAATGGGAAAAAAAAATTGTTCTGGCCAGATAATAACTGATCTAATCTGAACAGCTTGGCAGTAATAGATTTCATTTAAATTGCTCTTGTTAAATAGCTGCAGTTTTGAAAAGCAGTTAGTTAGTGGGTGCTTCTTCTCTTTGGCCATATACAGTAAAAGAGGATACTTTGGGATGTATGTGGTGAAACAGGTCAGTGTTTTATCGAGCAAAATAATATCATGCTACAATTCCTATGGGATGCATTATTTTTGCCACCATTACGAGGCTTTCTCATTTTAATAACATTCTTAACTGTGAGGCCCTATTCATTCAGCATCCTGGAATTATCTAGCTTCTCTATATAGACTCCAGGGGACTGGTGAATTTCAGATTGAAAACAGCAAATTTCCAACTCTGGAAAAAATATTCCTAAGGGAGAACAGATCTAAGCTTTCTAATTAAATTAATTAATTACAAATAGCTCATTTTGGCAAGCATTGTGCAGCTGCCCTGAATCTGAGTAAAGTTGGACAAACTAACTTTACGAGCAAATGCATACGGCTGCATTCTCTCTCTCTCACTCTCTCTCTCTCTCTCTCTCTCTCTCTCTTTCTTTTTTGTTTTCTCTCTCTCTCTCTCTCTCAGAAATACGTAATCACACAACTCCATCCCCGGGTGTCTTTCAGACTCAGACATACAGAAAAGTGTTAGAAAGATAGAAACACGTGAAACAGGGCATTCTAAAACCAGCTCAAAGCCATCACTAAGATTCAAACTAAGCATTCAAGCAATCCAGGAATAAGACAGAAAGGCAGAAGCTCAGTTGATAGGGGATGATGGAACCACATTTCAGTGAAATTTTGAAGACATTCCACTCTAACCTGTACATGCAACAAAAAGTCTCTGTGATAATGATTCATAGAGATCCCACCCACTCACCATTCCTCAAACAAAGTAAAAATTCAACAGAGAAAACTTTTAATTGTAGAACTCTTGTAGAACTTTCTTATGAAAGATGACTAGCAACAAATTTACCAGGAGAAGAAGCTGATAGAAGCAAGGAATAGGCTGGTCAAAGAAATCTGAAACAAACCCATCTGTTTCATGGTTAAACCATATACAAACTGACAGATCCAAATAAGGAGGATATTCTTACAACTTAATTCTAACCAAAGTATTCACACATTAGAACGGCAGAGAAAATGTTTGCATTTCAATTTGCCCTTAACTAGTTCCAGAATTCTCTCAGTGAATTGGAACACACTTGTCTAAAAGTTGCAATACAGCTTGTAATTTCTGCACCATAGCCAATTTTAAAAGCTCCATACATGATAAAAGTTCATGATGTATTAGTTCCAACAATCAATACATAAACAAACAAAACAAATTCCAAACATCTTCACCTACACCTTCATTTATCTCTAATATACCAAAATGTTTGCCCTTGTATATTTGCTGATTAAGCTTCTTTATACATAAAAGTTAATCTCCTCATGTGTGTATTAGGACATTTTCAACTTATTCATGTTTAGTTTTTAGGTGGCCTATTCTAATCAAAAAAAGGGTGGATGAAGGATAGATGACAGGCAAAAGGCTCATTACTGAAGATTTAACTTGAAAAAGTTGAAGTTTCCCAATAAATTTGAAATAACTGTAGTGTTCCAAATTTATGAAATCAATGCGGTGGCTTGTAGATGAAACAAAGCTGCAAGATCAGAAGCAGCCATCAGTATATTGCAATGCTGCCTCCATATTTTATTCCTCTGCTATTTGACTTTCATCTTCTCTAGAAATTCATTTAACTTTTGTCATACCAATGCTTCAAAGGAAACTTCTAGGAAAAAAATGTATCCTGTACTTTACCTCAGAATATCTAAGAATTCACTGAAGCTTTAGTTGGCACACATGTGTCTGTGTGTATCTCGTTCCTTATTTGAATAGTTGTAGGACAGGCTAAGTAATACCCAGTCCGAGGTATGGAATCTTATCCTGGTATCTCTAAGTTCTATGCTAGAGCCAAGTTTTCTAGAGTAAGAGAAATTAAAGAAATGTGATCCCCCCCCCAAGTAAAAATATAGATGACTTGGTAAGAAGAGCAAAGGCAAAATCTAGGTGTAGATGGTGGTCAAGCTAGGAAAAAGATGAGGAATCATTTAGGTGCAGAGATGCAATAGAGAGTTGAAGGAAAATATTGGAAATAAGTTATAGTAACTATGATTTCAAATCCTCAGCCACTGCCACGCCCAGTTTGTTCTTCTAAGTGTCATTATAGTTTGGTTTGACAATGAGAATCCTTCCTGAGCTAAAAAAAATCCTTATGAATCACTATCACAGAGACGAAATACTTCTGAATCTATAAGGTATATCTCATAATCGTCATATGTTTTACCTTCAAGATAATTCTTTTATTGATGGGAAAGTGCCAGCTGGGCTAGAAGGAGGAGTCAAGCAGGGGCCCAGCTGGAATCATTGCACAACTGTGACAGACATAAGCTTAACCTCCCCCCAAATCCATGAAGCCTTATCTGGTCATTCCCAAGGGAAGGCAAGCAGTCTGGGTAGATTTGTGTAACTTAGGTAGAGAACTGTTGTTTACTTTGGCCATTAATGATTGTGTCTGACAATTGTTATTATATATTTTCCTCCGCCTCCTCCTCCTCCTCCTCCTCCATCCCAGAAAAGCAGAGACAAAGTTGAACTTAAAGATAACTTTACTGATATTGAATTACATAGTTGAATTTGGCTACCTGTAAAAAAAAGGGTCACCTATGGATGACACCATTATGCATATTGAATGGGGGACAACCAAGAACTTCTGAAGCTGTAGGGTACATTGGGAAGTTGAAAGAAAAGATCCAGAAGAAGGTAGTGGCAAACTCTGTACTGCCGCTAAGAAGATGCCATGGAGATGCCTGCATCTTCACCAGAGCTGATGGAATATTTACCTTTCGCCTACTTAACTGCGACTCAGATTTACTTACTCATAACTGCAGGAAGTAAACAGCTAGCCTTATGCCCTTGATAGAAGCTGGAGGAACTCCACTAACCCTCTGGTGAAGAGGGACCATGGGCATGCATGCTGAATTCTCATCTAAGTGATGAGAATGAAAATGACATCCCTAATTGAAAGCGATGGCATGCTGGTGTCCTGTCACTCAACCGCCTTTACTTTCCCTGACTAGGAATATTTAATATAAACATTGTTGGATGTTTAAATTTGCAGAAGCTGCTTGGAAACAGCTTTGCTTGCATATCTAGGAAGTATCAATGGGCAAAAAGATACAGAGCTTAAACTTTCCTTTCTACATAGTTGGTCCCTAGGAGACTGGAAAATAGAAGAAGAGACAGTTCAAATTTGGCCTTGGCTATGAGCTTCCTAAGAGAACCGAGAAGCTAATCTCTTCCATCCTTCTATGTGCCATACTATGGGGTGACAACACCTATACAACACATTCCAACAAAATGGATAGGGGAATGGGAAAATGTGACAATCCTAGACCAGGCCAAGTCCAAAAATGCCAGGGGATTTCTAGAAGCCTGACACTCTGACAAATTACGTTTCAATAGACACAAAGACAATAAAAACATCTATAGACTATGCAAAACATACAATCAACCAGCCCAAAAGCACCTCCCCATCAACAATCAGCACCCAGATCAACATAGATTAACTCCAAAGTTAACTTCAGACCAACAATCAAGTAAAACAATACTCAAATCAGGAAACTGCCAAAGAGCCAACAGTAAACAGCCCAACCAAAGAATCTCTTAAGACCACTCCCCACTCAACTGACAGGCAAGACACCAGAATATAAACTGACAGCAAACAGCACTCCTTACTAGCACTGATGATGTTACCTAGTTTGGGCAATGAAACGTCTGCAAGAAAACAGGCCCGCTCAGAGAGCACCAAGGACTCCTCAAACTTCCAATCATTCACTGAAGTGAACTTCTGAACATTATTCAGAGAAAAACTAGACCCATTTTTATTTTCTAAAATTCTTATCCCTACTTACAGTAAGAGGCATGTGATGCCGCATAAATCTTGATGTTACGACGCAAATGACGTAATTGCACAATGCCTGTGTCTTCCGTCTTGCTGCTTGTGGGAGCTTGCTGCAGGACACTTACCTTCTAGCAACAACTATATTTTGTGATATTTGGTCTATTATGGCTGCATCAGGAGACCCCCACAAGACATTCCTTTATCTTAGCAGGCTTTATCCCATTGGTGGTGCTTAACCTAAAGTTAAATAAAAGCGGTCATCATTTCTCATTTAGCTATTTTGGCATTTTTAGAGCCTTCGGTGGTATATCACAGCAAATTCTCTTCCTTGGGGACTCCTGCAAAGCAAATAATGGTGTTCATAAAGTCAAAAGTAAATAAGAATTGAGCTGTGGCCATTAAACCAAGTAATATAAAAGGATTAATCCATTAGAGTTCATGACACAAGCTTGCCTGCTGATGTTGCATGCATCTAATGGATCTAAGATTTCTAATTAAATCAATTAATTACAAATAGCTCATTTGGCCAAGTATCATGCAGTTGCCCTAAATCTGGGTAGGCCCCCTATATCAAATTTTGCATAAACTTTCAAAGATGTAACTCAAAGGCCCATTTATGTCATCAAAAGCTCACATTCTTTTGCTGGATTAGAATATTTATTCACCTACCTCAAATTCATCTAGCAGAAGTTCTCAAAGTATCTGAGATGTCATTTCTATCCCCTGTAACTAGAATGCTAAAGTTCTGATTTGCAGGTCAGATTGCTCAAGTCCAATAGTGAGTATTGCCCGAGACAAATTAGTTACCTCTAAACCATCCTTCAACAGATTGTACAGCTGTTTTTTGCAAGCGTTACATTGCACCACACCTAACAGGTGACTATAATGCCCAAGCAAAGCTGAGTTCTTCTTATTCAATCTCTGTGCATCACTAGCTAAACATTTTCCATATCTTTTGTTTAATTCAACTTATATGCCACCCATCTCACCTGCCATTTCTTGCTACTCCTATTATTATAGTCCACATTGGTTCATATTTTCCCAAAATAGCATCTTACTTATATGAAAAAAAAAACCAGCCCTTTGAATATGCCAGAGAGAGCAAACTTATTTTTTTAATGAAAATTGCCGTGTGATAACACAAAATTTCAAATCTGATGCATGCCTATTGTTCTGCCTTTCATATCTCTTTAACATCAAATGGTTTGTACTTAAATCCCACATAGAGTCTCATAGAATCATACCTTTGGAACAGGCCTTTCAGGGCAATCTTCCTGCTTAGTTTAGGTTCAAGGACCTCCCCCGATGGACGGTTTCCCCCTATTCTAATATTGTGTTAGAATTTGCTTTGTATAAGTTATTTCATGTCCCGGATTTAAGAACAATGCAATACAGGTCTTGCTCTTTTTTTCTGACATCTTTTCAGGTCTTCCGAAGACTAAACATAGCCAGCTCTTTCAATGTTTCTTCATAAAGTTTAGCTGCTTATCTTTTGAATATTTTCACTATCCTTTTGTGAACCAGTTATCTCTGAGATTGTAAAAGTAGGTTGTCCAGCAGGGGTGTCAAACTGCCGGCCCATGGGCCGGACGCGTCACGCAGAAGCTGCACCCACCCCATTGCCAGCAATGGCAAAACAGTGCCGATACGTCACGTGATGTCACATGACGTCGCGAGTCTGACATGTCTGGGTTAGGGTATGGTTTCCTAATTGTTGTTTTTCAATCCAGAATTACAATCACATTCCTGTTCTTTGGCTCTTCAATTTCAAGACTCATGAAGTGGATCATTTACATATTTTTTTTCAGGTTTTATTGTTTTAATATCCTAATGGGTTTATTGATTTAAAAAAAAAAAAAAAAAGTTTTACATCGTTTTACTTTAGGTTTATGAACTGCCTTGATGACTTTTAGCAGACAAGGGAGTATAAAAATATTCCTAATAAACCATGAAAGAGAAAACTCTCCGTTCCAGAAGATCACTTCCTTGATCATTAGAACAGCAGCTAATGCAATAGTCGGTTCCAAAAAAGAAAACAAACAAACAACTGCTGGGGAATCTAATCAGCTGTTGGCTTTAGAAATAACTCTTTTTTTTGGGGGGGGGGAACTCATTGTGTATTTCAGCAAAAAAAGAAAAAAAGAAAGAAAATGAAAAGTAGGATCCAAACCAGGGGCTGGGAGGGGGTTTTGCATTACCAGTTTTTGCAACCTCTCCAGGAAGGAGAGAGAATAGCAAAATGAACCGGACTATTAAGAAGTTCAAGAGAGAGAGAGAGAGAGAGAGAGAGAGAGAGAGAGAGAGAGAGAGAGAGAGAGAGAGAGAGAAAGAATGGTTGCACGGTATTTAATTTACAGATGCAAAACAGTGGAATAAAAGATCTCCACTAAGCTATAAATCATAATAAGAACCAGAGAAATCACAGGAACGATTGTCAGCTTTAGGCTTACAAACAACGAAAGCTTTTAAATTAATTTCTGTTTCTGCCTGGTTGCAATTTATTCCTCTTGATCCTGCCCCATTGGATTGTAGTGTTTAGGCCATGCCAAATGAGATTGATTCATTCCATTGATCAATTACAAATTTATTGCCGGCATGCAATGACTATTGCCCTTCATCAAAATGTATGAGTGCCAATAAATAACAGGGCAATAAAATTGACCTTCAGTGGTCTCTTCATTCAAAACGAGTGGCAACGGGCAGTGATTATCACTTGAATGCAGAGAGTCACGGCTGTGTTCAGCTCCTCGGCTATCACTTGGAGCAATGAAAGAAATATGAATTCATTGCTGGAAACCCATGACTCAAAGACATCTTGGCATAAAGCTGCCATCTAAAAGCAAAGAAATGCTTCCTGGCTTTTTCTTAAAAAAAAAAGGTAAACTGAACTAAACAAAAAGGCAGGAAACGGAGGAAAACCCATCTGTGCTCCTCGTCTTAGAAAATCTGTCATTTATCTTTCATCCCCAGCTAAATCAATATTGACTTCTGTTCCTATTATGTTGGGACTTTGAAACAATCCCTTTCATATCCAGGTAGAAGCTTCCTAGATTTTCATCATCTGGAGTTATAGTTTGATCAAAGGAATGAAGGCGAATATACGTGTCTCAGGAAATGTTTCAGGAGCCAATCTGGGTCAGTCACTGGGACCAGAGAGTTAGTCTTCCAAGCTTTCGGACACATGCTGGAGTTTCCTCTGGGAACTTCTCTCTAGCAGAGTGTGTGCTTTGTGCTATTCTGTGTGTGGTATTAATACGGTGCCTGGCTGTGTGTGGCCTTTTCACTCTTGATTGGGGTGTTAATGGCCGCTTATTAAGTCTCTGGTTTTTGGTTCCTTGTGCAGCCAAGCCCTCGCCTCCTAAGTACTTGATAAGCTGGTCGTAAATCAAAGGAATTCAAAGCTTTTTCGATCAAAGGAGTTCACAGTTTTACAGAGCTGAGTCTCACACCTTTTCCAGCTCTGGATGTGTATCCCACCTCAATCCAGTTAAAATTTTGGAAATGGAGGGGGGGCAGTGAATGACCAGGCTCTTTGAGCATGTAGAGAGGTTTTCTTCCCTATGTCTTCCTTGGGCTGATGGTATACTGCTGTGTAGATTGATGGAAAATAGTTTGAACACTGACAATACACTGAAGAATTATATATGAAAAAAAAAACCCTGCTCATATCTTGCTTGGTCAATCTTGTTTCCCCCTCTGTATGCAAGCAGAACCAAGTAGAAATAAATAAGCAAAAAGAGGAATGCACGGTGGTGTTCATAATCAATACGGTTAAAAAAATATAGCCTGCAATATTGGGAATGTTCGTCCATTTTTCTGATTCCTCCCCCCCCCCTCCCCATCTCTGATCCTCATAACACGGTTCAGTGCTGCCTCCAGAGTTAAATACTTCAGATCCTGTTATGAACTTTCATTCGCCAAGAGAGCTAATTATTTCTGTCTGGGCAATTCAGCATAATAAAAACAAACAAACATGCATACAGATCAGAGAGAGGGCTTGGCAAACCACTAATATTGTTTGAAACCGGTCATGGCACCACACACTTTCACACCCCCTGGATGAACCTGAAGCATTTTCAGTGATAGTACATGCAGGGGTAGTAAGGTCGAAGGACAATCTAAGAAAATGGGGTTTCCCTATAGAAGATACTGTAGGACCTGCCCCAACTTAAATCTCTAAATAGAAACGATCCTTGGCTCCATTTGCTGAGAAAGGTATAGTTTGTTAGAGGTCAAGTGTATCGCAATAGTGCAAAGCCAGAACTGAGAATCACACACCAAAATCCCTAAGTTCTATTTTTCCATCCCTTAACTAACTCTCATTGCCCACCTCAGTATTACCAATCAGGTTCAGGCAAGATGTTTTCATAATAGTCAGTCCAAGTGCAGTTTGGTATGTGGCTCTCTCTTTATTCCAAGTGGGTGACCTTGAAGCGACGTCTGGAGGAGATACAGTACTTACTTTCATTTCCCCAAGCATTCTCCCCTTCATTCCCCCTCCTGCACAGTTCATGGCAGTCTGTCACTGCATAGCAGTGAGGCACAAACAAGCATAAGGTAACAGCTGACACATACTTTATGTGGATGTAGAGAAGAACAGTCTATCTCACACATGCTACGGTGCATACAATGTACCGTATGTACATGTATGGAGGAAGACCTCATGCTGGTGAGAGAAAATGCTGTTGAGGTGGCCCAATACTGGAGGAATGACATCTAGTTTTAATCCTATTTATTTTACATACTTTTTACATGTGCTATATTTCCACAACTTACTTTATACTAATTTTACTAGCTCAGTGTTCAATGTTATATGTCTGTGATTCTGACATGAATAAAAAAAGTGATACATTTCAAGAAGAACTTTCCTACTAGTTTATGTAAGAAAAACAATAGGGAAAGATTGGTCAAAGGTAAGCTGAGTCAAGAATAAATTGGGAAATATATATTCTTATTTCTTTTGTAAAATTCTGGTGGCTAAGGATAATGACTCTCCAATGTCTTGAGAGTTACACCAAGAGCTTCTTTCAGGAAAACAGATGAGTAAGGGGGATGTGAATGGAGTACCATACCTCTAGGTGATCTTACATGGCACAGCAGATGCTCTTAAGTGTATGGCATCTTATGTTCCACTCAAAAGCAAACATTGAGATAATTGTGTAGAAAAGAGAGGCTGCAGGTGTTGGCAAATGTGGCCGAGCATGTGGGAATACATAAATATTATTTAACATCCAAGTTAAACATTCCATGCAAAGCACACTGAAAAGCAGAGCATTAAAACCACAAAAATCTTCAATGGCCAGCTTGGAAACTGAACTTCTTTGCCGCCGATTTTGCTTTGGACAAATCGGCAGTGCCAGCAGAAGCACACATTTTGTGTGATCAAGTGCTCATAATGAAGAGCGTGAACGAGTCCCACTAATTATAACTGTGGTATAAACACCACAAGGCAGAAAAAGTCATTTGCTTGACCTGACCTTTTACTACCATCCATGTAATTTCTTTGAAGATGTGTGACATTAACATGAGGGACAACAAATGAAGTCGAATTGGAGGACGTAAAAATTAGTTTATCTTCTTAACGGCTTTCCTTCTCTTTCGGTGCTTAAGAATGGAAATTGCATAGATCCACATAAAAGGCTAACTAACTTCGGGGATGTTTTGCCCTTTGGGATGAAAAAGACTTGAATTTATTTAGCTTGATTTATTTATTAATCCAACCATCTCACTCACAGAGTGACAAAGTGGTTGACTTGTGAAATCATTTGACAAAGGCTACTGGTAATCTACTTACAATCGTATGACCATTGCTTTTTGGCAGTTTTGTGTCATTACAATCCATCCATCTTTTCAGGTGACCTAGCCTTCATCCTCTAAGTTACCTGAACTATCTTCAGCCTTCATCCTCTAAGTTACCTGAACTATCTTCATCTGATCAGCCTTCATCCTCCTCTTTGTCTGAACTATCTTCAGAAGATCAGTCTTCATCCTCTCTACTGCCCGATCTATCTTCAGAAGATGAATCTTCATCCTCCTCTTACCTGAACTATCTTCATTTGATCAACCTTCATATTCTCTACTCCCTGATCTATCTTCAGAAGATGAATCTTCATCTTCTCTACTGCCTGATCCATCTTCAGTTGATCAGCCTGCATGTTCTCTACTTCCTGATCTAGAGCCTGAAGAATCTCTCTCAGCTTAGATGGTATAGAAATACAATTTCCATATAGTTCATCATATTCTATGCAATAGTGACCACATGTGGTGAGATCAGCATTCTCCCAGTCCATTCATTTTTCTGTAAGTTCCCAGCTTTGATAATACACGGTGTATTGCCAGTGTTAGATGGATGGATAATTCCATCTCCAGGCAATCAGACTACACCATCAAGACTTAAACTGGCTTTAGGTAGTCCTTGACTTACAACTGGTCACTTATCAACTGTTTGAAGTTATGATGCCCTCCCACCCCCCAAAAGCTACTTATGACCCAGTTCCAGAGTTTTGATGGCTACATACATACCCTGCAATCACATGACCATATTTCAGACACTTAGCAAATAGATGATTGCAGCATTCCCCAGTCACATGACTGCAATTTTGCAATCTTTTTTGTTAGCCAGTTTTTTGGCCACTTTCTGCCCAAACAAAAGCCAATAGGAATACATTGATTTGCTTGACAGCTCTGGTATTTGCACAGCTATGGTGGCATTTGCTTAACGACCACTGCAAACAAAGTTATAAAATCAGGCCCAGTCACATGGGTGCCTCCATTTACAACCGTCACGACTCACGTCAGAAAGCCCAGGCTCCATTACAGTCGTAAGTCGAGGACTACTTGTGTTTGACTTCACTGCTGCTTTTGTCACAGGCCCTTGCCAACCTGCCAAAAGATCCAATCTCATTGCAGCTGTCAAGGAGACACTGCAGCTACCTAAAAACTCTGTTAAACAAGCATGATTTTGGCATGAAATGCTATGCACTTCACACTTTCCTGCACCCTGCCAGGTGATGGTGACAGCTGTCAGGAGATGTTCTATTTTTGTGGCAAACCTGTGAATTATGTTATCTCAAATCTCTGATTGGAAAGTGGAAAAAAAAAGCCACCTGGAAACGAAAATGTTGTCACGCTATATTTGCTGGCAGATCTGTTAGGGCAGGGGTCCCCAACCTTGGCAACTTTAAGACCTGTGGACTGCAATTCCCAGAATTCCCCAGCCAGCATGGCTGGCTGGGGAATTCTGGGAGTTGAAGTCCACAAGTCTTAAAGTTGCCAAGGTTGGGGACCCTTGCGTTAGGGAGCATGCTCGACAGGAATCTAGCTGGGGACTCCCAAAATGTGTAAATGTTGAGTATTTATTGATACATCTCTTCTTGAAGGCTAGGGTTGTATTTATGGAGCATGACATTTTGAAATAATAAAATTCTTAACATGTGGGGTGGGGAACGGAATGGATTGAGGGACATGGGCCTTCTTGCTACGTGTTCTGTAATGTTTAACAGTAACTTTCTTGTTTTTGTTTACAGATCAGGAAATGACATTGAAATTATATCAACGTCATTATGTTAACGGAGGGCTTTGAAGTTATATATTGAGGCAAGAATTGTGACAAAATACACAATGTATGAATCTGCTTTCCAGTCCATATATTAGCTTGGAAATGACACATTAGGCCAGTTTGAATTTTTTTTCACAAAGAGCTAAATTTTTCAGTAATTCCTAGAGTGGTGTAATATATGTGGGTGGGTGGGGTTTTTTTGTGTGTGTGTGTGTATGTATACGTACATGTATATGATTTTCAGAGTGCAGAAAACAATGTGAAGGGCCAACATTGAGTTTCTTTCAAGAATTATGTGCCTTTGCAATGGTTCAAATGAGGAAGACAGCACTACATTTTGCCATAATAAACTTTTTTTAAAAAAAAAATATTATCCCCTCCCCCCATTTATTAATGTGGAGGTCATTTCACAAAAATACTTGTGAAGGTTTTAGCACTCTAAAAAGAAATGCATGAATTAGTACCGAGACACCTGATTTGGATCTGTCAAGCAAAGGAGGGATGCGAAAGAGAAGAATCCATCTTAGTGCTAGGAAGGAGATTGCTACTGCCAAAGGAAATTTGGGCTGCAGACTAAAATCCCTCTTACTCAGCAGAAATCCCCAGCATTGGGACTTTCCCGGCAGACAGCCTGAGAGAGGTATCTTGACCACAAGCATTTATCATCCTGAGCCGAGGTACATGTGTTCACAACTAAAGAATATTCCACTTTTTATATGAAGTTTCAAAAGTTTCCAGCAGAGGAAGTCCTCCCTTTTTTTTTTGCCTAAGCAATAGCAGCACATTGTTAAACTCTAATTGTTGCAAACACAATTTAATTATCTCTTTTTGTTTGCCAACTAGGACAAAGCAAACAGTTTAATGAGAATCCAAGCACACCAGCTTTTTTGCAGCTTTTAACTTTAATTGCAGTAACTTTTCTTGGCTCTCAACACCAACACAGAGACATTGTCTCTTTGTTTTGCAAACTATCGGGGCTGGCAGGCTGATAGCATAAACAAGGGAAATCCAGAAAGCAGGCAGCAGGCTGGATCTAAGTAGGCAGCTCACAAGATAGGGGAATATCTGTACAAAGGGGTGATGGCGTGGGGAAGAAATTTCATGCATCGGTTGAGGGAAGACTTAGATGGAAGAATCAAAGTAGACACAGAGTTTAGAAGAGACAGCGATGGTGGATAGATTTGGATTATAAAGAATGTCCTTGACTGGATAGCGCATGCTATCACTTGACAAAGAGGTGAACTGGACAGATTTAGCTTGAATGCATAAGAGAGGAAGCAATGACAACCTTTTTCTGATTACCTGTCTCACCAAGGCTCAAAAGCAATGATTAAATCATGATCAGTCTGGTTTCTGGGGGCAACATGTGGTCAGCTTTCCCAGAGCCATCTTTCTGTCTGGCTCTCCTCTTCAATAAACTACAACCTTCTTTCTAAAGCAGTCTCCATTTTTTTTTATTCCCAGCTTGGACTGGACCCTGATGAAGATTTTTCTTTCAACAGTACCGTACAGTCTAGTAATGCTAGATTATTTAGTGTTCCTCAACCCTCTCTTAAAAGCAAAAGCAACACACACACACACACACACACACACACACACACACACACACACACATACACACACCTGTGTTACATATTCCTACATTTTAAGCCAAAATTAGAAAACAAAATATTTTTTGAGGATTTTAATGCACGGTAGATCTCTTCTGGATAATGCCTCTGCCTCTCTCTTTATATTCTAGCATAATAGTTTCCTGCATGCATATGCCCAAAAACATTATCAAAAAAAAATCTGGTGCCTGTCTATCAACACAACCTCCTGGAGAGAAAGTGGGTCTGTAGGGAAAAACTAGACTTAACGTGAACATTTAACACTTTGAAACGAAGACCATCGCTCTCCAAAATAATGAGGTTAAGAATGAGAGGCAGATTACACAGCTCAGAAAAGGAATGTGGAACGGAAGAAGAGTTGAGCAACAGGGTAAGAAGGTTAACTGTTCAGGGGGGCCATGAAGGACACACTTTCAGCGTTCAGTTTTAGTTCATTAAACTTTAACGCTTAAGGAACTCAATTAAAAGTCACTCACACACAAATTACAAAATGTCTGATTCATATAGGTACCCCTGATTTTCTGGAAGCTTGCATGTTTTAAGGGTGGCACTTGAGGTTAATGGTTTTGAGGGCACAAGGATGGATTTTAAAGCCACAAGAGGGAAGAGGAAGAGGAAGAGGAAGAAGAAGAGGAAGAGAAGATAAAACATTTTTGAAGGACAAGAAGACCATCAAGGTAAAGGACAGAAAAGTTCTTAGGGGAGATAGAAAATGATCCAATTAGCAGTTTGCCCACACGAAGAAGAGATCTGCAAGGAGAGTGATAGAAAGTTGCCTTATATATTTTTTTCTTTTAAGTCCTAGAATCCCTAATAAAGAGGCAAAATTCTTGTGATAAAAAAAAAAAGGTTGCATATGAATGAACTACACAATGGAGATATAAATACCATGCTCTTCAGGAAACCTAGAGGACATCATGCTTCCAACTTGCAATGAAACACACCACCTAATCTACTCTCTGTAGCCAGGCCCTAAGCTACAACCACAATTGTTTTGACTCACAAACAGCTGATGAAACCAAACCAGACATTCTGGAGACTAAACCAGCACCCAGTGAGACCAGTAGACAGATCAGTACAGGACGTTTAATTCCCAGGGAGTCCTCTGGCTCCTGTCAGTGTCCATACTCCCCAATTTCCCACTAGATTCCTTTGCACCACCAGCACTCTTCCCCTCCCAAGTGCCCTCTCCCCTCTGGCTATGGCAGTTGCCAGTGAGCTTCAAAGAATAATGACTAATAATGACCCGTTGCCTGTTCAGCCCCAAGTAGACATCTACATGCACACAGATATATGCATACCGTCAAGCAAATTGCCATTACCATGCTTTGCATGATATCTCGGGATAAAACGCTGACTCACAAATATTTGTAGTAAATGAACTGATAAAACCAAAGGTGTCCGGGGGGGGGGAGGGGAAAGCACAACTCAATTACTGTACTATTTTCCCAAAACAAAAAGTTTATTTTTCTTTTTTTAAAAAAAAAAAGCACTTCTGTGCCATAGTCTGCTTATCAGTGAGTGGATGCCGACAGCAAACTCTCAACTCTAATCAAGTTAATTTTTTAATGCTAATTTAGTTTTCCTTTCTTCCCCGCCCAGCTCTTCTCTCCCACCCTCCCCGTTTCAAGCACTTGGGATTGCTTCAAAATCTCCTCCCACTCCTTGTTGTTCAAATTTTGTTTTCCAAATGCCTCCACTTCAGGACTTCTGTTGTGTGGCTCGTCTTCATGCCAAGAGAAAGGACTTTAATTCAGGATTAGCCCCTCTCCCCCTCTTTTCTGCACACATGCCCAGGCTTCTTCAGCTGTCTGCGAGGGAAAGTATTTAAAGCTTGTGAGTTAATTGGAAGAAACATGATTGGAAGGGATTAAGCAGTCCCCTCAATTCAATATGCAGAATTATGTTTACACAGCCCAAAAGAGATTAATCTGCTTTTTTCTCTCTCTCTCATTTTACTCCCTTTCCAAAGCTTAGACTTCTAATCACAAAAGTAGAACAAGAATCCTGTGCTCTTGTTATTATAGGGTGGAAACTGCTGGAGGTGTAGGTATTGAATTGGCCATAAAGGCATTGGCTTAAATCTATCCTGTATCTTCTAGCCAAATGTTTGCTTCAGCGGATATATATTATTCTCTCCTGCTTTGAAACATCTAATAGAACTTGAGATGAAGGCTGCAGTCAGCTTCGTGAGTGATTCAACCTTCTGCATTTAGATTCCCCCCCGTTTGTTTTAAAACCCAAGAGTAGGGAGAAATTAGGGTTCAGAAAGTAAAAACTATGTATGTTTATACATAGTTATAAGCGTCATTGTTTATTTTGGTTCCCTTCTACTGTGGAATTACATTGATGAGTAGGGTACTACTAAAACTGCTGGTTTGCTTCTAGGTCCAATTTAAGGTCTTGGTTATCACCTTGAAAGCCCAGGTTACCTGAGACACCGTCTCACCCTAATGAGATTGGCCAACCCCACTCACTCTAGCAGAAGAGCATGCTAAGGATCCTGTTGACCAAGGAATTATGGCTGACAGGGTTCAGGATACGAACCTTTTCTGCCATGGCTCCCACCCGCTGGATCATCATGCCCCCCCCCCGAGGTAACATCTGCCTCCACCCTCTTGGCCTTCCAAACCAGCCTGAAAACCTGCTTGGCCAACTGGCATCCCTCTCTGCAGGTAGTTAGTAAACTAGTTCAAGATCTCACCTTCTCCCTCTCTACTACATATTAAGTTTTTATCCATTTTAATATTAATTTAATGCTTACCAAGCTTTTTCCATAATTGGGGCAGCCATAACTGCACGCATGTTATACTGATTGGTTAGAGCGGGGGGGGGGGGGGGGAAGAAATTATTTTTTCCAAGGGGCCTCATGAGAAACTGGGACTATGGTGGAGGGCTGAACCAATAGGGCTATGAAGGTGCATAGGCAAGCATGCACATGCGTAAAAATTAGCGGTCCCTTTCAATGCAGGCCGAATAGGGACAGACAAAAGGCCAGCTATATCTCAGCGGGCCCTAAAATGCCAAGGTCTGGCTTAGAGGAAAATGGAGTAAAAGATAGAGTTGACTATAATACTTGAAGGATTAATCAGCAGGTTAAATAAGACCTTCAAACACTTAGTTGTTTGTCCCAGTGTGTCTTCTTTTCGAGAAAAGTGAATGTTTTTATGATGATGAAGTAAAGATTTACATTGCTGCTTGGGAACAGTTTCTTTAAATGATGGGAAATGTGCCAATGGCATTTAGGGGAAAAAAAATCAATATGCAAGAACATGACAGCCCTACAGCTAAGACTTTTCGAGAAATGTTCTTGTTTGTTACATACTGTTTTCTGTCTTATTCTTTTCCTTCTGTTTGATAGGAATGGCCCCCAGTTACACAACAGGAACTTTAAAGAAAGAGAAAAAGGCAAGAAATCTTCAAGTAATTTAACTTTTCCATCACTGACAAGTAGAGGTTTCCTACCTAGTGCCTCCCGTTCTCTTTTAAAAACAACTGGAATGACTCAGGAAAGAAAAATGAAACAAAACAGAAAAAGAAGAACCAAACAAACAACTAACTGAAACCTGGGGGGAATATGCTGAACAAATAATAACGTATTTGCCCATAGAAATGACTGCAAAGACAGATTTTTCTAAGACGTTCTACAGAGAGACACACACGTACAACGGTACACAAGACCAGGCTCATTGTACTTGAATCCTAAAGTGAATACTCAATTTCTTCCCATTCATAGATTGATTAACATATAACAATGCGCAAAATGTTTTTTTTTTCCCCTGCATTTTAGTAGGATTTGTCTTGAATGTTACTATGAAATATCAGATGGATGAGTTCAAGTGCATGGTCTTTTCTATTGTGCCTATTGTTTGTGAAATAAGTCACCTAAACTAAAAAGTCCATGGTGCTTTCTGGATTATTATTCAATTGGCAAAAACAACATCATGTTCATGTGTGAATAGAGGAAATGCTTATATTTCTGTGGTCAGATTCACTAGCAACTTTACATCATTTAAGTTGAACATTTGTTCCATGTTCTTCTGAAAACAGATGCTGGCTCTGCAATCGTCTTTCATGGCAGTGGGAATATTTGCAAACATTGATCCATCCATTCATTACTGCATCAGTTTAGTTGTGAACGTTCCAGGTTGATTTTGCAAAAAAATAAAAAAAAATCAATTTATTTATGCTTTGAAAAATCAATTTGTTGTCATAAATGTGGGTTTGAATCTTAGGATGTAGTCTGAAGACTTCAACGGGTTATGATAGCTTTCAAGAAACTGGAATGAGGGCCTTGAATCATTGCCATTGCTTACCATGATTTTGGTTTTTTTTAAAAAAATGATCAACCCCAGCTTATATAATTGTCATCAAGCAAATGGTTTGGCCCTAGGGTTATCTCAATATCCATACCTTTAGTTTACTTCTTGATCTTGAAGGCATGACAACATCAGTCAAATTATATTGTAAGATAACACAGACCTACCTAATTTAACTTTCTATTCTGACAGAAGCCCCTTGATCCAAATCAGAAACCACGAGGGGGATCCTTGGGGCTCTCTGGGGCTTGTTTTCTTGCAGAAGTTTCATTACCCAAACTAGGTAACTAGCACTGAGGATGCTATCCAATTTGAGTAATGAAACATCTGCAAGAAAACTGCCAAGCTCAGAGACCATCAAGGACCCCTCAGATAGCACTTTTTAAATAGCAACTCCCTATAAAACTCATTCCAGAGATGTGATGCTTTCTAGCCAGAATAGAATGGGTCAAATGAATTAGCCCAACAATATCCTCAACACATCCTTAAGCAATGGCTTGTTCCTCTGTGTGAAACACCATGTCATGTCACAAGCAGAAAAAGCTGAAAAGATGTCTGTGCAAACTAACGCTCTACTAAAAATCAAAAGAGGCAGTAAGAAGGATCCATTTTAGGAATTACCTAAAAGCAGCAATAGAGAAGTTGAAGGTGAAGTCTTCCCGGAGCGGAAATCAGCTGTTTGGGGTATATCCCACCCCTGTTCCTTTCCGCCATCCTGAAACACACAGCAAATTTCCGTCCCATCATTTCAGCTAAGAAGCAAATCTGACAATTTATTATAGCTCTCTCGTGCCACATAATGGCCCAATTGATGCTATGTGACAGAATAGCTTAGTGTCAAGAGGACCAGTTCCCTTCTACAACTCCTGTCAGTTTTACTTTCCATAGCTTTTACCTGGGTATAAGATTTTCCCTGTTTTAAATTTTGATTCGCCTTGCCTCCTCTGGAGATTTCTCAAGTTAAGATAATCATAAAAGCAGATATGTATAAAAGGCACGTTTTCTGTTTGTTAGAATCATGATGCTGAGATAGGGAAACTGAAAGTTTTGTGGGCATTTATAAATGAACTACCATTTATCAATGAGAAAACAAAGGTAGCTTGATGGCACATATAATGCGAGGCCATTTTGGTATCATATCTTGAGGAAATGTGGGCTCCTCAAGACACATGAAGGAGCAGGAAAAAAGAAAGCAATCCGATAAAGCAAACAAAAAATAAGAAAAACAAAATAGAAAGGAGAGAAAAATAATTTTAAAAACGGCAGACTAGTTTGGATCATTTTCCTACAAGCTTTTATACATTTTCCCCCCTTCTCAATTGTCTTCTACCTGCTCCGATTTTCCTATCTTTACTTTATCTCATTGAGGATCCTTTGCATTTGGAATGCCTCAGATGAATGAGTTAGCATCAGGCAAAGAGTTTTTCCAGCAATTTTTTTTCCTGTCCTGGCTCTTACTCTTAACAACCTTTTTTAAAAATATGTTTTATAAAAATCTACAAAATAGTACAAAGATGTGGGAGAAATGTTCACGGGTGGGATATTGTTAGGTGTCTGCTCCAGGAAAAATTCAAATAAATCATGCAGCCAATTGCTCTGCCTATCAATTTGACACACATCTCTGAAATAGAATCAAGTTGTACAACAAATATTTCAGAAATCAGCTGTTTCTCCAACAAAAAAGTCCACTGTAGTCCTCAACTGAGCCATTCACAAACCACTTAATTACTTAGCTTTCAGATACCCACTTTGGTAGGTCTATGTTAGTAGCATTATATCAGGGCAGTTCCACCCAAGGATTCTGTCTTGACTTGGAAGCAGCCCTGAAACATTGTGTTCCTACAACATTCTAGGTAATCCTTGGTTTTCAACCATTCGTTTATAGCAATTATTCAAAGTTAATTGCTTTTACAAGCTAGGATTTTAATCTAGATACAACTAGTTGCTTGCAGCCTATTTAGAAGTACTCCATATACAGATTGAAATGTACTCAGATTGCAGAGTAAAGATAGCCTTTTTAGATGGAAGGACCATGTGGATGTAGCCTGCACTGCTGTCTTTCTAAATGACTTAATTAATTGAAGAGCAGTGATGTGAACTTGTATTTTTGCTTTCCATAATAATAATTATATGGTTTCAATGGAAGCGAGTATCTGGGGCTCATGGAGTTTATGATGCTCTCTGAGCTTGGTTTTTGCTTGCAGAGATTTCATTACTTATTTAAGTAATGAAACATCTGCAACAGAGATGATAGATAGAGATAGAGAGATAGATGAATGATAGACAGACAGACCAAGTAATGAAACTTATTACTTAAATCACTTATTTAAGTAATGAAACATCTGCAAAGAGATAGATAGATGATAGACAGATAGACAGACAGATAGATAGACAGACAGATGATAGACAGACCAAGTAATGAAACTTATTACTTAAATTACTCATTTAAGTAATGAAATATCTGCAACAGAAATAGATAGGTAGATAGATAGATAGATAGATAGATAGATAGATAGATAGATAGATAGATAGATAGATAGATAGATAGATAGATAGATAGATAGATAGATAGATAGATAGATAGATAGATAGATCATTATATTTAAGTAATAAAACATCTGCAACAGAGATAGACAGACAGAGTCATTTTTCTAGCCCTGTAAAACTGGAAGAATTGGAATATTTAAGAAAACAGCAATTATGGAACGAATCTGAAATACTTCATTACAGATCCAATCTACTCAATTATTCCTTTTTGCAAACAGGATAAGTAATCCGAGAACATACTAGAACACTCATTCATCTAAGGAGACCACTATTTCCAACTCAATGAAGTAGAGATTTAGACATTAGACATCTGCTTTATGATTATCTGGTTATGAAATGGTGAAAGAGATTTTATTTTTTTTATTTTTTTTATTTTTTGCAGGATGTATATAATCAGTGTTATTTCTATTCAGGAACCCAATAGCAAGCTTGAGTTTTTTAAAAAGAAAAGGAATCTGTATCACCCATATATATTTGTAAATTGCAATTATGCATATAGCACAGAAATAACTCCAGACAATTTTTTCCCCACTCTTAATGTAAACAAAGACATTTGGTGAAAGTCATTATTCACCAAATTTCAAAGCTATAATTTCTCATGTAGCTAGAGAAAAGCTTAAAATGTTTCATTTCCTCCTTGAATTGAGGTGCTTGTCAGCATTTTAACTGCTTGAATAAACTTAAAATTAATGTTGTTATTGTGAGCTTTGAGGGCTTTTGTGGAGGGACAATCTGGGTCATGAAATTCCATTCATTTGTTCAAGCCCCGCAAAGACATCGGGTAATACAAGGGCTTCGAAGCTGAAACTATACACAGGATAAACTGTATCCGATGAATAAATGCTTTTTAGAAAGAGACCTTCATTAGCGTTTGAACAAAATGGTCTTGGGGAAAGAGCATCCTCAATAACAACTTATGAAGTGGAGATGAATTTCATTTGGACCAATTTGCCCTGCTTTTGCAGGGAAAAAAAAAAAAAAAAGGAATGACACAGGATAATCTGATACATCTGTGCTTAACCATGTCCTACTGTATTTGGCTCGGAGGTGGGTTTAAAAAGTCAGCATCTTTTCTGCCACCAATGGATGAGGAAGATACAGGCAGTCCTCAACTTACGACAACAATTGACCCTAAAATTTCCATGCCTAAGCAAGGCAGTTGTTCAGCAAGTTGTGCCTCATTTTAACCACCTTTTTTTTTTTTTTGCTACAGTTGTTAAGCAAAACACTGCCGTTTTTAAGTGAATCATGCACTTAAAATGCATGCACTCCCCCCCACCACCCATTGACTTTGCTTGTTGAAAGCTGGCTGGGAAGCTTACAAATGGCCACATGACCTTGGGGCAGTGCAACCGTCATAAATACAGTACATGGCAGTGGTCAAGCATCCAAATTTTGATCACGTGACCATGGGACTGCTCCAAAAACAAATAAGGAAAGAATGTGCAGATGAACCCAGCAGGAATGGGACAACTTTCCCCAGGAATGGGACAACTTGCCATGGTCAACTCACCACGGCCAACTCATCACAGCCAACTGAATGTATCCTGTTGCAGACAGTCTGAAAAATAGGACCCATTTTCTAGACATAAAATTAAGCAACCTAGAAATCGTGGCTTCTTTTAGAAAACCATAGCAATCACACATTTCTAATTCACGTGTCTGAACAATCTATAAAGATACAGGTGATAATTCTAGCATAGATCACCCTTCTCATCTCTAGGCCAAACCAAATGATGAATGCAGGGAAAAGTGTTTTCCGAGCAAAGGATGGGTCTCCCCATCTAACCAACAGTGAGAAAGGTAGAAAGAGGAGAGAGCGACTCTGTGCTAAACAAACTGGTGGTGAAGATTTCTAGACCTTAGACACTCTTGGATTTGCAAAATTTCAGCATCCAATATACCTGTGAATGCCCACAGATAATAAGGCAATCCCAAAGGGTGAATAAGATTGGAAAGCAAAACAGGGCATTTTTACCCCCACATTCCTTTGATATAACATTACCCTGTCTCTCGTAGGGCACAGCCATTTAACCTCTCTCTCACAGAGTCACCACATGTAATAGGGCGATAATACTTACATGCAGCGTGAGCTTCACAGGGATCATGGTGGATTAATGTCTTGTTTGGTGCTTTGAGAATACACCGAGTTACAGAGTGCTGGGTAAGATCATTGTGTCTTTATCATTCTAAACTCTGTTCAACCACACCGATTTGTTTTTGTTTTGTTTAAAGTGTTCCTTCAGGGCACTTTAACCAAAATAAAAACAAATCTGTTCTTTCAGGGCAGAACATCCCAAAAGTGCTTTTTCCAAAGGCAATTGGACTTTGTTTTTCCAAAGGCAACTGGACTTTGTTTTTCCAAAGGCAACTGGACTTCCAAAGTCCAGTTGCCTTTGGAAAAAGGATCTCTAGAGCAAGGATCTCCATGAGCTGGATGACTGAGAATCTGCATAAATCTTCGGCGCAGAAGAAGACATCCATTAATGCCATATGGTGTGCCAGCTACGGTTTTCATTTGAAGAACAGCTTCTCATCAAAGTCCCCAACTCTAATCAGCCTTCATGAAGGATCATAAACATGAAGCTCTGCTCTATAGATCTTTAAAAGTGGAGATGAAATGAAATAGCTTCCCCAAATTGATGAACGGGTGAATCAATTCTGTGTTCAAACTGCCATAAGTCTCTGCACATGTTTGGCAATAAACTTCCCTTCACCTATTGGCCTTCCCAAATGTTGTGCGGGGGGGGGGGGGGTACAATTCCTGGCATTTCAAATCTAGTCATCAAAGTCTTGGCATTATGGTTATATTTGTTGTTTTTGAAACTTGGGGATATTATTGACAAACAGATGTACCCTCTGAATTTGGATTGGGAGGTCAGATATTTCTGGACCCCCCAAAAAAAGTTGGTGGCTGGATTTGGGTTTTGTTTCCACATGTATGACTAAGATGAGAGATTGCCAATTCATGGCTATTACATGAGAGGTTTTGCTATGAAAGGCAACTTCTTTCCTTCCAAACTCCTGGAGCAATGTTTACTCAAGAGAAACCAGTTTGTATAACCTAAAGGAGATTCAGAGAGGATATTTACTGTGGAACTTGTGGAGAGGTTGGCAGATATCTGAAAAAACATTGAATTTTTATCCTGGTCCTAAGGTAAAAGTCAGCATGGGCTAAAAACACTCAATAGGACTCTTTCAGATGCCTACAACGTTTAGAGAAATATTTTCTTTCCTGACTAGAAGGGGGAGAAGTCAGCAATCCTAAAGCACCTCCCAGAAGTCATTCAGAAGCTTAGAGGCAATTAATGGGGGTGGTCTCTCCTCTCTCCCCCTCCCCCCTTCAATATGAGAAGAGATAATTAGACATTGCTCCATTAATTTCTTCCAGATGTTTGGAAAATGCAACTGAAAGCAGGCTCATGATGAGGTTGCATGGGTGAACCTTGATTAAATACTTGTAAGTATTCAACCTATTTGTTAATACCTAAAAATAATTAGGGCTTTTACCTTTGCTGTCGGTTGAAATGGATTTGGAAGGAAAGGACTGGACTGGACTGCCAGTGGGAATTGGTTTAATGACACTATTTCTGGTAAGAGTTTTAACAGAAGAACCTCTCAGGCTGACCCATTTCATTTTAACTTTTTCCTAATTGTACAATTCTCTCTAGTAGTTTTTCTCTCTCTCTCAAAAAACACAAACTCACAGACACAACAGGGTCAATGTGCAATTAGAGTGATTTTCCCCTCTTTAGGTTTTAGTGGTTGAAGGGTGGAATTCTTTCAAAGCCACATTTGACAGGGAAAGTCAGGTTGCAAAGCAAGGGAGACTATAATATAAAATTAGTAGGATCGACAAAAGTTTAAGGGGGGGGGAAATGTGGAAGGGTACAAATGGAATAGAATATAAAAGCATAGATAAATCACAATACTGTGGAACAGAAGTCAGTACTAGAAGAGAAAGAAAGAAAGAAAGAAAGAAAGAAAGAAAGAAAGAAAGAAATAAAGAAAAGAAAAGAAGAAAGAGAAAGAAAGAAAAAAGAAAGAAAAGAGGAGGGAAGAGGGAGGGAGGGGTGGAGGGAGGGAGGGAGGGAGGGGGGAGGGGGGGGGAGGGAGGGAGGGAGGGAGGGGAGGGTTTGTTCTTTTACTGCTCAGTTATTCCTCTTGTAAAAATGTGCACTATTTTCTTGAGCTTTGTTATAATTGTTCAACTATCTTTAACTTTTCTTCAGGAAATTACCAGATTCATAAGTCTAATGAAAAGAAGGAAAGAGTGGGAGAGAGCTGAAACAATAATATTTTAAAAGCTCACAGAAGAAATGAAAATATGGGAAGAAAAGAGATGGAGCTTAAAATATGCAAGCATATTTTACATTAGCTAATTTAGGGATCCCTTGGCGTAAAGGTAAAAGATAAAAAAAATCTTGCCAAGCAGAAGACTTTGAGACGATTTTTTTAAAAAAAGTATCAACTACATTATTTCTCAAATGCGTGATTGTCCCTATAATCTCATTATCTCATTTGCCCACATTTATGAAACGCATTACATCTGTCTTTTGACATTCTCTAAAACTTGATTTCAGTATTAGATTTAGATATTTAATTTTGGCATTTGATTTTGGTCACCATGCATGACAATGCTGGGAATTTAATACGTGCTCTCCATTTGATACTTCTGATGGTCAATATGCAGTAATATTTCATATTTGATGCTTATGCATCTATCATGCTACATTCTACAAAGTGCATAAAAGGAGTAAACAATAGCAAGGCAAAGAAAGGAAGGATTTGAGATAAGAAAAAGAAATCCAATTAAAACTCGTCTATACCACTAATATTCAATGCACATCATCATTAGGAGAACCTCATCACTTTAATCCAGTCACCACATTTCAATCAATACAGGTGGTCCTCATTTTACCACCCCAGTTGACCCCCAAATTTCCGTTGCTAAGTGAGACATTTGTTGAGTGAATTTGGTCCCATTTTATGACCTTTCTTGCCACAGTCGTTAAAAGAATCACTGCAGTTGTTAAGTTAGTAACACGGTTGTTAAGTGAATCTGGCTTCCCCCATTGACCTTGCTTGTCAGAAAGTCGTAAAAGCGGATCACATGATCCTGGGACATTGCAACCATCATAAATATGGATCAGTTGCCAAGTGTCCGAATTTTGATCAGGTGACCATGGGGATTGTAAGACTTGCAACGGTTGTAAGTATGAAAAACGGTCATAAGTCACTTTTTGCAGTGCTGTTGTAACTTCGAACCTCACTAAACAAGCTGTTGTAAGTCAAGGACTACCTGTAAATCAATTCTCCTTGATTTACCTTCCCTATGCCATGTTTTGTCCACAGATGGACCGATAATATGGACTATCATAAATGGAGGCTTCTGCATACAGCAATGGCTTTTTAACGTTAGGAAAAAAAGGGTAGACTTAGTTCCCACCTTTATGATCTTCAAAGTGCCACATTTTCTGAGATCACTAAGGGCAACGCTCTTTCCTCTGTTATTACCAGGGCTTTTTACTGCCTCCTTGAATTAATAGATCGTATTAAAATATCTTTATGCTGCTCTTCTGCTTAATGTGTCTTTCAATAAAAGCTTTATTTTCTTTTTCATGAGCTGCTTAGAAATAACGTCGGTGCAAGCGGTTGAATACAACAGTTTAAAGGCAAAAAAGAAAAGTCAACTCATTTTTATTTTATTTTTTTGTTCTCTTGTGCCATGCTTCAGGGCGCAAATAATCTGCACCCCTGATTTTGGAGCGAGATTGCCTACCTTGCTAAATAAATCGTGAACAATCAACTAATATATCAAAATTGGGGAGGGGGGCAGAATGAAACACAGCGAGCTATTTGGCAGCTATCAGCTTCCTGGGTTTTCAGAAATGATTTCACTACTGGGATATCTTAAGAAATAAAGTATCCGTCACATTATGGACCCATCTGGAAATTAAATGTCAAAGATAAATGAAGCAGAAAGGGAGGAGGGGGAGGACATCATAAAGTCAAAGTCTCTATGGGAAGACACAGCATATTCAGAGCAAATTTATTCAAAAGGAAGAAGCATGTTTGCCCAGTTCCAGATGCACGCTTTGATTTCCCCCCCCTCCCCAACAGATTAACTGTTATCTTGATGCAATTAAAATGCAATTTCTCTTTTCTTTGCTGAACTCAACTTAAAATAGCTATTTCTACTGAGTCCTCCCAGATGCATTTAAAGCAACACTGTGTTTTTATTTTTTATACATAGAATTCACATTACAGGGAATATGTACAGGGAAATCTGCCTCTTTACCCAAATGCTCCCAAACTCTTTGTGAAGAGTTTTCCCTACTAAAGTTTTGCTTTTCCTTCCTTATTCTCAAAAAGCCTTCCTTCCTTCCTTCCTTCCTTCCTTCCTTCCTTCCTTCCTTCCTTCCTTCCTTCCTTCCTTCCTCCCTCCCTCCCTCCCTCCCTTTGATATGGCTACCTTTTTTATTGCAATATATTATCCTGGATGTAGCTTTTTCTTCTCTCTAGAGCATAGTTGTACAATTTATGGTCCCTAAACTTTTTTTTTTTTCAATTTTAGAACTTTGTCCAACCATTAATCTGACTACTAGTAAGAACAACAATAGGTGGTATGCTTTCCACAAAAACTGTGGTTAAAGTGCATAATTCAAACCAGGCTTAACCTAGTTTAAAAAGCAAAACACAAACACACACACACACACATACACACAGAGAGAAATTAGCTCCAACTCATCTCCAATATCTAATAGGGAAAATTTGACTTCATCGTACTATCTAGAGGCAAGAAAGCAATACCAAAAATAATAATAATGCTGTGATTCAGAGTCAATAAAACATTTTCATCCCAAAGTCAACGATCAGACAGCAGATGAGAGTCAGTGTAGTGTAATTATTAAGGTGCTATTTGGGGGATGGAAAGACCCATATTTTTTGCTAATCCTTAATCATGGAAGCTGGCTGGATGACTTCAGATCAGTCATTCTCTCTGTCCAATCTACAATGTAGAGTTATTGTGCAGAAAAGTAGGAGGAAGGTATGCCAATATCATATACTGTATATAAAGGTGGAATAGAATACTAACCAATAAATACAATAAAGTCATTGGCCAAGGCCTGGGGAAGCTGATGGTCTCATACGGTGGGCTTGATGCATTCTGAAACTTATGCGTTCTACAAAGACTTCCTAAGAAAGTGTGAAACACATCACCACATTTTCCAGAATCTTGAAACACTTAATGAATTGATGAATCCTGGTTCATCAGAAACAGAAGAAAAGGAGGGAGGGAGGGAGGGATGAAATATTGTATGGCTTGCTACAAAGCTGGCTTTCCTATCACATCCTTGATTGTAGAAATAGGGCTGAAATGCCATTCCATCATGCTTCACTCCAAGCATGACAGATTGCCACCACGACAGGCTGCATTTTACTTATTTATTTTTCAAAAGTGCATCTCCCTTCCGTTCAAATACTTCTTAATGAGTCATGTCAACCTGACAAGATGTGAACTTTCAGCAAAGAATCCCTTAATCAGATGTCTGCAAAACGTTTTTTTTTTAAACATACATACAAAAGTTCACAAATGCAACCAATTTGTCCATTTCGATAGAAAGTTTCTGAAAAGTATTACTTTATGGAAAGTTGTTGAGTTCATAAGAAGAGAACATCGCTGTGAATAATTTTAACCCTTTATCTTTATTCACCATTCTAGTGAAGGCCTTAGGAAATGCTTCTTTAGGTTGAGTAAGGCAGTTGATCCAACCAGTTCTGTAAGTTCTGCTTAAATGAAATCTGGAATCTTCAATGCATGATCACTCATCCATCTACAGCATCTCTGTGCTTGTGATGACTTTGTTTGTAGCCTTGTTTTCAATGTAAACAAACAATATCTAAAAGGTGAAGGGATATCTAATTGTCATTAACATGGAACAACAAGGTAGAATTGAAATAAGACTTGCTAATTAAATAGCGGAAAGTCCCAAGACGTCCGTTGGGGATCTTCTTTTCTTTCAAGTCTAGCTAACATTAATTAGTGGGACTGATTAATTAAAACTTAAAAGCAGCAAAATAAGTGCATGTAGCATGGCTGACACAATTAATTCGAAGCCAGTTTCTATTATTTGACAATGCATTGCTGCTTGGAAGAAAATACTTTTAGACATGCAGAAGCTCAATAATCATGCTTAACCCCATTCCTCATCTGGTTCATCAAAAATAAAAGAAAAGGATGGATGGATGAATGGAAGGAAGGAAGGAAGGAAGGAAGGAAGGAAGGAAGGAAGGAAGGAAGGAAGGAAGGAAGGAAGGAAGGAAGGAAGGAAGGAAGGAAGGAAGGAAGGAAGGAAGGAGCAATTATATTTGTTCACAGCAGGAGATTGGACAACCATTTCTCTGAAATTATATAGGTCTCCTATTTGAGCCGGTGATTGGACTAGAAGACCTCCAAGATTCCTTCCAATTCTGTTATTCTGTTAAGTCACTGAGGGAGATAAAATTCTGTTGTTGTTTTTTTTTATTTTTCTTTCTTTCTTTTTTTTTAAGTGGAACTGAGTATTACCAATGATGGGACAATGTAACTACTTTGGTACCTCAGCTCCAAAATATATTGGAGCTAAATCAATTTTGCCATTCCATATGGGTAGACTTGGGGTAGATATCTTTGTTTTAAAGTAGTAGCTATTCAGAGAAAATTCTGCAGAGATAACTTGTTTTTCTTGAAGGGTATGCAGATGAAAAGGAAGGGGGGAAATCCTTAAGATATTTTCTCTCCCCCAATAAAAAGCTAAAACTATTGACTCAGCTCTCTTATAATTCTTCTCTTACTAATACCACCAAGAGCTTCCATCTTTCCTTTCTTGCTTCTGGGTAACCCCAGTTATTAGAAACTAGTGGCTTTATCCCATGCTAGAATTGCAGAAGGCAGGCACTTGCACAAACATTTCTCTTTGTATTTTGTCAATCAAAGGCAACTAATCTCTCCCAATCAAAAAATTATTTTAAAAAAAACCTAGCGGAGAAATATTTACAAGAAAATGACACTGACATTACTCTTCAGCACACTCTGGAAACTGGGAAAGGATAGAAGACAGTTTGCCATGTGGTAAACTGAGTTCAAGAATGGTGTCTTTCTGAAGTAAAAAAAAACAAAAACAAACTCGGAGGCGAAGTTGGACAAAAGAACGGTGGGTGCCACCGTCATTTCACAGGAGGCAAGCAGTCATCAGACACTAAAGTTGTACAAAATGGAAAGCTTCACAGGACGTTAATTGCTTATTACTCAGTAAACACAGACAGGAAGAGTGGAGCACAATGCTGCAACTAAGGAGCTAAAGACAGTGAAGTACTGAGATTCTTTTAGAACTTAAAAGCAATAGAAAAATCTAATTTTGCATCCACAGTTTTTGTTACAAATTCTTAGCTGTGCAATATATATATATATATATATGTAGAAATGCATTTTGGTATTAACAGCTGCTCTCAATGTTATTTCTCCTCAATCCAAATAGCATGCTGTACGCTAGTTTTGAAAAGCTAAGTATAACCGACATGGTACCTTTATCAGGAACATTCACAAGCTGCCATCCAAAGAGGCTGGGCTTATGTGGGAAGTGAAACTAACATGGGAATACATTTCTATCACCAGCTATCTCATTAAGTGGGTGTTAGCACTGGCGTTTGATGCGTCAAGACAATTGCAAAATCAGAACCGCCAATTCTCGCTGTTCAATTTGACAAAAAAATTAAGATGCCAGCATTCAAGTTCTGGTCCACCAGTGATTGCAACAACCCAAAAACTGCCAGCTGGATTGTCACAACTTATCAAAGAAAATGTCATCATGCAGCTATAACCATCAGCTCCGTGAGCCACGGCCCTCATGCCTATCTGTGTGTATGTGTGCCTTTGAGATAGTGTGACTCTGGATGACTGCCTGGACAAGTCCCTGCAGTTTTCTTGGCAAGATTTCAGATATGCGTTGTCCTTTGCCTCCTTCCTAGGAGTGCGGCAGAGTATCTGGCTCAAGGTCACCCAGCTGGGTTTGTGCCTAAGGTGGGACTAGAACTCACAGTCTCCTGGGTTCTAGCCTGGTGCCCTAACCTACACACCAAACTGGCTGACTAGCCTGTCTGAGTAAACTTATTTTTTTAGACTTATTATCTCATCTTTTAGCCTAGAGCAAAAAATAGCTTCCTTCACTTTATCTCCCAGCCTACATTTATTCATGTGGATCAGATCTATCTATCTATCTATCTATCTATCTATCTATCTATCTATCTATCTATCTATCTATCTATCTATCTATCTATCTATCTATCTATCTATCTATCTATCTATCTATATTCCTATCCTTCCTTCTATCCATCTTCTATCTATCTATCTATCTATCTATCTATCTATCTATCTATCTATCTATCTATCTATCTATCTATCTATCTATCTATCTATCTATCTATCTATCTATCTATCTATCTCCATCTATCCATCTGTCTCTCTATAACTATCATCTCCAGGAGTTGATAAGAGATACTCAAGAGGATATTCTAAAGAAAGTATGCATCAACTCTTAATTGTAGCAACCAAGAATAGTACATGGTTACCAACTGAGAAGAACATACTGTATGGAGATAATATTAGAGCAGTCACTTTGACTAACTCTGGTATGGTAGCTTTCATCCTGACCTAACTAACCACTGCACATCACTGTACATCCTTCTGATTTAAGCTTCTTTCAGCCAAACTAAATTGGTTTAAATACAGGTTTATGGATTGAACCTTTTCACACTTCTGCTACGAAAATGCCAGAATGTATTTTCAAAGTGACCCCCATCAGGGCTCATTGTGAATGTATCTCCTTC
Source organism: Azemiops feae (assembly GCA_023970755.1). Lineage (NCBI taxonomy): Eukaryota > Metazoa > Chordata > Lepidosauria > Squamata > Viperidae > Azemiops > Azemiops feae. The sequence continues at coordinate 1,967,155 of JALGBA010004191.1, read as the reverse complement.
AGATGAACGTCTGATAAATGGTTCATGATTGTATGCTGATTTTGTCAGAAATGTCATTCAGGCATGAACAATGCATTTGCTGGGAGCAAGGTCACAACAGAACAAGATTTCCTCAAAAATAAAGTCTGTTTAGCTTTCACTTTTTACCTGTTTGCACACTGAAACTCTGCAACTTTTCCGATATGTTTCGTGTGTACCATAAACAGCCACGTCACTGGGTCCTACAGGAAAAAAGCTTTAATGCATCTAGTGAGAAGTAAAAAAATAAAGTAAAAGAAAACTCTATGTTCATAAGGAGAGGTTCATGCTCCTGAGTTTTTAGATAAGTCCCCCTTTCTTATCTAGATTCTTTCATTTTTTAAGATGCGGCCTTCAACATTTTCCCACTCTTCTAGAAGGAAGGAAGGAAGGAAGGAAGGAAGGAAGGAAGGAAGGAAGGAAGGAAGGAAGGAAGGAAGGAAGGAAGGAAGGAAGGAAGGAAGGAAGGAAGGAAGGAAGGAAGGAAGGAAGGAAGGAAAGTTAAAATGAAATTACTAATTGAATCTTCCCCTGTTAAGTACTACTGCTGGGATTTATTGCTGTGTTCTCCAATGAGTGGAAGAAGCCCTCATGGATTAAATGATAGATTACTGTTTATAGTGTTGTTTTAATTATAGCTCCTTGCTGCCAAGCAAATGAACTTCTCAAAGTCAAAATCCCAGCATTCTTGTCTGCTTCCAGGTGTTAATATAAATTTTAAGTGCATTTCTTTAAAAAAAAATTAAAAAGAAAGAAGACCCAGTCGTCATCATCATCATCATCATCATCATCATCATCATCATCATTGTGACTTGGTTCTTTGCCTCTAATGGAAGTAACCTAATTAGCAGCTGTTCAAAAGCTGAGAGTGGATTGCAAAGGGCCACAGCAATAATACATAATGTCAGGAAGTCAATATATCACATTGATCCGAAACACAAGAAGTACTTGTAGATATTTATTTATCCCTACTGTCTAAATGCCTATACAGGCAGTTCTCAACTTACGACCACAGCTTAGCCTCAAAGTTCTGTTGCTAAGCAAAACAGTTGTTAAGTGAGTTTTGCCCCATTTTACGACCTTTCTTGCCAATTGGAACTTGGGATTGAAGGAGTTGAGATATAATATCTTTAGAAAATGCTGGATAAGTACAAATATGTGCCAAAGAGCTATATATATATATAGCATGGAGACAGATGAATTTTTCTCCCTCTCTTTTGACACTGAACTCAAGATCACCCCATGAAGTTAAAGGGTTGAGATCCAGGATAAACAAATGGATACAGATTATAATTAAAATTTTGAATATGCTTTCTGTGTGAAGTGATGATGGACACCAACTTAAATGGCTTTAATCAGTCAACTTGAATGAAGAAAAAGACTATCTTTGGTTAATAGCTGCCTAGTAGTATCTCTGCAATCACATTCTATTGAGCAGAATAAAGGGAAAGTGGTTCATTGGAGGAGTCTTCCAAGTAAATCTAAACTCTCCGCAAACAACATCAAAACAGGTGCTTCAACAGGTGAAACAACAACAGTCTCTCACCAAACTGAAGCTAAGCACCTGACTCAGGGTGCTAAGTGATGGCTTGTAATTCCAGGGGAAGATATTTGCTAAACTCAAGATTGGAAATAGGAAATGAGGTTATTGTACATCCATGTCCAAATGAAGAACTGTGTACTTGTATCAGGTGTGAAGAATCAGGACCATGAATTAAGTTCCAGTTGAGCTGATTTATTGCTCATGTCTACACACAAGAATCTAGTCAACTAATGGTCAGCACTAAATTGGTACCAGATAAGAGTCAACAGAATTCAAGAGGGGCTAGACTTGGACCGCTCGTGGGAATGTAATGACTCCAGGCTAATTCCTCTCTTGACTCCGCCCCTTCTCCTACAACTTGTATATCATGCATGTAGCTTTCTTGCGGATACCTTTTCTCTTTAGAAGTGGTCAGGATAGAGCCATTCTACAATAGAATTTGGTTATCAGCACTTTCTCAACCCACTTTGACATTGCAGGTGAAATATAACCTCTCTTGCCACATAAAGCCAATCAGCTGTAGATTCTGCTGTAATTAATATTCATTGGGTAATGAGCAATGCTATTAAAATACTTTCAGCCTTTGTTTCCAGAACACTGTATCATTTAGGATTATTGCTATATTTGACAAGTGTACTGTTTGGGCTATGTACACAACAGCAGCGTACAAGATGATTATTTCTAAGAACTGAAGGTGCATTCAAGAGATATGGATGAATGGCCTCATTACTTTTGCATAACAAAGTAACAAAATTTCTATAAACCATGGTTTTGAAGGTGGCCCATCTTTCTTTAGGGATAACAAAAAAAAAATACAAGCATGCATTAGGAAGAAAAATAAAATCTAGCTGCCATAACAGAAGCTTGGAGAACGCAAAGATCTATTATGAAGCTGTGTAGGAGAAGGAGGGAGGTACAACCAAATATTTCAAGGACATGTTAATGACAGCAATTCATTATCAATGGCAATGCCTATAAACAAGCTATTCTATAGATTTTTCTCCCTCTGCAATGCTAAGCAAGACAATGGTAGGTATTCTAATAAACTCAAAAATATTCAGATCATGGCAAAGGGTGAATGTAATGACATCTTCCGAGGACAACTCAAGTGCAAATAAAAGTATTGGCAAAGCAGTTGACTTGAAGACCCATAACCAAATAAAAAAAAAAACAGAATCAGAAAACATTAAAAGTGACATGGTTTGACATGACAAGAAGAGCTTGTGGAGTCAAGTTGTAATTGGGTATAGAAAATATATTACACATTGTTCTTGCAATCTGGCATATGTCATGTCAGAATATTTTTCCCTGCCATTTCTTAAATATTGCAAGCATTACCTTAAAGCTAAGGAATTTTGATCTTGCAATAGCTGTTCTTTCTTAATACCAGAAGGTCATTCCCCCGTTACCCTGAGCTAAGCAGAATTTCAGAATGAAGAACAGAAGACGGTAATGTTCAATTAAGAAGTCAATGAGGGAGAAGTATCCTGCTAGGAAGAACACTTTTGTGTAAACTGGGTGTAAACTTTTTAGCACCAACATTCAGCCGCAGGCATGCTAAAAGAGATAATATTTCCCAGCTCCATTGTCAGACGGCGTTGCGTTGATATATTTTAATATAAACACATCCTGTTAGGATTTTTAAAACGTATACGGGGATGTTAACATTTTTATATCTGCTCTTTTCCTATAATTTTGTAATGCACCTTATAACTTTTTTTTTTTAAAAAAATGAGCAAACGATAAAGCATACAGGGGAAAGACGGGACATTCTAGGAGACAAACACATGCAAATCTGCACACATTTTCAAATAGAAAAAAAAGATGCTTGGCAAAATTATCAAAAATCAATTAGTTAAGAACTAAATAAGTAAATCCATAATAATGAAATAATCCAGGAGTTACGGATGGGAAGAGTAGAAAATATAATTTATAACCTCATGGTGAATTTGAAGATTTGGGTGAATGCTGTGAAGAGTCGTAGAAAGGGAGAAAGGAGAGATTGTATTGATACAAATAGGGCACATAAAACACATTTACATGAAATTTAACATCATAAATATACAAAATATCTGAATGTTAAGGAGATGCTATCAGCTTGGGAGGCATAAAACAGTGGAGGGGAAAACCAAAAAAGTGAGGAGAAAACCCAGATTTGTTGTTGCTTAAATGCATTTGTAAATTATACATTTTAGTACATACTTGTTCTTATTAAAAAAAAAAGCAGAAAAACAACTGAATTTTTGAGATTCAATAAGCTTCCCCCCCCCCCTCTGTTGGCTGGAGTTTTGCCACCACTCTGCAGGAAGAGTCAAACAAATATTTGCCTGCATATGTGTATGTGTGTCTTCCATCAGTCTTCAAAGTTTAAATCATGAAAATTGACTTTCTAATAGGATAATCAGATAATCACAGCCATGATCCCTAATCATCATGCTGTAGTTGTCTGAAATCAAAGACTGTCCACTATCTATTCTTTTTAAAATATTTTCCAATGAAATCACTGGAATATTATGCCTGTCTTGGCAGCCTGACTCTGCTTTTGAAGAAGACTCAGCTAGCAAAAATTGCAACGGTAAAAAAAAATGGAGAAATATTCTCTGAAGCCAGTTCACTTGTTAGCCAGAGATGAAGGGAGGTCTTCCTTTGATCTGGCACCCCAAACTGGGAATATCTTTCCATGAAAAGATAGGATGGATAACCACTGAAGGCCAACCTTTTCACTCTTGTGCTCAGATCCTGATTGTGTTTTTTTTCTTTAAAGCCCTCACTATCAAAGTGATTTGTTGATTACTGTGTGTTTTCTAAAATTTGTTCTGTTTTTGATTTTACAGTTTTATCTTCTAGATGGCAATGTCACAAACCAGCAAAAACCTTCTGGTTTGTGAGCTAGATGGGTAATATTTCAGCTGGAACAGGGCTGCCGAAACACACATTCATAATTCAACTGTGATTCCATCTTTTGGTCCTGAAACCACTCTAGGGTCATGACCAAGCATGGGAAATGAAACCTTGCTCATCCAGGACATTATTCGACAACCATTTTTTCAGCCCAGCCTTTTGATATAATGACCGGAATCAAGAGAGAGACCCTTTGATGGAAACTATTCCCTTAAATGTCAGGAATTCTTCTTCCAGTCCAATCCACTGACCTCTTCTGACCCCCTGAGTAGCCAGTATCAAAGTCTGAACGCTTAAAGCTGGAGGCAAAGAAGAGATAGGACGAAACTGTCTAATACTCTTAAGATTTAGATGTTCTGCCTTGGAGGAACTAGCCGACCCCTTAAAAGAAAACAAATACTGTGCTGGAATCCACCTTGCAACATCTCAGAAACGTTCTTCCCTCGTGAAACAGGACTCTGGTTTTCCATCTAATTTCTTGGATGCTTTCTTTTGCATTTTTCTTGGGGTATCAGGAAAAAAAAATAAGTCTTAACTCGCCAGATATTTAGGAACTTGCTTATGAGAGTCTGTTCAGGCTGTCAATTAAGGTGCTGGACTAGGAGTGGGAGCTACTTGAATTTTAGTCCTACATTCAGTATGAAAGCCATCTAGTGTTTTCTCTCAGCCTGGAAAGGAGGCAATGGCAAATGTGTTCTGCAACTACCAAAGAAAGCTGTATGGATTAGTCCATGCATTCTCAAAACTCTTAAAAAGAGTGCAGAGAAGAGCAACAAAGATGATTAGGGACTGCAGGCTAAAACATATGAAGAATAGTTGCAGGGACTGGATATGTCTACTTTAATGAAAAGAAGGACTAGGGGTAATATGATAGCAGTGTTCCAATATCTAAGGGGCTCGACAAAGAAGCAGGAGTCAAGCTATTCTCCAAAGCACTCTGAAGGCAGGACAAGAAGCAATGGATGGAAACTAATCAAGGAGAGAAGCAACCTAGAACTAAGCAGAAGTTTCCTGACAGAACAATTAATCAGTAGAACAGATTGCTTCCAGAAGTTGTAGGTGCTCCAACACTTGAGGCTTTTAAGAAGAGATTGGATAATCGTTTGGTATAATTGGATACCAAACGATTGGATAATCATTTGCTTGAGCCGGGGATTAGACTAGAAAACCTCCAAGGTCCCTTCCAACTCTGTTATTCTGTTCTGTTCTGAGTTGTTAAACAGTGAGGACAGACGGAAACATGTATATTATCCATTATTAGCAGATTAAATTTTTCAATGTTAAAATATTTCCCATTATTTTCTGAGCTTGGAAACACAGCTGCCTTGAATATCCTCGATGTGTTCTAAGCCTGGAACAGACCCATCTCAAGCTGAACACATCTATTTATGGTATAAAATGGGAACATTTCAAATCAAAATGGTCAGGTCAGCGGAGGAACCCATCCTGAAAAGTCTGCACTTGAGCCAGCTCTTTTCAGCTTGACGTGCAGAGCTTAATGGTCAAAAGTTTCAGATTTGAAATGTTTTCCCCAATCCGCCCCACATATTTGCAGAAAACAATTTCCCTTTATAACTAAAGACAAATTGTTACATTTTTATTTATTTATTTATTTATTTGTCCAACTACCCTGAAAGCAGTTGTACTCTAGGCGGCCAAAAGAATTAAATGTCCAAAAGAAGTGGTGGCAAAGGAAATAATGCTTAAAGTACTGTACTAAACTAACATTATAACATTTAAAAGTGCTGTCACAATATGACACACATAATTCAGCGTACTAATTATTCCAGGAGTGGAAGGGGGGTGCCATGGAGAACACTCTGTAGTCCGTACGGGAGAAAGTTATTCCAGATATGAATTCTGAAGGATTATCAGATCAGTTTGTAGAAGAGGAATCTTTTCCTCCCCCCTCCCTTTTTCCTGGTGTTGGAATATCACAGAAGAATAATCCACAATGTGGAGGGAACTGAAAGTCAAGTGATGCTTTATGAACAAGTCAATATTCGGGTCCTTATAAGGGTAGTTACAAGCTTCACTTCACAAGCTAGATGAGCTGGAGAATGTGACTGGAGGAATACTGACTTAGCGCTGGAATAGTTGTGTGTGTGTGTGTGGGGGGTGTCTCTGTGTGTAGGATAATAAATGGAGGCTGCACAATATATGGCCTCCTGTCACCCACTTTAAATGCCATCTAACTCTTGAAGCAGACAACTCTTAAGACAGTATGCTAATTCTATATCATAACCCTAAACTACAGGAGGATTAACGGTGGCATAAGCAACGTTCAGGCAGCACATAATAGAAATGTCAGCAAAAGGCATTACACCTGCTTCCTTTACTGCATAAAGACTCCGCTTACAAATAATGTGATTTTATATGGGTGACAAACATGTAAGAACATGGCAGACTAAACTTGGTAACAGCCTTTGCTTTTATTTGCTAGTATGCCAGATTTACTATGTAAAATAAATATCCAAGGGGAAGAATAAGAAGTATGATTTAACTTCATTTTAGGACTGTTGTTGTTGTTGTTGTTATTATTATTATTATTATTATTATTATTATTATTATTATTATTATTATTATTATTATTATTATTATTATTATTATTATTATTGTTGTTGTTGTTGTTGTTGTTGTTGTTGTTGTTGTTGTTGTTGTTGTTGTTGTTGTTGTTGTTAATCTGTTGCCCTAGTTTGTTTTCATGAAGAATCAGTTGTTTTGTACACATTTCTAAGGCAAATGCAGGAATGTCTGTCTCTCTTCATCTTGCTGGCAGCACTGTCTATAATGTAAACTTATGGTTATTTCTGCTACAGTTTTGATCTAGGCCAAAATGTAGGAATGGTGTGCACATGGCCATTTTTATTTATTTATTTATTTTTGTTTCTGCCTTGATTTTCGAAAAGGTCATCAAAATAAATGAAAAGACGGTGAGGCTCTTTCTATAGAAGATGAAGTGCCCACACATCACTAAATTAATTCAGTTGTCAAAGATCTAGTCTTGGTGCCCGAAGGAGAAGGCAAACACTATTTTATAAATTAATCGCAGGCTGAAAAAGTGAGCAGATTGGCCCTATTAAAGTCAGAAAGTAAGTTGCAGAGACAGTCATCAGATGAGCAGAAGTGACGATGGGTAAATGGATGGGTGGGGAAAGTGTTATTTCTGCTACAGAAAAAGGCAGCACAATTAACAATGGATCTTCAAAGGTTATCCAGAAGATTCCGCTAGAGTAAAATGTGTCATCAAATCAATCATGCTCATGACTTTGACAAATACAACAAAAATGTTGGGCAGAGTCAGCACAGAGCTAATAGTTGGCTTCTCAAAGATTCTGGACAATCCAGCTGAAAACAACAATTTCAACCTCATCTTTCCTACAGACCTGCTTCTTTAAGAAACCAACTTCTGCTGAAAGAAAATATTCTTTTTGGTGTAAAGAAGTTAGATGGGTGTGTGAATATGTATTCTTTGGAAAATCTGTCTACTCATAGAGACAAGGTCCCCCGTGTTGTGCTTTGCCAATGAGCCTTGAATTGGTCTTCCTTAAATTTCAGACTTATTTATTATGAACCCACTCTCAAAAAAAAATTATTTTCCTTTTTTTCTCCTCCTACTCCTGATCAGGCAGAAAAATGCTTGTTCTGAAGGTCAAATCGTGTTGTAAAGTCAGAACAAAAAGACAATACAGACAGAAGCATGATGTGCCATAATAATGGCTGGAGATGTTTGCATGGTGAGCAATATTAATTTTAATAACATTCCTCCACAGGTGCAAAAATATGCAGTCCCTCTTGATGTATAATTCAAGTCACCCTACAACATCTCCTGCTGATTGCAACGCTAATAAGCACCCGTTTTACTATACTTAAACAGATTGCTGAGTGTTTTAGTCACGCTAAAAGACCAAATCAAATTTCCATCCTCAACTAAAGGAAGGTTCATACCCAGCTCCATTTCAGCAACTGGCCATACATTTTGAACAGCAGTTGCTGTTCAGTGTCTGCCATTGTCAGGTTCCAAAAATCAAGAAAGGCACACTGAGATTCTTTCAAGCAGTTTGTGTTACTGTTCCTCACCTATAGATAGGAAGCTACTTCTTGCTAAGCTTATATAAATCCACCAGATGGATTTGTAACCAGCTGATAAACTATACTCAATGGGTAGTCCTTAATGGTACTACATCTACATGGAGGGAAATAAGCAGTGGGGTATCATAATGTTCCCATCTTAGGCCCAGTACTCTTCAATATCTTCATAATTTAGATGAGGGAATAGAAGGGGAACTCATCAAATTTGCAGATGACACAAAACTGGCAAGAATAGTCAACACCCTGTTGATATGGCTCAAGATCCAGATGGATCTCGACAGACTTGAACACTGAGCCCTATCCAACAATGAAATTCAATGTAGAGAAAAGTAAGGTTTTACACTTAGGCAAGAAAAACCAAGTGTACAGGTACAGATTTGGTGAAAACTGGCTCAATAGCAGTAACTGTAGAGGGATCTTGCCAACCCTAAAGCAGAACTCCAGAGGTCATGATTGGCACACTTTTATCTAACTCAGATAGGGCAGCATGATGGCAGGCAGAAATCCTGAAGAATGAGGAAGAAAATAGCAGCACCTTTCACTCCTCCCACTTACTGATCAAATCATCCCTTGAAGATATCCTAAGGCATTCGATACACTTGATTTCTCAGCTACTAAGATTGTTGGCTGAGCAGGTACAAAGATAGCCAGGAAATGATTGAAGCCTGGGAAACAGGCTTCTTGTCAATCATCAGGAATGCTGATTTACCACCAGCATATCAGGTACTTAGGAGCCAAAGACTTGGTAATCACAAAGAAACAACAGCCAACAACTCAATAGCCAGCTATCAACACTCCAATCAACAACCAAAAAGCCACACACATAAGTACTATGCATAGAATAGTCCAAAGCAAATATTCTGATGAGAGACAAGTTCCCTGAGGATGGGCTCCAGCACAAGTCTGAAAGCTCAAAGGACTAAACCTCTGGTCCCACTGATTGATCCAGATTGGTTCCTGCAACATCCTAAAGCATTCTAAGCCTCGAATAGGAAAACCATTTCCCTAGTTTGCAGGAAACAAACAAACAAACAAACAAACAAACAAACTGTGTTTGTGAAATTTGGAGAACCGAGTTGTGCAGAGCCATTTTCAGTGAAAACGGAGTTATCTGCATGTGAAAGCATGCGTGTGTATTATCTGGAAAACTGGTCAAATGACTTCTGACTGACCATCATTTTACTTGGGGCTGAAATAGATAACAGATGGATTGGACTCCACACTGTTTATTAATAACGTATCTTAAGCCTGGGAGCGCGCTGGCAAAATCAGCCAGCCTAATTTCCATCACAGGTTTCATCCAGGGACTCAGGAGGTTCGAGGCATAGCCAAATATTTCAAATTTCAGCCCTGCAAATAAACTTGCTGCAAGATGCTCAACAGTTGACAGCTAAAAAAATAAAAATAAATGAAGGCTTTGAAAAGGAGCTTTTAAGAATGTTTGTTTCTGCACATACAATAGCATGAAGAGGGAGGCGTATTGTTGGAGAGAGACTGTCCCAGTTGAGAGGAGGAATCAAGCAGGGAATCAGTCTGGAATCCTTAAGTAGACACAAGAGGGCATGTTCCGACCCACCCTTATCTAGTTTTTCTCTACCAGTCTGAGAAGATTTCCTGTGAAATTGGCAAAGAACAATAAAGTAGCTAGTTTGAACTCTAGACACGTGGGTTCTTGTTGTTTGCAACTGACACATATCCAAAGACTGTGGCCTGTAGACGTTAGCAGAAAAAGGCAGATATCGTTACGGGAATAGTATCGTGGATTAATAGTATATATCAAAGCCGCTTAAAGAAATTTAAATATCCTCTATAATTTTTCAGAGAGCAGAATAACCGAGTTGGGAGGGACTTTGGAGGTCTTCTAGTCCAACCCACTGCTCAGGCAGGAAACCCTATACCAATTCAGACAGATGGTGCCTAATCTCTTTGTAAAAACCTCCAGTGTTGGAGCACCTACAACTTCTGGAGTTGTTCCACTGATTAATTGTTCTAACTGTCAGAAATTCCAGATGGAGACTACCCGTTCCATTTATGGTGGACTCGGTCACTTGGAACGGACTAAATGGCCAAATGAAAAAAAAAAATCTACTTCTACAGTTTTGAAAACATATCCCAAAGTGGAACTTTAAAGGAAAACTGAAGGAGAGATTTGTAATATCTCATAGGTTCCCCCCCCTTCACAATTTTCTCCATCTAAAGCCCTGTTTTTACAAAAGAAGATTTTTAGTTCAATTTAAAATGAGCTACACAATGATTACCTAAAGGAGCATTAAGTGAAATATGCCAGATAATTCCATCATTTGTTTTTTTTAAAAAATCTATCCACAGTTTGTCAGTTGACTAAAAGGATTAAGATTCTCAAAGGCAATAAGAAAAACTTCTGATTATTGAATTCCAGGATTTCTACATAAGCTCAGAATTAGATCTCTCTCTCTCTCTCTCTCTCTCTCTCTCTCTCTCTCTCTCTCTCTCTCTGTGTGTGTGTTTGTGTGCATGTGTATTTTACTTCCCATTATTGTCCAGATTGCATATTAATGGTTATTTTTGTTCACTGGTTTTACTGATAATGTTTTAATCCAGTTTTACTATATAATCTATCTTTATGAGATCGGAAACTGTAGGGGAGCCATAAAAATGGCAGTCTTATACCATTAATAAATGGATAAATATTTCTATATATATTGAACTAGCTGCAATATTCAGTTCTGGAGTTTTAAATATAAATTCTAATGTCCTTATTGCATTTTGTAGTGCTTGCTTTCTAAAGAAAGAGGCCTCCTAAATAAGGACTCAAAAGGGAGGCAAATCTAGCAAAGAAAGCTAAGTTGCCTTAAAATTCTGGTTTTCAGGTTGAAAGGTGTTTGGATTCATCTCCTTTAGATGCAGAAGACCTCTATATGAAAAAAAAAAATGTCTCAAATCCTGAACATTTTTTTCCCAGAAGTACTTGTCCACCTTTTCTTTTCAAATTCTTCCCCAAATCAATGTTTTAATCTTCTGGATAACCTACTTAGATTCACGCAAGAACAGAATAAAAGAGTTAGAAGAAGACCTTGGAGGAAGCAGGAACAAGAGACCATTTCAGACAAGTGGTTGTCCAATCTCTTCTTTAAAAAACCTGCAGTGTTGGAGCACTTATAACTTCTGAAGGCAAATCGTTCCACTGATTAATTCTCACTGTCAGGAAATTTCTCCTTAGTTCTAGGTTCGTTCTCTCCTTGATTAGTTTCCATCCATTGCTTCTTGTTCTGCCTTCAGGTGCTTTGGAAAATAAGTTTTACCTTGTGGAAGATAGGACATGTTATGCTATCACTATCACTGTTTATTCTTAAAATACTATAGCAATCAGTTTAAAGCATAACCTGTGTATGTACACATATACATACAGACAACAGATTTCCATTGATATAGGGGTGTCATTGCCATTTTATGTTTCCATATTACATTTTGGCTTGTTTCTGTCATCCAATGGCAATTACACATTTTCTTTCTATACAAGAGGATAAAATTATGTCCCCATTCTAAAAGTTGTTAAATATTTTATAAAGAAAGCATAAAAATCATTTTAAGACAGTTGCACTTACATAACTCTTCTTCCTGCATGGGGAAGAGGGAAGGAAAAACAAAGATATTTCACATTACTCTAAGCCCATTGGTTTAGCTTTTACAGCACACACTCTTTTTTTTTTAATCTAAAGTATGTCTATTTATACATCTCCTTACTTCATCTCCTTACATGATGACCTGGATATTCAATTTCAAAATTTCAGTTAGCTAATACTACTTTTTTTTTTTTTACCTCGTCCATGCATTTTTAAATGCTTTTGCATTTTTGTAAACTTCTTTAAGCAACTCTCAAGAAAATAAAGCCAACATGAAAATTCAGCTATGGTTGAATGAAACAACCAAACCAGTTTCTTGTACAGACAAAAATTACTAGGTCGTTTTTCATACAAGAGGATTTTCGGATAGTATGTAACATTGAACTTTTCATGGCTTACTTTAATCTGCCCTGTGGGTTCTTATTGAATCACGAGTCTCGAAATATTAAAAGGCTGAGCAAATCTGCTCCCTTGGGTTGCATAGTCTTCCAGTTCCTAGGTGCTTAAATCCGTATTCATAATTCTTAAATTCTCAAAAAGTGAAATCATCATAGTAATATGGAAGAGATTGTTGCAGTTTTTAGTTATTATGGTTTTATCTATCAAGGAAGCTTTGTTGTATGTCTTTAATCTCCAGATCAACCCCAAAACAGGGAAAGACAAGACACCTTAAAGTCATTTGTTGGTTTTACAAATTCTTTGCTCCAAGAAGACATTTTGCAAAAGGTACCTGCAACAGGGAAAGTTGGAACTCACACATGTTAACATTGTTTTTTCCAAGACTACAGATATAACTCTAAAACAGAGCGCCTTAATTTTGCTGCTGAAATTTATTTCAAATCTCTATTGTCAAACTATATTTTTAAAACACAATCTCCAGTTCCTCTCAAGAGGCAGTGGCTATCCTGTGACATGCTCATCTCTTATTTAGAAACAACAAAAGTCCAAGCGATAAGACATTTTGCAGACCATATGGAGTGCTAACTGGAAAACAGATGTATTACACACATCCTCACACACACTCCCTCTCACACAGCATCTTGTGGTAAATTAGTAATGGAATCAAATGCAAGCGCCTAGGGAGTATTTCAAAGCAAGCAGCCCAAATTCTCAGATTAAAGACCACAGACTTCTTAACACGCGGTGGGTTTCAAAGGCTAAACGGCAGTGCTGAAGCAACAACAACAAAGCAAGGCAAGATTTAGTACTCTGAAGTCTTTGATGCTCCCTGAGCTTGGTGGTCTGCTTGCAGACAACTTGGTAACATCATCGGTGATGTCAATATTCCCTAGCTGGGCACTGATGTGATTCCCTAGTTGGGTAATGAAACGTTTGCAAATGAACTATCAAGCTCAGAGAGCACCAAGGATTCCACAGTTCAAGCCTGAGGTACAGATATTCCCTTCTACTTACTACTTTATCACGCAAGCCATGTAAGTCAATTCATACATTTTTTTTTTAAGGATGTGCTTCTTAGTCGAAACTGAATAAAAAAAACTTATTATGTAGCTCGTAGAATTACGTACTTATTTCCTTGGAGACCTGCTGTCCTCCTCTTGGGCTTCTGGGAAGGGAATGAATGAGTTTATGAAGGTGTTCTTCCATCCCATCTTAGGCTTTCTTTTTCTCAGGTTGTGTTATTCTGGTCAAGGGTTTGAGCTCAGCCTTTATCTTCTGGCTGGATTGCTCCAAGCACAAACTCCGCGTTTGTGCTAATTTCCAGTTTTCCCATAGTGTTCTTACCCAACGTTTCATTTGCAATTCACAAATGGGCAGAAAAATACAATGAGGATGTGTAATTTGGCAGCGGATAGAATCCACTGATAGGGTCCTACACAAGCAATTGGGTGATGGCCATTTCTAATGATTACAGGGAACGTTTTTATGAGCTTCTTTTTTTTTTTACAGCCACCATCCTTCTATAGAGCCATGTGCGTGTGTAAGCTGCCTTTGCTATAAAACAAATTGAGTTGTGACCTCTAAATGAGATATCCTGATTTTGCTTGAATGTTTGATTGCCTGAAGAGTCTTAAGAAAGATAAGGGTCTTCTGCAAATGATTACTATTTTTCACTGCTACCCAGCGAGATACAAAGTCATTAAATATTTGATTAAGAAAATGCCTTTCCTGTCAGGCATTGGGAAACAAATTTAAACTCTCAAGAAATCAAGCATAAGCATGTGAAAGAAGTATAATATAGGTTCTCCTGCTTGAGCAGGGGGCTGGACTAGAAGACCTCCAAGGTCCCTTCCAGCTCTATTCTATTCTATTCTATTCTATTCTATTCTATTCTATTCTATTCTATTCTATTCTATTCTATTCTATTCTATTCTATTCTATTCCATCCCATCCCATATTTTCTATTCTATTCTATTCTATTCTATTCTATTCTATTCTATTCTATTCTATTCTATTCTATTCTATTCTATTCTATTCTATTCTATTCTATTCTATTCTATTCTATTCTATTCTATTCTATTCTATTCTATTTTCAATGAGGGGAAAGGGATCCTTTTTCCATTCCTTATTCTATAACCACAGCCAATATTCTGAGTTATTGACTCTACAGGCTCCCTATCAGGTAAATAACTGACCCTTGTTCTGATGATTAACACTGACATTTTATTAAAACCATGCTGGGGTCTTTTATAATGTATCACTGAGGTAAGTCAGCTTCTACAACTAAGAAAACAAACTAAGAAGACGGGAGAAGTTATGAAACTCTGATTAACACAACTTAAACATAGTGTCACCTATAAATATAAAGTATAAATATACCATTAATACTGGGAACCAGCGGGACACATTCCGTCTACCTAAACTCTTATAACTGTCACATTATCATCTCTCCTTTCCAAAATAGGTGATCATAAACCATGCTACCTCTGAAAATACCACCTTTAAGGAATCATGGGTAGAGGAGAAGAAGGAGAAATTAGAGGAACTCAATAAAAAAATCTTAAGACAACTTCTTAACTACAGGTTTATTAAATATCCATTCTAAAAATAAAAAAAATAAAAAAAATCAATGCATTTTCATCCCTCTTTTCACCGGAAATAAGGCGATGCCAATCTGACAAATCCTACTTGAAGCAGCTGCCACCTTTAGTGTTAACTTATCTTTTCCACATAAGAGTAGATCTACATATATAGCCATTCTGTAGCACATGTCGGGCAGTAATTTGGCCAGAGCAATTTCAGATTGAGGGGCTTGCAAAATCTGTTTTGCAGAAGTAAGCTTGCTTTAAGCAAATTTGACAATCAGAGAAAATGGACTTGTGCATTTGGCAGCTGTTACCAAAAAGGATACAGGGTCTTAAGGGAATCATTGCATTACACAATTCACACTTTCATATTTTTTTTTTTAAAAAAATGACACGTTGGAGATCAATGCACATACCAGCAAAATCTTTTTACACCTTCTCCCTTCCACAATTTGAGATGTCCCCATTCTTTCCTTGAGCTTGGCACATTTCCTTAACATATCAGGCTCAAAAAGCATTAAGGTTGCTTTGCAAAGTTTTGAAGAGTGGGAAACTTCGTTCACAAAGGTGCCAACTCTACTGGAACAAAGCTTCTCTCTTTCTCTCTCTCTCTCTCTCTTTCTCTCTCTCTCTCTCTTCTCTCTCTCTCTCTCTCTTTCTCTCTCTCTCTCTCTTCTCTCTCTCTCTCTCTCTCCTCTCTCTCTCTTTCTCTCTTTTTTCTCTCTTCTCTCTCTTCTCTCTCTCTCTCTCTCTCTCTCTCTTTCTCTCCTGTTTGGGAGGGGATAACCATATTGGGGAGGAAATTTACTCTATCAGATCAAAAAAGAGTCAAACAAGAGAACAAAAGAAAATGAATGTTGGTTATGAGAAAATAATAGCAGCATTAAAAGCTAAGGGTATGTTTGCAGATAGACTGTCTGTCTGAAGTCGGAAGATTCAGACTGATCATTTTACACAGGGGAAAACTGGCTTAGCAGATTGCTGAACGCATCGTTAATCTTAAGTAAATGCCTACATTATTTCAACTGTATAATGAGATGTTTTCAGTATTTCCGAATCTGGAGTTTTACAATGTACATCAGTAAATCTGCACGGCGACATGACTTGTTACGCGCAAAATATTAAAGGGACCTACTATAAAGTGATTTTTTTTTCTCTTATCAACCGTAATGTATTCCATTTTACAACAAAAAGAACAGCATATCGGCTGAAATGGGATTTGAATTTTGCCGAATCAGTTGTAGACAACCAGGAATGGAATTCATTTCAGCCGTAATTGAAGGATTAATTTCTCTCTCTGCAGACTTTACAAAGCTGATGCTTTGAAAACCGAAAGACAAGTACCAAGAGTCACAGCTAATAGTCAACATAACAGTGCATAATATTTTATTGTAAAATGATCTGGCACCAAACACACACAAATGGGATTTTAAGGCGTGCATTTTTAAAAATATCAATACTGCAATATGATATTAGCTACTTACTGTTTTGCGTAAATATATTCCTGACTAGAAAGAATGTTGTGTTTTATTAACAGAAATTTTGTCTTGCAAAGCTACTGGGGAAAAAAAAATACTGTTCGGCAATATAGCTATTTTTTTTTCCTATCAAAATTTAGGTGGAATAACCAAATATTATATTCCTGACTAGAAAGAATGCTGCATTTTATTAACAGGAATTTTGTTTTACAAACCTACTGGAAAAAAAAATACTGTTCAGCAATATAGGTATTTTTTTTCTATCAAAATTTAGATGGAGTAACAGAATATTTTATTGCCATAGATCCAACAGGTTGGATATCCTAGTATTTTCTTTCCATATTTTAATTCTATTACCCTGCTTTTTTCTTTACTCCACAGATATTTCTTTTCCTTACATACTCTATATTTGTCATTTGAAGCCTTCTGCTGGTACAAACAAAGGTTCATTTCTGATCCTGGTTTGTTCCTATCAACAAGAATTAAAGCCACCTGAGTATAAGGATAGCAATTCTGCTAAAAAAAAAAGGGGGGGGGGGATATCAAACCATCTGTAAAACAGGACCAAGCTATGCAGATAGGAATAAATGACTTGAATTAACTCTTCCCATGTTTACAGGTAAAATGTATTTTAAATTTAAGGGGAAAAAGTAAACAAATCCAATATATTTGAACCTCTTTTTAAGACTACTTACTAGGTTTTCCATTCCAAAAATTCAATGCATTTTCATCCCAATTTCAAGGGAAATCCTGACTATGAAATGTTCTTTTCTTTGCTCTTGGCAGTGTTCACAAGACTGGCATTAGAGAAAATGTAACCTCTTTAGATTAGCAAACAAAAATCAATTTCATTGCTATTCACAGGACCTTTGATACTGAAAGACCAAATGAAAGCAATTTTCATTTATCAAAGTAAAATTGCCCTGCAGTAAACCTATCACATCTTTTTATCAACACACACGCAAACACATACACATGCTAGATTAATGCAGACGATCAGTCATTGTGACTTCCCAAATTAACAGAAGGCACGGTGTCCATTCTTAAATATGAAAAAAGTCATAAGCAAAACTTACAGAAAAGAATTACGACATCTGGAGTCGATGTACGTTGCATTTTTAATTAAATTGGTTGCGCCATATTTTGACTGATATTTTTTTTTTTTAAAAAAGAAAATAGATAGAAAAACAGACAGAAGCCCATAAGGCATTCATAGCAAATACAAAGTGGTTGATTGCCATTACAGAATACAATAATTAATCAGCACAATACAAAACTGTGTTAAGCCCTTAGATTACATTCCAAATATCCAGAATTACCTCCCCCCCTCTCTCTTTCTCTCTCTCACTCTCTCTCTGCCTCCCTCCATTCATCCTCATCAATTTTATTATGGTTGCAGATCAGCAAATAAAAGCATTAAAACAATAATAATTGTAAAAATAAATAAATAAAAGATTGACAAAATAATATATTGCAATTGGGGGTGAATTAACAGTGGGCAGTTAAAGTTTGCCTAATTTTAGATACCACATAGCTATACAACTATGCTATATGAAAAATTAGGCAAATGTTGATGATTCCTCCCTCCAGTTCTGTTCCCCCTACATGAAATTACTTTAACTGTTAACTGTCACATATGAAAGTAAAATCCCAGGATCCTGAAACTTAACAGTCTTTATTACTCCATGTGTTGGATGAAGTAGATCAATTCCAAAACAGCTTTTACAATAATATTTCTGTTAAGCAAAACTGGTTCCCTTTTGACAGTCCATTAGTACTGAAGTACACACTGGAAATGCTTTGGTTAATTTCTCCAGAATGCTGCAATTCTTTGATGTAATCATCTTTGAAAAGTGCCCTAACTAAAGGAGGCTCCATAGACTAGACCTCTAATATAAAAGCTAATATGAGGGCAGAGCATTTTTCTCCAACTCTTCTGTAAAGAAAATCCCATCTTTGTGTCTGCTATCAACTGATGAATATCTCTGATTATTTATAGCCAAGTAAGGGTCAAGGAAGTTAACAGAGAGCTCAAATAGAATGTAGCTTGCAGCTGAATACACAGACAGCCCAAAGATGAGATTTTATTCATTGCCATCAGCTCTGACTCCCTTTGTTACTCTGGAAGGTAAACAACCTGGTTTTATTGTTTACTACAAGGTCTCCGAAGAACAACTCCTAATCATTTGTGTGCCTTCTAACTGAGGACTTACATTTAATTCAATTTGAAATTAATACATGTGAATCTTCTGACTCATTCCAGCATAGAATTATTTGGTTTACTACTATTATTAACAGTAAAATACTCCCTTTTATCTCAAAGAAGCTTATAAAATTTCACTACAGGAAACTATGTAACACAACACTGTATAATAATTCTTTCATTTATCCAGATGATCTTAAGGACAATTTGCACAATTATGAAATGTTTGTTCAAGGTAATATCGTCTAACCTCTTCATTTATCTCCATAAAAAAAGAAAAGAAAAATGAAGAATATGGGACTGGGAGATTGAAGTCACCAGTCAGCTTCACGTTGAGAGATTTCAGCCTGAAAACTAATCCAGTATCCCAGGACATTGCTAAGAATTAAAGGAAGTTGAGAGTTACACATCTACCTGGATCACCAAGAAAGTTGAATTAACTATTACACTACATTAACACCTAGTCTGAAGAATTACACTAAAGTTTCATATTTTGTTCTTCAATTCAAAGCCCACAAGAAATTTGGATGAAAGCTTGCCCACAAAATATAGAAGAACTTACCTTTTCCTTTAATTTCACATTTCCCCTAATTTAAACCATCTAATTAAAAAAAAAGTTTGAAAGTCTAGTAACACTGACACAAATAAAGATAGAACTGTGCATCTGGCTAAAGAGTTCAGCTGTAGTAAATACATTTTGAACCTTCTATTGGTTTTCTCGTACCTTCTTTTGCAACTACAACTGCACTGTATCAATGCAATACAAGATACCTGACACATTTGAAAATATTTAGATATCCACTTTCCCCCTTACATTTATGGAGACCACATGCATATTTAATAGGCAATATTCTGACATTTATGATGTATCCCTACCAAAGAGATTCATTTCAGAAGATTCAAATATCTATCTCCCTTTTGTCTTTCCTACTTCTAATGCTCTAAAGAAAATATTTATTCATCCGTCTATTTATTAATTTATTTATGTACTTACTTCCTATCCAGGCTTATACGCTGTTCCAATCATATTTGATATTTAGGATCTCTAAGCAACAATAAGATTAAAAACCAATGCAATAATCATACAAGTTTGCCCATTGCCAAGCAACGCCTATGACACCTTCACTCTTTTGCCATTCTCAGAAGGGGCAAAACCAGTCCATCACATCCTATAATGGTTGACCAAACATTGGAATTTGCTACTGCTGTTCGTGGTCCTGGCTATCAGTTTGTCTGGCTTGGAAAAAAAGGGTTGGACCAACTCATGGAGGTTATAAGGGCTAAAGGCTATTAGCTTTGATGGACGTGTGACTGACTTTGAAGCTCATCTGTTGGGAGATTAACAGGTTGATGGGCCACTGTGAGAACAGATTGCTGGATCAGATGATAAGGATATGATCCACTAGGGTGCTATTTATATTTTTAAGTTTTAAATCTATGGGACTATTTTCTTCTATCACCTTAATCTAGTGTAGCTCTTTCATTCTTTTAGCCAAATCAAACAAACATAATAACTAGGAAGTAGACACTAATGTTGTGCAGAGAGATGTTGTAATAAACAGAGTATAAGAAAAGATTAGTCCTTCTTCTAATTACACCATAGGTTCCCATTTTACGTTCTTCAGGATAATACATGACTTTTTTTTTTCTGCTAGGTCTTTGCTGGTTAACAAATTATACAATGAATTGTTATTCATAACTTCATGAGAACCTGACAAGCAGCATGGAAATTGGAGGACTTGGTGGCTAAAAGGAATGAGGGGACAGTTATAGGAATAAATTGTGTAATTATAATGGAGTAACATCTGAGTAGGAGATATAATTCATCAATAGCTCATAAGAATGATAAAAAGTAATAAAGGCAACTATTACAATTCAAGAAACTCTTTTTTTTTTAAAGGGGGGGAGGTAAGATGAGAGTCAAACAATTTTAGGATACTGAATGTTGGAAATAACTTCTGTTACATTGAACAATGTTTGCATAAATAGGACTGGAATACTTTGACTAATATTTTAATATGAGCCTACATGAACTAGTGCAATAACAGAGCCAAACAAAGCTATCCTTTAAAATGTGCACTTTAAAATTTGGCAATGCAATTTTCTAATTAGAAAGACAAAAATGGGTTATAATGGGAATTGCCTGTATTAAGCAAAAACATATGCAAAACAAATATACAAACATTTGTGTAAACTGTGTAACTTTTTGTTATTTAAAACTGATGCACTCTCAGGACTCAAGGGGAATGAATGAATGAATGAATGAAGGAAGGAAGGAAGGAAGGAAGGAGGGAGGGAGGGAGGGAGGGAGGGAGGGAGGAAGGAAGGAAGGAAGGAAGGAAGGAAGGAAGGAAGGAAGGAAGGAAGGAAGGAAGGAAGGACAGACCATCATCTATACCTAGCACAAGAGGTATATTGCATGCTCCCTTTGTTTGAATTGTGATACCATCTCTGAAGGTGACAAAATACTATTGTTCAAATAGCTAAAGCAAGAATAGTATGTTCATATTTGACTCTGCGTTGTATCTATATGTTCAGACTTGTGCACTTTCTGCTGGCTTCTCTTAGAAACTTGGAAGAGAGTAAATTTCAGTATGAGATGTCAGAGGTCCAATTTAACCAATAATGGTTAAATTGTTACATTCGTAAGTTTTCCTTTCTTCTTTCCCACTTTCTTCTTTTCTCAAACAATGATACCAAAGCAATTTGTTCCTTCATATTTCCATGTTTTCATAAGGGCTTTTGAATAAGCAAGGTTTTATCATGCTAATAACCTTCTTGAACATAAGCTTAAAAGTTGAACTACTTTCATTCAAATAAGGGAGAAAAACACTGATCATTTGCCCTTATTTATCATCACAGTGGTACCAACACCATTAAATAAATACACCTTTGGTTCTTGTTAATACATACATAGAGTTTTCTTGGCAATGTAACAGAAGCAGTTTGAATTTCCCAAATTAATCCACACCACTGGGATTCCGAAATACTAGACCATAGTTTATCCTTTTGGTTTCCAAACGTTAAGATAAGCTACAGTGTGTAAACCTGTCATCTGATTAATGTATGCTCATGTGATTATTAATCTGGATCTCATTAAGTTAAATTTTATCATGCTGGTCACCTACTTGGATACAGCTGGAATGACCTGCAGTCATACTAATTCAGCTACAGATAATAATGTATCTGTAGCATAATTTTCAGCAGGAATCACAGCACCCCAATCCTTTCTAATCCTTTTTCTTTTCTTCCAAGACCTTACAACAATAAGATTTGTCAGTTTCTGTTTGTTTGTTTTTTAATGGAATATATTTATGAATATCCAACCGAAGTGATCTAATGTACCCTGAATATAATAGGCGAAATTTCCATCTGGATATGCCCACAAGCGATGGACAAGTTTACTCTATCCGAAGTAATCCAGCTGGGACACTTAAATTTACTTTAAATTACATTAGATTTACATCATTTGTGTCAATTGACATTATTTGTGTAGCGATGACATTACAGAAATGATGTAAATTGATTCAAATGACCTGATTTCCCTCATTTGCATAATGGCATCGTTACCCAAATGACATAATGTAGTGTAAATGTTGTACTTTCAGATTTAATGGACACTCAGGGATAACCGATCCTTTCTCCTCCGAATGGTCTGTTAAATCAAGGTTTTACTATATGTAAAATGTAGCCACTGGGCTTTTGCTCATTGCAGACACACATATGCAGAATTCATAATTTGAGAATGAAACCCTAACAGTTTTGTTGGCAAACTGCAAAAATGGCAATGGACAGCCATTTTTCCAAAATGGTATAGGATCTCCAGCAATGGGCAGCCAGGTGTGGACTAGAAGACCTCCACAGTCCTCTCCAACTCTATTATTCTATGTTCTATGCTTTGAGTTTTATACAAATGAAAATTGGTCAAATACACACCACTTATGTAATCCATCACAACTCTAGACTAGACTACAAAAGAATTTGTGGTGACTATGAAAAAGAATAGAGTTAGGAACTCTATTTGGTTAGAATGGTTAGAATGCAGTATTGCAGGGTAATTCTGCTGACTGCCAGGAGTTCGATCCTCACCAGCTCAAGGTTGACCCAGCCTTCTATCCTTCCAAGGTCAATAAAATGAGGAGCCAGATTGTTGGGGGGCAGTATGCTCACTCTGTAAACTGCTTAGAGAGGGCTGCAAAGCACTGTGAAGTGGTATATAAGTCTAAATACTAGTGCTATTGCCCTTCCTTCCTTCCTTCCTTCCTTCCTTCCTTCCTTCCTTCCTTCCTTCCTTCCTTCCTTCCTTCCTTCCTTCCTTCCTTCCTTCCTTCCTTCCTTCCAAGGTGGGTAAAATGAGGATCCAGATTGTTGGGGGCAAATATGCTGATTCTGTAAACTGCTTAGAGAGGACTGTAAAGCACTTATCTACTGGTATATAAGCCTACAGTAAGTGTTATTGCTATTGCTATTGCTAGACTGTATTAACAAAACTGGATGAAATAAACCAATGTCTATAAATTTGTCTATTTGTCCATCAATCAGACAAAAAAAAATCCTACTTGTTGCTATCAGTCATATGTTTTTCTCTTCAAGAAAGTGAAGCCTAACCTAGTGACTAGTGATTGTGATTTAACCTTATGGCTTACAATTATTATATACCATTTTTTACTAAAAATTGGAATTCCGGCAAGAAATAATTGGGCTTCATATCACATTGTCCTATAAATAGAAATCACCCAATTATTTCTTCTTACCAATATTGAATGGCCTTCTTTCTTTCCAATGTAGTTAAATCCTATTTATTTTATTGATTACTATTTGAAACAATAACAAATTAGTAGCACATTAAAGATGTTTAGCCAAAACACAAAGCAAACAAACAAACAAAACCAAATAAACAAGCAAAATTTAGTGCCTTATAAACACAGAAAAAGAAACAGTACTTAATAAAAAAAATTTGCTAACACTTTTCCTCTTTTGTTGGAGCAGTGAATTATATATACATATATACATATATACATATATACATACACATACACATATATATATATGTATATATATATATATATACATACATGCATACACACACACACACACACACACAAAATGAACAAACAGCCTGGACAATTGAAAATATAAGTTTTAATAGGGATAATCTGAAGCTGAAGAAGTCACTCATCATTTCTGTCCTTAAAAGAAGGACCTCTTCCTCCTCCTCTTCCTCCATCTTCCATCTTTTTTAATTGATCTTCTCCTTCTCGACCTCCTTCTCTTTCCCCGCCATCCACCCCTCCCAGGAACACAATGTTTAATCTTAATTCTTCTAATAATCAGTAACCCTGAATTGAATGACTTGCAGTTGGTCGTTATGTGCAGTAAAATCATACAATACAGCCTTTCATGGAGTAGAGCATTTAAAACCTCAAGGTGGGAAATCAAATGTTAATTCTTTCCCCTGAATGAAAATTATATTTCATAAAGAAATCTAGAGCCTCAGGGGACAAAAAAAATAAAGAATCAGGTTAATCTTCTCCATTGGTGAGGAATTTCCATCTATTTCCTCTTCTTGTGGGCTTTATAATGCAACTTAGGGGACTAAATGCAAAACCCGTAATCACAGTGAACATATAGTTGGGCGAATTGTATTAAAAGCAACCAGGAGTCTGACATCCATATCATAATGATCATGTTATATTTTTACTCTATATGACTGGTTAAATAGCTGGTAACAGCCTGCAGAAGAACCTTCAAGTGATTATTAAGAACACCCCCTTTCTTCCCCCCCCCTTCAAATTAACTGGGATAGCTCATCTCTCATCTAGCTCTTAAATCAGTGACCTTAAAATGTGCTCAACAGCAGTCATGCTAAAATGGCTTTTGCACTACCATTTAATTGTTCATATTATCCTTTGGCTTTAATTAGAAATTTGTCTGTTCCCAGGGCAGATCACAAAAGTTTCACATTGGAAAAACAACATTAATAAGGCTAATGAAAAGATGACTGCTGAAATGCAATGATGGACCTGGGTAAATTCAGTATTTAAAAATAAGAGGTTAATTGTGGGAATCTACACAACAGAAATAGGAGC
Source organism: Azemiops feae (assembly GCA_023970755.1). Lineage (NCBI taxonomy): Eukaryota > Metazoa > Chordata > Lepidosauria > Squamata > Viperidae > Azemiops > Azemiops feae. The sequence goes on along the minus strand of JALGBA010004191.1, from coordinate 1,942,245 downwards.
TGTAACTGAATTCGGAAAGGAAGTTCCAACTTTCTTCAACCAATGATCAAGGCAGTGAATGATCAAGCCTCCCATCTCAAAGAATCATATCCACGAGGGATCCTTGGTGCTCTCTGAGCTTGGTTGTTTTCTTGCAGACATTTCATTACCCAAACTAGGTAACATTGATAGCACTGATGATGTTGATGTTACCTAGCTTGGGTAATGAAACATTTGCAAGAAAAACAACCAAGCTCAGAGAGCACCAAGGACCCCATAGTCATCGTCCTCCTCCTCCTTCCCCCCTCATACAAATCCTACTCCCTTCTAGTACTGATGATGTTACATAGTTGGGTAATGAAATATCTGCAAGAAAACAACCAAGTTCAAAGAGCACCAAGGATTTCTCATTTCAACCTGCAGCTACAAATATGCTCCTTTATTGGAATTACATCCAGGATCAAACTTATCATCAAGCCAGCCAGCTGAAAAAAAAAAAAACAATAAGTGGCAAAGGGATTTAATTTACAAACTGGTGGTGGAAAGACCATCCAACTCAGGATTTGGCCATCTACAAGGTATAACCTTTGTATGGAACCTCTTCTTTTAGATGCATTTCTCTACACAACTCATCACCATTCATTCAAACAGCCATCTGAACCTATAATGGTGGATTTGATAGACTTCAGGATTCCCTTCCTGACAGGCGCCTCTCACAGGCCCTCATTTTATGACCTCATCACTTAAGCAATGGAAATTCCAGATCCAATTGATGTTTGTTATCATTGACGATTCCCTGCAGCTTTGTTTGCCGCCATTTCGCCCTGTGACATCCCCAAGAATGTTAAGTGTCTATTCAAAGCATTGAAGGCACCACTGGGTTTCTCTCTCTCTCTCTCTCTCTCTCTCTCTCTCTCTCTCTCTCTCTCTCTGTGTGTGTGTGTGTGTTTAGTAAAAAAATGTTATGAAAGTGACCTGCTGCCGGTGATACATATGAAAAACAAATCTCCGAAGCCATTCGGAGAATATTTGCCAATATATTAAATTTATCTTTCTCAAAAGACTGAGCTGTATCCACTATGCTGAGCCCTGGAATAAAGCGAGTGGCAGGCCTGGAATGAAGAATGATAAGAGTCTTATGGCTTATTCACACTTTCATGTCAGAGATTCAAGACAAAATCCAGTGTAAGGCTTGGAAACCACTTTTCTGTAAAAAGCATTTGCAGCTTTTATTATTTGGAGCCAAGAGAGATGTTGGATTTTTTTTTTTTCAATTCCCATTGGGGAATCCCTTCCCACCCCCACCCCCCCCTTTTTTTTTTTTTTACTGCTAGAGGAATAAAAAAAAGAGAGAGAGCAGCATTTTCAGCCTTTCTGCTGAAGAGCAAATATAACTATAACGGTTCGTTCCAGAAACTGGTCATAAATAATAAATGGCTTTTTGAATGTAGAAGCTTTTCTTCTTCTTCTGAGAAATTTAAAAAGATGAAGGTAAAGTTTCCTTCAAGCAGAGCTCAGTGCCTTGTGACTGCGTGAACACATCCATGTAGTTTTCTTTGGCAGAAATAGAAGTGAGGTTTTTTTTTTTATTGCCTTCTAGTGGATGATTTTTTCAGCTATCCAATCTAACCTCCAATTCTGGTTGTTGTTGTTGTTTGTTGTTGTCGTCATCACCATCACCACCATCACCATCACCATCACCATCACCATCACCATCACCATCACCATCACCATCACCATCACCATCACCATCACCATCACCATCACCATCACCATCATCATCATCTGGCATTTATACTGTAGTTAGGAGTCCACAATGCTATAGCAGTGAAATAGTTTGGCTTGCCAAGGTACTGGCCCTGTTATAGGACACGCTTGCACGCTTCCCCAGGTGCGCCACAGGAGGGTGAGCTGACTTTGCACCAGAGAGAAAGACAAGTGGCTCTTCCTGCAGCATCACCCAAGGCCCCCCTCCCTTCCCGGAGCTGCTTCACAAACAGGCATCACAATCAAGTAGGTTCAGAGCCATCAGGAATCTGACTGCCTGCACAGAGCACCAAGTGGTACCTATCTATCTACTTTCATAGAGTTTGCTTTCAAATTGGTAAGTGGACAGAAGCTGAGGTGAGTAACAGGAGCTCACCCTGCCACAAAGTACTAGGGCTTGAACTGCCAGAGCTGATACCATCTGCAGTATCATTAAGCCACTGAGCCACCGCGCCTTGCTCCAGTTCTGATAATAGTTAGAATCCATATACTAACCAGGACAAACCTCACTTACCTCTATATTCAGCCACATGCAGTTGACTTTTTAAAATTAAAATAGATTTTTCGTGGGGGGTTTTCTTCCCCTCTTTCACTAAGAGGATTCGTTTGGAGGCGGGAGATAAATTCATTTTTGCAAAAAACTCAAAATTATAAACACCGTCTACTCTTGGGTGGGAAAATGTGCTTTAGCAGACTTCACTGCAATTGTTTATGTCCATAGTTTGGTCAAGTAAGTATTACATAATCCTGTAAGAAAACTGATTTCCAACCAAATAAAGGTAATTCTAGAAATGTCCAATTCTCTACTCTGGGGTTGAAGTTAACTGCGACTAATTATGCAAAGCAATTTCAAAGGGATTGATTAGCAACCGACTTATTTTTATCCTTTCCCAACCACCCCCACAGATTTGGATCCTAGATTCCCCCCCCCCAATAATGAAACCCTGTCAAACCATTCCTTCTTTCTCCCTCTCATAATTAAATGTGTAATTTGAAAGATGATGGTCAATATGTAGGATAATGTGTGGAGCTACCGGTGAAAGGATTTTGCAGAACATTAAACCTCTTTCTTTGTGAAGTGAGACAATATGACTTTGAGGCACATTTTATTTTTTAAAACAGTTGGACATTTTTTTTTGTTTAGTTCGGGAGAGAAAGAGATGGGCCAAAAAACTCCGGGCATTTCTTACAAGCTTAAAATCCCTGCTGGCTGTGGGTTGGTAACATGGAAACAAAAGAAGGAAAGAAAACTCTACCTTCAAAGGTGGTCTTCCCCTTGCTTGAAATAGCTGGTCTAAATGTCTGTGGAGATTCTCTATCTTCCAGCTCATGGTTGTTCCAAAAATGTTTTTTTCAAAAGACAGCTCAACTTTCTTAATTTTTTCCCCCTTGAAAATGTTTTGCTTCTCATCAAAGAAGCCTCTTCAGTTTTTTTCAGAACTAAAGAAGCAAAACGTTTTCAAGGGGAAAAAAAAACCCAAGAAAGTCCAGTTGTTTTTTGAAAAGCATCTTTGGGACAGCTGGTCTAAATATTATGCCGTTTGAAGACATGGGAGAAAGGTTCAGAAGAACGCTTTGGAGACAGAAGCTCTTCTGAAGTCCAAAACTGCTATAAGGGAGAGAGAGCCAAAATTACAGCCCAGACCTCAAATGGGGATGCCATCCTGTCCTATGGTCCCTACAACACAAGACCCCCAAAGTCTTTACATTGTTTTCCCTCTCTCCCTCTGCCAGTTTATTAGAACTCAGGGTCCTGTAATGAAACTGGTTTCCATTTGATTCCAGGCAAAGAGATAATGCTTCACCCCAATGTGAAATTAATTTCTGGAATGTATTATCACAGGAGGAACGGCTGCTGAGCAATTTACAGGACTTTGATGATGGCTTAAGCAAAGCCATGGACAAATAACACATGACAGGAGAAGCTGGAATCCAAGTCCAGCTGTCCCATATGGTGAGCTCCTGAATGACAGGTGGCAATCTTAATCCATAGGCCGTTTACTGGATCTTCCTTGGAAGGCGGAGGCCAAAAAAACAAAACAAAAATGCTCCCGGCTTCATCTGAACTGCGCTAAAGTAATAATCCATTCTGGGTTGTTGTTTTTTCTATATCCCTGATTGTTTCTCAAATTCTGACTTCTGAGATACGGAATGCCCACATTCTGGACATTTCACTAACAGAAACAGCTACAAGTGTTGTTGTTTTTTTTCGCAGACAAAAACTTGCAAATATCAGTTAGAGCAAAACAAACGTAAACTCTGAATCATTTCTTTGTTCATAAAGTTTGAATTTTGCTTCTGCTGGTCATTTTTTTTTTTTTTTTTGCTAGTAAGATTCCGGAGCTCTTAGACATGGGGAGATTTAGTAACTAGAGAAGTTCTCCCTCATTTCTCCCCGCTGTGTTTCCCAATTTTGAATTGCAGAGAGGGAGGCTTACGTGCCCTCCAAATAAATTTGCCTCGGGCTAGAGCAAGCTTTAGGATGGAAGCTCTGGGACCTTGTTCTCTGCTTGCTGGCTGGAGACAGACAAGAATCGACAGACATATAGCCTTTTCAGAGGTGACTGGGCATTCTTGCTGCAGTTGAGTCCTTACTATGAAATCACAGCAAATCACTGGGATGTTTTGAATGAAACAATGCCCAGTGCGCAGTTTCTTCAACAGAACGACAGATTTGAAAGGGACCGTAGAGGTCTTCTAGTCCAGCTCCCTGCTCAAGAAGGAAAGAGAAAGCAGAAAACCCCATACCATTTCAGACAAATAGTTGTCCAATCTCTTCTTAAAAAGATGTTGGAGCACCCATAATTCTGGAGGCAAGTTTCTCCACTGATTAATTGTTCAAATTGTCAGGACATTGCTCCTTAATTTTAGTTTAATTTTCTCCTTAATTAGTTTCCATCCATTGCTTCTTGTCCTGCCTTCAGGTGCTTTGGAGAATAGGTTGACCCCCTCTTCTTTGTGGCAGCCCCTGAGATATTGGAAGACTGCTATCCTGTCACCCCTAGTCCTTCTCTTCATTAAACTAGACATACCCAATTCCTGCAACCCGTTCTTCTTACATTTTAGCCTCCAATCCCCTAATCAACCCCAAAGCATTCCAACATTGATACAAAATTATCTACTTACTGGGTAGATAATGCTTGAAAGATTTGACTTTGTCATCGTTTGTTGTTGCTGTTCCTCCAACTCTAAAGGCTGGCAAACTAACCTTTTTTTTTTTTAAGTGGGGGGATAGTTGTGTGGCACAAAATAAAATGCACAATAACCTGTTACAACCCATTCTGCTTTGGCATTGTTAAACCTGGATTTCAATCACGATTTTTGAAGACAGGCCAGTGACTAAAATCAATCGAACGACTGAGTCCTATTCATCAATTTTTTTTGCTTTATTGGCAGTTTACGCTCGGAAAATTAAGTCTCTGAAAAGAAAGCTGAAGAAAGAGAGGGGAAACTTGTCTCTCTGATAGTTGTGTAGCCAGATATTATCTCAGAGACAAAGACCTGCTTAACACTGGGCCTCTCCCGCTCTTCTGATTACAATCTCATTTCGCTCGTCCTTGGTAGTGTGGTGTTTGCTGTGACCTCCAACTTGTTTAAATATTCAGCAGAAAGTTTATGGACTTTCCCATAACCTTGATTAAAAGCCTATTGGGAACCCCAATGCTGAACCAAGGATTTTTTGCTTTGTCAAGCAACTGGAGAGTTTCATGCTGATTTCTGCTAGTGATTAGCACTTCTAATCAGCATCTGAAGGGCCCAAAAGATGGAACAAAGGAATGGAGGGAGAGAAACTAATGCCAGCCCCTAAAATACCAAATTGCTTTGGACTTCTCCAGATGAAAAGGGATGTCTGCCATACAAATCATTTGCACAGCAGGATTTCTCTTACAGACTGAAGGAAGTTGATTTGTGTATGTAAATAAGGGGAGCCCGAAGAGATACATTCTCAAACACATTTTCCCCATGCAGTAATTTTGTTTTTTTTTTCCATTTTCTGAAAGCAGAACACTTTTTTTTTTTGCAACTGCGTCTCTCCTTAAAAGTCAACGACAAAGAACTGTTGCATTCAAGAAGGAGAGGAGGGGAAAGAGAACCAAACGCTATATTCTACAAATGAAATTTATAAGAGTCTCCAACAGATTCTAAATTGAATGTATGGGCAGGGTCAGGGCTGAGGGGCGTAAAATCCACATTTTCAACAAGAGCAATCCTCCGTTCCCAGTTCAAGTGGGCAAGATTTTTTCTTCTCCTTTGTTACTCCATCTGCTGAGGCCATGATTTCTGCCCGTTTTATTGACATACAGAAAGAGAACTGAATTCATTTATCGAGTCCAATCAGCCTCCATTTTATTTTATTTTATTTTATTTTGAGAAAAATGTGCCGGAGTGAGGTTTTTTTTGTTTGTTTGTTTGTAAAAAGACCACTTGTGCAAGGCACATAGCAGCCATTCATGTTTCAGAATAATGTAATTTCTAAGACTATTCTGGGCATATAAAATGAGAGTTGGCAGGAGTTGCTGCCAAGATAAGTTAAGACTCCTAGGTCTGGACTGCAACAGTCCTGGATGATCACTGACTGGCGCAAGAAATGCACAAAATTCTTCCTCTTTGTGGGCATCTAGTCATTGTTGGGTGTTTTGTGGCTCACAGCTCATATAGCTGATAGGCAAGGTATCCCTAATCTCCCCCTGCATATTAAAAAACAGAGACATCACCTTGCCGACAAAAGTCCATATAATCAAAGCTCTGGTTTTCCCAGTAGTAATGTATGGCTGTGAGAGTTGGACCATAAGGAAGGCTGAGTGCCAAAGAATTGATGCTTTCAAATTGTGATGTTGGAGAAGACTCTTGAGAGTCCCTTGGACTGCAAGATCAAATCAATCAATCTTAAAGAAAATCAGCCCTGGCTGTTTTTTGGACGGACAGATGCTGAAGCTGAAACTCAAATACTTTGGCCGCCAAATGAAAAGACAGGACACATTGGAAAAGATCATGATGTTGGGAAAGATGGAAGGCAAAAGGAAAAGGGGACGGCAGAGGAGGAGATGGTTAGAGAGTGTTGTCAAAGCAGTGCCCCAAAGATACTTTTTCACGAGGCAACTAGACGTTCTTGTTTTTCTTTGAAGACATTAGCTTCTCATCCAAGAAGCTTCTTCAGCTCTGATTGAATGGATCCTTCCATTCCCCACCATCCAATCAGAGCTGAAGAAACTTCTTGGAGGAGAAGCAAAACGTCTTCAAAGAAAAACAAGAAAGTCCAGTTGCTTCGTGAAAAAGCACCTTTAGGATAACTATGACCTGGATGACAGAGAATCTCCATAGACATCAAAGCACTGGGCATGACTTTGGGCAGACTCCAAGAGAAAGTGGAGGACAGGGGGGCCTGGCATGCTATGGGTTCATGAAGAGTCATGCACGATTTAGTGACTGAACAACAACAATCTCCACTGATAAATAAGTGATGAAGGAACATAGATCCTGTTTGTTAATATGGAAAGGAACTGAGAAGCAATATCACAGAGGGTTCAATCTTTTCAAATTCAATTATCCAGACTGAGGTACTGAAACACAGAGGCATGATGACCCACATGTTTTTGTTTTCAAATCATTATTACTATGGATGTTTTATTTACTGGGCGTGTTTTATTGGCACAGCAGGATCAATTGTCAAGTGTTCTATGAAATCTGGAAGCATATATGCCAGAAACATTAATAAGTGCGGGATATTATTTGTTGGTTCTACAACCAACAGGGATAAAATTGGGGACTTTTATATTACATTTAATGCTCCATTAAGATGACAGTATAATATTATAATTCTCTTTTTTTAGATCAAGCTTTTTCATGTGTATGTGTGTGTGTGTTTGTGCATGTCCATCCATGCCCTGTTATATTCTAGCAATATGTTGAGAAATATTTTTAATACTTTGCTGTATAAACAAAGGCTTAATTGCTCCCACTGAGATCCCAGGCCTATGGAAGCATACTCATTACCTCGTCTTACCTTAACTATTCTTGCAAAGAAAAGATCCACTCATTAAGTTTAGACTTTAGCAACCAGAACAAATTAAAAAAGGGGAAACAAAGAAAATACATTTATCTATGCCGATCAGTAAAATTGTTGGCAATTCCAATCAGTAAGCTGATTGGAAAGGATTGTAAAGCAGATAGATACCTGCTCATGATGATAAACTAGAAATTCATGGATCCAACAATGGAATAGAATTAGTTTCCAAAATATGAAACTAACAAGCTTCCCTCTTTTCCAAATACTTGTCATTCAAAAACTTTTCTAGCAGGAAAAAAAAGAAAAGAAGAAGGAGCAAATGCTTAATAATGTATCAGAGCAGAGTTGATTATACAGTGTAACAGGTTATCATTATTCATTTATGCGTCTTCAGCCAGGTAAGCTGATGGGGTTTTGACAAGCGACTCCACAATAAAAGTCATATGGAATGTTATGGACACATTAAACATTAATCAGATTCTACACATTGCAGCACATTGACCCAACCTTTTCCTCCAAGTGTGAGCAATCAGACACAAAGGTGATGGAAGTGCTAAAATAAAGAAGTGTGAAAATCAAAATGTCAAGGGTTTGAAGAGAATATCAACTTTCCGTCATCAACTTTTGAGAGGTAAAAATGGAACCTGGGATAGACGTGCAGCACAAACCTCTTATGTATATGTACATTTATGACCCTAAAGTCAGATTTATATGAACATCCTTAGGCACCTGATTATTTTCACCACTATAGGTATCTCTTTAGGACAGCTTGGTTAACATGACGTGTTTCAATGAGGTCTTCTAACTTGACGTTAGCTGAAATATTTGTAGTAGACATTCTCAATGTGTCCTGTGATTCATGTACTGGTAATTATCTATCCCAATTCATGTCAGGTCAATTGACTATAAAACCCTATTTTTAATCTTCAAGAATTCCCTAAAGCAGGAATGAGTAAGTTCTGAAATGCTGAAGTCTGGATTTTCTTGGGAATAGAGATAAGCTTCACGCGATGACTTCATCACACTAGAGAGATTTGCTACATAATACCATTAATTTTATTTTGATCAACAATTAGCAGTTTGCATAAAATATAATTAAAAGGGGAAAAATTGTGTTCAGCTGTTGTTTTCATTGTGACAACAGAAAAAAAATAAATCTGTATTCAGGTGATAGATGATTTCACATCTGTGTGTACAAGATAAAGAGATGACCTTGAAGAAGATAATATGTGACAGCAACCATTTTGAAAGCATGTGCTTAGCTCAGAAAATCAGAAAAAGGATGAGAAAGATGCTCAGAATCTCAAGAAGGAGGAGGAGGAGGAGGAGGAGGAGGAGAAGGAGAAGGGAGAAGGGAGGAGGAGAGGAGGAGGAGGAGGAAGGAGGAGGAGGAGAAGGAGAAGGAGAAGGAGAAGGAGAAGGAGAAGAAGGAGAAGGAGAAGGAGAAGGAGAAAGAAGAAGAAGAAGAAGAAGAGAAGAAGAAGAAGAAGAAGAAGAGAAGAAGAAGAAGAAGGAAGAAGAAGAGAAGAAGAAGGGAAGAAGAAGAAGAAGAAGAAGAAGAAGAAGAAGAAGAAGGGGAAGAAGAAGAAGAAGAAGAAGAAGAAGAAGAAGAAGAAGAAGAAGAAGAAGAAGAAGAAGAAGAAGAAGAAGAAGAAGAAGAAGAAGAAGAAGAAGAAGAAGAAGAAGAAGAAGAAGAAAAAAAATCCTGAAACAATAGGAAATGGATCACTGTTCTTTAGGCTTTGGCCAACACTTTTTGGCAGCACAAAAAAGATCATCAGGAAACTAACAAAATAACAGAGTTGGAAAGGACCTTGGAGGTCTTCTAGTCCAACTCCCTGCTCAGGCAGGAAACCTTATAATGGTTGTCCAGTCTCTTTTTGAAAGCCTCCATTGATGGAGCACCCACAACTTCTGAAGGCAATTTGTTTCACTGATTAATTGTCCTCACTGTTAGGAAATTTCTCCTTAGTTCCAGGTTGCTTCCCTCCTTGATTGTTTTCCATCCCTTGTTTCTTGTCTTGCCTTCTGGTGCTTTGGAGGATAGGCTGACCCCCTCTTCTTTATGGCAACCCCTAACAAGAAGTCAGTCTCATAATAAATTATCACTATTGTCTAGGGCATGGGTCGGCCAGCCGAAACATCCAACGAGCCGCACGGACCCGTTTCCCTAAAAAAAAAAACCCCTTGGAGCCGCACCCGCCCGCGCATGCCCGCCCGCCCGCGCATGCCCGCCCGCCCGCGCCCACGCGCATGCCCGTTCGCGCACGCGCACGCGCACCCGTTCACGCATGCGCACCCATTCGCGCATGCGCATGCGCACCCGCCCGCGCATGCGCATGCGCACCCGCCCGCGCATGCGCACCCGCCCGCGGCGGAGGCTCCGGAGCCGCAGGTGATCCCTCAAAGAGCCGCATGCGGCTCCGGAGCCGCGGGTTGCCGACCCGTGGTCTAGGGGATGGCTCCTCCTATATTACTTCTCAGGTTTCTAAATTTCTTTTAAGAGCTGTAACTATCAGAGGAGAACGTTGTAATTCCTCCTTAGCCAAGGCTTCTGGTGTTTAATTGTTTGTGATATTTTTCTGTGTTTTCTTTTGTTGCACTTGTATTTTGGTCTGTGACCGCAAAATAAACAATTAATTATCACTATATGTTAACTGCCAATTTAAAGTTCAGGTGAATCTAGAAGTAGGCATAATTTTTATATTCTACTGTGGCTCCTAAGGAAATCACATAAGTGCTTTGGAATAACTTGGAAAATGGAAAATGGAGAACTTATAGTTGCCAGTTGCTAGGATCAGGTAAGGCTATGACCTGGAGGAGACACTGACCTTATTGGGAAGCTTAAAAAGCATTCACTGAAGTAGGAAGCAACCTATTTTTTATCTCTCCACTATACATAATACACAACCGCTATTACACAACGTCTGTGCACTCAGGAAAATCATTTTAGCAGAACGTTCTAACTTTCTGAAATCTTTTTCTCCCTCTCATCAACTTCTTTCAGAAAAGATTTGCATCTCCAGCTTATTTTTGTCACTGCCTTGCTGAGCTCAATAGAAGCCGGGGAAATGAATGAGAATAATACTTAAGATCTTTTCATTTGATCTAAAGCATTTTCTTAAAATTGCCAATCTAGCTACAAGAACACTCACACAATGATAGCACCCTCTTTATTACACAATGACTGAGAATGAATTAGCATGGGCAGAAGGCAAAATCTATTCAATATTGTAGTTACGTTGAATTTCTCTGCTAACCTAAGGTTAAATGCCAACAATAACAATAAAAATAAAAATACTTTAAAACAATTTTCACTGATGAAAGAAATACATTAATATATAAGAGGTTGCGAAGGAAACAGAAAAGAAATGGCATATTGTTTGTCGGTTAACTACTGCAAACTTCGTTACCTATGGTATGGCTTTTTGGATTGCACCAGGATGACTCAGACTTTAATTTAATCTTCCATTTTTCTTTGTGTAATTAATTCAGTTTATCGTTGGCACTTTTTTATGTGCAGATGTTTTTGCAGAGGCACAGTAGGAAATTTCAGTAGTTTATATTTGATTTAGCCAAAAAGAGCAGGCTTCTAAGTTACATGAAGAGGGAGGGAGGGAGGGAGGGAGGGAGGAAGGAACGAAGGAAGGAACGAAGGAACGAAGGAAAGAAGGAGGGAGGGAGGGGCTAATTCCAACCATTGATCTTGTTATTGTTATTGTAACTGCCTTATTTTCTCCATCACTGACCCACTAGTTATATTTCAACTGGAGGAGAGAATTCGTTAAACAGAAGGAAATGAAATGTGTGGTTTGTTTTGTATTGTATTATCTAGAGTAGACAGTAGTTTTCTGTGCAGGTTTAAATACTAGACTGTTTGAATGGCATATTTATTATAAGTTAGCATAAATAGCATTTTTCAGTCTATCAAGTTTTTTGTAATGTAGGATGAAGCATGCAACTGTTGCTTACAAATTCTCTCTCTTTGTTTGTCTATGTGTTTGCAGGGTTGATCTTGATTCCATGAAGGACAGCAGAGGCTGTCCAAAACATTTTGATCCTTTAACCTAGGAACTTCATGGCAACACACTTCTGGTTAAACAAAAGCTAACTAGTCTGCATATGTATATATCAGATTTATTTCAATATTGGGCAAGAAGAAAACATCCTGTATTGCAGAGGTCCCCAACCTTTTGGGCACCAGGGACTGGTTCCGTGGAGAGAGGTTTTTCCACAGACTGGAGGGTGCGTGGTTTTCTGTAATGCCTGCATCCCATGGATGGGGCTTTGCTTGTTTGTGCAGATCGGTTGCTGGCATGTCGCGGCCCGGTACCGATCCACAGTATCCCTGCTCTATTACACATGGATGCTACAAACTGTTGAAAAGATTAAGAAAGAGGAGAATATTTGTAACTCAGGTTGAACTGTGGGATCCTTTATGCTCTCTGAGCTTGGTTGTTCGCTTGCAGACATTTCATTACCAAACTAGGCA